>JAJEJO010049712.1:0-53644 GCA_020662805.1 Glaucomys volans
ACACCTTCTCTGTGACATCATCACCATCATCAGTATGTGTTTATTCCCATATGTCTTTCTGAGCAGGAGAGATGCCGGATAGTCCAGAAGTGAAACGCTGCCATGAATTACAGCAAAATGCTGCCCACCATGAAATCAGGGTGAATTGAATGAAGTGGTGGGACTCTTAAATATCCTACAAAGACTCTGTGAGTCTTGTAAGGGAGTGACATTCTCACCCCAAATCAGAATACAATGAGGGAATCAAAACATGTGTTTCAGTGTTATATTCTGGTTTGACCAAAGACTGGATTCATGAGAGTGAGATGTCATTGGGACTTCTCAAGCCACCACGTATTCCAAGCCCTAGTAGCCATATGGTCATGATTCCAGGACTCTGCCCATTCAGTCCACATAAAACCATCTCTGAGTTTTCTGATTTTTCTGTGATTTTGATGAATAAGGGTGACTCAGGAACAGGTCTTCTAGTAAACTTCAAGTCAAAATAAGGATTGAGGGAAACACATTTGAGTAGGAGCAGGAAACTTCAGCAGCACTAACCTGCTGAAAGCTATACTTTATCTCCTAATCAATATGACTTATTTTTCACCTTACCTCTCAGTTCCAGATTTATAAAAGAACAGTGACAATAGTGGCCTGCCTTTTGACAGGTGTGATGACTTCTCCATTAAGAAAACTGATCATATACCATTGACTCCTCGGTGAGTCTCCCTCCTGACTATGAATGTGATGAGTACTTTTAACACTCCGCTTCCTTTCTAAGCAGTTTGTAACCTCAGCTACTGCTTTTGCTTCCTCCTTTTATTCCTTGCATTTAGGAATTACCCAAGAGTCTAGACTCTGAATTTGTCTTTGCTCAGTTAGCATGAGGTCTACACCTATTATTTCTAAAGGGAAAACTCCAGTACAGGGCTATGGAATGTCAGTTTTTGAATCAGCTTGCCAGGATAGGTGTCTTGGTTCCCCTCCTTATTAGATGTAGACATATATCAAGTTACTTAATGATTCTGTGTCTTCACATTCTAATCTATAACATGAGATCAATAATATGATTCCTGGTGAAAAATGAGTAAAAGTATGTATAGCTCTTTGATCAATGCCCATCATGCAGCAAGTTCATGATTTTGTGGCACTTAGCATCCAGTCTCACTATATTTTAAGTCCTTGTAGTCCCAGTACTTGAAAGATAAAGGCTAGAAGACTAAAAGCTATATTTCTCTGGTATACTTACCATGACAGTCCAGGATATTGCATAGGTTCTGCTAATGAGACCTATACCATATTTGGAAGACAGGGAAAAGCTGGAGGCAATTCATCTTTTCTGCACCAGTGTGAACACATGGGCACATTGCTCCAGAGAATAAGCAGCAGTTGAACTCTTACACCTAGTGCCAACTCACCAGCTTGCTGTGTGTGGGGGCTTCAACTTCAACCATGATGGAAGACACAGAAGCAGCATGTTCATGACCTCTGGGTGGCAGTAGTAGCTCCTGATAACAGAATCAAAGCTATACAAATTCATAAAGTTCCACTTAATGACATAAGTAAGATTCCTCTGGATTTCTCAATGGTTTTACAAATATCTCATCCCCTGTTTAAAAGGTACTAAGTTATTGTCTGCTAGATGCTCTTGACTTGAGCCCTGATAATACTCTTAGCCTAGAGCATTGACTCAATGCATTTCTTTTTGACAGGTATTGCTAATTATCCTATTTATCTTTTCTACTTTTTCATTTATTCTTTAATTATTGATAAATATTTTGAGTGTTTCCAGTTTGTACATAAGGCTACTGTAAACAATCTTTTGCATGGTGAACATAGGCATTTCTATTGGGTATATGCCTAATCATTTTTTTCATTTTTTTATTTGTTGCTTTTAGATATACATGACAGGAAGGTGTATTTTGCACATCTTCATGGAGTGCAACTCATTCCAAGTTTGATTCCATTCTTGTGATCGTACATGATATGGAGTTACACTGGTCATGTATTCATATACGAGCATAGGAAAGTTATGTTGGATTCATTCTACTCTTTCCTATTCTCCATCCCCACTCCTTTCATTCCCCTTTGTCTAATCCAATGAACTTCTACACCCACCCCCACCCTCCCTTGTTATGGGTTTAGCATTCACATATCAGAGAGAACATTCAGCCTTTGGTTTTTTGGAACTAGGTTACTTCATTTAGCATGATATTCTCCAGTTCCATCCATTTACTGGCAAATGCCATAATTTCGTTCTTCTTTATGGATGAGTAATATTCCATTGTGTATATATAACACATTTTCTTTATCCACTCATCTCTTGAAGGGCACTTAAGTTGGTTCCATAGCTTGGCTATTGTGAATTGAGTTTCTATAAACATCGATGTGTACATTCCAACGACAAATCAGTTGAAAGAGAAATCAGGAAAACTATTCCATTCACGATAGCCTCAAAGAAAATAAAATACTTGGGGATTAATCTAACAAAAGAGGTGAAAGACTTGTACAATGAAAACTATAGAACACTAAAGAGATTGCAGAAGACCCCAGAAAATGGAAATATCTCCCATGTTCTTGAATAGGCAGAATATTGTCAAAATGACCATACTACCAAGAGCACCATACAGATTTAATGCAATTCCCATTAAAATTCCAATGACATTCTTCATAGAAATAAAAAATCAATTATGAAATTCATTTGGAAAAATAAGAGGTCTAGAATGGCCAAAATAATCCTTAGCAAGAAAAGTAATGCAGGAGGTATCACAATGCCAGACCTTAACTTATACTACAGAGCAATAGCAATGAAAACCGCGTGGTATTGGCACAAATATAGAATTGAAGACCAATGGAGCAGAATAGAAGACCCAGAGACATACCTATTAATCTTTGATTTTTTGGACTGGGCTTCATCACCACCTTTCCAAATATCTACTGGCTATTGTTAAACATTCATGTCTTAGTGACACATAGCTCCCCATGTCACACATGGCTCTCCCAAATGTTCTATTAATGGGATTCACATCCTAGATGCAGTTTCCCAAGTTTGATTCAGCTTTGACTCTTGCATCTCTGTTGACATGTAATATTCCTTTTGTCACTAAAGCTTGTAAATGTCACCAAAACATTACCTCATAACTATCACCTCCTCCTTCCATTGCCAAAGCAATTTTCTTTATACATATCCTTCATTATCCCTATAAATGTAGTTCCAGTGGAACTAAATGAAGTTTAGTAAGCAACGAATTCCACAATTTGGCCTCATCTTTCCTATTTAGGATGAGCTCCACCTCCTGCAGCTCAGCCCTCATTTACATCCACAGCAGGCGTCTGTATGCATAGTGCATGACCCTCACCCTGTGTGCATGCACACACAAACTCAGATTTTCCCTGAGGCCATTTCCTTTCTTCCCACTATTCTCAAAATTATTGTTCAAGGTTAAACTCACATACACCTTTTATTCCAAAGCAATCTTTCCAGTCACTGTAAACATGATCAGTTTCCTTTGTTCCAATTCTCTATTATACTCTGTATAATTCATGCATTCCCTTGTACATTCATTTGTTTATTCTTTGGTTCAGCACATTATTTTGAGCATCTGTGTAGCTTGTCTTGAGTTGGACATGGGGTGTTTAGTGGTAGATAGTGTTCTGGTTCTTCTATTCATGGAACTTATACTCCAGTCTAGTGCAGGACAAAAAGAAAACCAACTAAAGGATGAATAACTAATAATTGTCATGTATGATATTAAGTAAATGAACAAGAACATCTGTAGAGAATCATGGGGTTGATGAGGAGTTACGCGTTTTAGATAAGATTGTCAGAGTTACCTCTCTGAGGAAATGTAATTTAGACTGAACCATAAAGGAAAGAAACATCCAGTCAATGGAGAAGAGGAGAAAACAGAAGGTCATTGTATGCGAGGGGACAGTGTGTGTATGAGTCTAGACAAATAGACAAGATGAGAGTTTTCAGAAATCTTTGAGACCAGAATAAGGGATTCAAGATTTACTTTATGTGCAATGGGAAGTAGGTACAGGTTTCCAAGGAGGGGACTAACGTGTCCTCATTTCTATTTTTCAAGTCTTATTCTAGGTGTTCTGCAGATAATGGGGTACAGGGAACCCAACTGAAAGGATGAGGCAGTTGGAAAGATACTGCAATCAATGAGAGAACATAGCATTGTCTTGGATTAGAATGGAGACAGAAAACTGAGAGAAGCAGAAAGGTTCCTCTAACATTTGGGGAGCAGGAAGGGTAGGTCTCCTTGATGGGTGGAGTTAGGGGTAGTGAAAAGAAGTAGGTAATTGGGGTGAGTTTTAGTTTTCTGACTTGAGTGGCAGAAAAGTGGTGGGAACATATTGAGATGCAGAGGCATGGAGCCAGAATAAGTTTGGGGAAGGAATCAGATGTTTGGCTTTGAACGTGGTGTATTAAGCTGCCTCTGAATCATGCACTCCAAGCCGAAAGTCAAGCATATTCATAAATATGAGTCTGGAGTTCAGAGTAGAGTCTAAAGTGAAAATGTAATAAAGTAAGCTGTCAGCATGTGGAAATGAGTAAAACACTTGAAATAGTCAACACTTGGTTGAAAGTGACCCAAAAAATCCTAGCTTAAACAGAAAGGCAACTTCTTAATTCATAAACTGAAAAGGAGCAGTAGTTGCCTGATGTTCAAAGGAGGATGTCAGTTCTCCCTTCATGTGTGTGTGTCTCTCTCAATATAAACATCGCTTTTGGCTCTGTTTGCCTCTCTCTTAGGGTTCTTTTCAGAAAGTCCCTGTCAATTCCAGGTTCACATGGTAGTTTCAGCTTAAGTCTCACAGGAAAAATAGATCTTTTCTCTCCCAGCAATCTTATCAGTTCCCTTGTGGGCTCTGTCCATCTCTGTATCCCAGAGGGAGACACTGAAGGCCATACTGGGCCTCCTGTCCACCTCTGTGGCAGGTAAAGTAGGGCACTTTGATTGGCAGCTCTACCACATCACATAGCATTGAGAAGGAACAGTCCCCAGAAGGAAAGGGCATGGAGAAAACAGATACCCAGTACACTAGGGAGTGAGCGTAGGGAGAGAACGCCTTCCATCAAGCCCCCAGGACTTAAAACATTGCGGTAGGTTGTAGAAATAGCACCCCACTTTTGATAATGATACTTTACTATTTTTTGCATTTTACTTACAGTTTTATTCCAAAGTCACTGTTTAGATGATCATGAAACGTAATATCATTGAGAAGTGAATGTAACTTAGGAAACAATTCCTATGAGAGGCAAGAGGTCTAATGGTCTTATTTTGCCATTAATCACAAACAAGTCAATTCACACTTATTTTCCATTTTCCAACATGTAAACAGAGGATAGCACTTTCTCCATGCCTGTCCCTTGATGGCTTCAGGAACAAATAGTGAATCTACCTGAACTCAAGGATTTTTGAAACATGTATTATCTCTCAAATATAGTTCGATTTGAGAGATCTTTGACTCATTCCTACAGAGAAATGTAGACTTAGATTTATTTTATTCTGGGAGAGAAAGAAAACATAATGATGAACATTCCTCTACTTTTGTTCATGTTTAAAAGTAGGACTATCCTCTAAGGTAAAATTGTTTTGTAATATACCGCATACCTTCTTATTCACTCAATTACTTACTTGTTTACTATGAGGAGAGGAATTGAACATGCATGGTGTGACCACTATCATCTTCTTTTATTGTTTACCTACCTGGAGAGATCATATTTCATTTTATAAAATTGAGTAAGATGGAATATTTCCCATCTCATTCCATGAGGTCAGTGTTATTCTGATATAAAAATCAGACATTACAAGGAGAAATAAAAATTGCAGAACACAAGATCAATCAGCATACAACATTTGTTGTATTTTAATTTTTCTAACAATGATTTAAGTGGAATTTTAAAATGCCATTTATGAAGGTACAAAAGTATATCAATGAAAATAAGATATTTTTCAACAAATGGTGCTGGAACAATTGGGTGCTCACTTATAAATAAACAACTTTTACCAAAATCTTATATGAAAGTTCACTTAAAATGTAAGTATAACACATAATATTAAAAAACTTCTAGAAGAAGACATAGTGGAATATATTTTTGACCTTGGGTCAATACTCAACAATAAGAAAACAAGCTACCCATTAAAAGATCTTGAACAAAACTTTTAAATAGACACATTACCAAAGAAGATAAATGGTTAGCAAATACACACATGAAGAGATACTCAGTATTATTAATCATTGAATAAATGCAAATTTAAACCACAAGAAAAATCACAGGAGAACCTGGAGTAACTCATATTGTCATATATTGTTGCTAATGTGAAGAAAAAATAGCAGAACCCATTGGAAAATGGCTGGATATTTTCTTACCAGGTCATCTAGCCATGTCACTCTTAGGGATTTACCCCCCAAAAAACTATATCATATAGACTTGTGCATACATATTTATTGGCTTCAGTTACAATTGCCAAAACCTTGAAACATTTCAAATCTTCAGTCACTGGATAAAATATCATTGTTCGTACATGCATTCAAATGCTATCCAGCAACACAAAAGAATGAATTATCTCTATGATGAATCTCAAAATCCCTTTTGGTACAATAAATGCCAGACCCTAAAGCCCCCATTTTTGTGCTTCCATTATATGACATATGGAAACAGGAAAACTATGGGGACAGGCAGCAGGTCAGTAATCTGGGGGTGAGTGCTTGACTGCAAAAGTAACTGGGGGTGATCAAACTATACAATGTCTTGCCTGTGGTGGTAGCTAGAGTACCCCTCTTATTGTCTATATTACATATATAATATGTGTATATATAATACATATATTGGGATTATGTAACAAATTCATGCAAATAAAAACAGACAATTTAGTCAGGGGTCAAAAGACTTGAAAAGTAACTTCACAACAAAAGGCATCCAAACATATCTATGGTACTCAAATACTTAGTCATTTGACAAATGCAAATCCACTTATTCTACACCTTCTGATTGGTCTCTGTTGCACCCTACCCATCAGGGTAGATGAGGCTCATCCCAGGAAGTCCAAAGCAGTCACATCCCCCTGTGCTGGAGCTGAAACAGCACTCTGCGTCATGAATAAATTTTACTGTCAATTTTAACATGGTATGTCAATTTTGTAATTTTTAAAAAACAAAATTAACAAAATGTAAATTAGAAATCACAAAGAGATACCATCACATGCCCACTGCAATCATTAAAATTGAAAAGACTTACTATACCAACTGTTGACAAAGACAAGGATTAATTTCAAAAGAATTATGTTGCGTGAGAGAAGCTGAATAAATTAAGAGTACATCCTGTTCAAGTGTGTTTACATAAATTCTATAAGAATGCCGAATAATCTATAGTGACAGGATGTGGATCAATGCTTGCCTGGGATGGAGTTTTCTAGTTATAAAACATAGCTAGAAATCTTTGGGGCAATGAAAAACTTCATTACTTTGTGCTCATGAATGGAGGAAAGGATGCATCGTCATTAAATGACACAAAGGGAACTGGATATCCATGGGTCAACTCTTACCTTGTCCCATGCTGAAAAGAAAATTCTAAGCAAAACTTAAGTCCACTGTACAGATAAAACAACATTGCAACCCCTGGTAAGTAAATAATGTTCAAACACAATACTAGTCCTAAACACCAAGGAAAATACTGATAAAGTTTGTACTAAAGGAAGGACTCCTGCTCTTGACACAAAAACCCAAACCATTAAACATAATGATAACAAATTATAATTATTTTAAGGTGAAAAACTCTGCTTAGCAAAGACACCAGGAAGAGATTTTAAAAGATAATCCCTGTCTGAGAGAATGTATTTACAGTAATTATAATAAGCAAAATGCATATATTGGGATTATGTAACTAATTCTTGCAAATCATTAAAATGACAACAAATAAAAATAGAGAGTTTAGTCAGGGGTCAAAGAACTTGAACAGCAACTTCACAACAAAAGACATTCAAACATATCTATGGTACTCAAGTACTTAGTCATTTGACAAATGCAAATCCAATTAGTCTACACCTTCTGATTGGTCTCTGCTGCACCCTGCCCATCAGGGTAGGTGAGGCACATCCCAGGGAGTCCACAGCAGTCACAAGTCCCTGTGCTGGAGCTGAAGCAGTACCCTGCTTCCTGGGGAAATAATACCTCATCCACCAAGAATACGCAGACCCTCTGTGCATGAGCTGCAGTGGGATAACACATCTGAGGGAATCTCTGCCTTGGCTGAGCACAGCAGTTACACATCACAGGGCTGAGCTGACATGGTACCCTGCATTTCAGTGAAACAGCTGAGTTGAGACATCCCACCTACAGGCAGAAAGACTGCAGTGCCCTGTCTTTCTGGGATGAGACTGACTCCCTAGCAACTGAGATACTGAGACCATCCTGTGTTGTTTGCTCCCTGCTCCCCTGGGCACAAGTAACTGCTGCGTTCTACCATTACTGGGTCCTTACTGCCACTATACCTCCCTTTAGGTATTCTAAGAGACCACTGTGTCCTACTCTCTCAGGGTCCAGAGTCACCACTGTACAGAGTCTCACTCCTTGGGGCATTGATTTCTGCTATGCCTTCTCAGTTCTGAATCATAAATTGCAGTTCTATCCTTCTCCCAAAGGCCAAAACTCTAAAGCACCTCTCCTCACCTAGAGCAAGGCCAGTGCTGTGCCCTGCCCACACCTCACCCCACAATAGTCAAGTCAGACCTACACACACTCTTGGGCCCAGGCTGCTGGGAAGTGCCACAGAGTCACAGACCCCAGCTTTGTGGGTAATCTGAATCCAAACTTGCCTCAGAGTGAACCTATATTATAAGACTCAGGTGCCATAATAGGTTCGGGAGACCTCAAACTGTGACCCCACAACTTGTGGCTGCACCCCTTCTCCAAGCTCTTTCACCCTGAAAACCATAGTTTCTGAAGCTATTTGTAGACCTTGTCAGACCTGATACCAAAAGAGATCCCTCAGATAAGACTCCTCATTATGTGGAACACAAGAACAGGAGAACCCTAGAAGCCTTTGCCACTGAGGACACTTGCAAGCTACCTTGTTACTGCTACTACCACAAACTCGCACAGCTAAGGCCACTGAGGCCCCTACAGTCATCATGGACATTGATCAAAATTTAAGAAGATGTCCAGAGATTATACTACTGCATTTACTTGGGACCAGATCTGCCTCATCTTTCCCAACCAGCACACTAAGATATTTCTACAGGTGAACATCTTTCGCTGTACAATTTGGAGGAGGTGATTGTTCTACCAGGTATTCACACATCAATACAGAGACAAAAGAAGCATGACAAAGCAAATAAATAAATAAATAAATAAATAAATAAATAAAACATGAAACCACCAGAGGACGGCAATAATTCTCCACTAAGTAATTCCAAAGTAAATGAAATTCATGAATTGCCTAAAGAGGAATTTTAAATAATGATCATAAGGACTCAGTGAGATATAAGAGAAGAAGACAGATAAACAATTCTACCAAATCAGGAAAGCAGTCTATGATCTAAGAAATTCAACAAAGAAATTGTTATAATAAAAAAGAGAAACAAAATCTTAGAACTGAAGAATTCAAACAACAAAATTTAAAATGCAATTGAGAGCTTCAGCAACAGACTCTATCAAACCGAATGAAGATCTTTGAACTTGAGAACCTGAAGACAGATCTTCTGAAGTTACCCAATCAGAGAAAAGAGATAAAAAAATGAAAAAGAGCAAACAGAGCCTGTGGGGTTTTGGGACACTGTTACATGAACAAACATTCATATTATGGGAGTTCCAGAAGAAGAAGAGAAAAGAGAGGGACAGAGAGCTTACTTAATGAAATAATTAATGAAAAATTCCCAAGTCCTAGAAGAAATATGAACTTCCGAATCCATGGTCTTCAAAGGTATTGTAGGAACATTCCTCAACATAACAAGGTTCATTTATGAAAATCCCACAGCTAGTCTCATTATCAACATGGGGTAACAAAGCTTTTTTTCTCTAAGATCTGGTATAAGGCAGGTTGACACTTCGAATCAACAGAGTAATAAACGTTGTTTCAAGAACAATTACGCAGGGAAAAGAAGTAAAAGATGTGCAAAATGGAAAAGTAAAATTACCTCTATTTGTAGGTGACATTATCCAATATCCAAATAATCACACATACACACACACACACTCACACACACACAACAAAAAGAGACCTATCAGATCCAATAAATTTGATTAAGTTGTAGAATATAAAATCAGCACACAAAAATTCATGTAATTTTTATATACTAGTAATGACCCAGGTGAAAAAGAGATTAATAAAACAATCATATTTACAATAGGGTTAAAAAAATAGAAATTTATCCAAGGTGGTGAAAGACCTTTATATAAACTGTAAAAAAATGATGAAAGAAATTGAATATGACACAAATAAATGGAAAGATGTCCATGCTCATGAACTGGAAGCATGAATATTGTTAAGTATCCATACTAACTAGAGTAATATACAGATTCAATAAAATCTGTCAGAATCACAATTGTATTTTTAGCAGAAATAGTAAAGACAATCCAGTGGTTTCATGTGAAACCACTGAAAATATCAAATGACCAAAATGATTCTGAGGAAAAAAAAGTTTGAGGTATCACACTTCCTGATTTAAAGTTACATTGCAAAGTGATAGTAATCTGAACATCATGGTACTGGAATCACAACAGACCCACTCATAAGTAGAACAGGATAGAAAATCCAATGATAGATCTCACCATCCATGGCCAAATAATTTTCAGTACTCAACCTAAATGATACAGGATCATTCAACTTTCCATTCCTGTGACAAAATACCTGAGGTAATCAACTTAAAATGAGGAAAGGTTTATTTTGTATTGTGGCTTCAGAGCTTTAAGTTCATGGGCAGGGTTAGGTTTACTTTTGGCCTATGATAGCATAGCACATTATGGGCAAGAACATGTGGCACCAAGGCCTGTTCACGTGATGGCAGCCAGGAAACAAAAGACAGGAAAAGGTCAGGGTCCAAACATCCCCTTCAAGGGCATGCTCCCTTAACTCAGCTTCCTTCCATGAGACCCCACCATGTAAATATTCCAACATCGCCCAACAGTACCAAGCCAAGGACCAAGTCTGCAACACAGGACTTTGAGGACATGTCGAATCCAAACTTTAGCAAAACACAATGTGTCAGATAGCGCTGTCAGATTCCATAAATAAGTCCAGTAAAGTTATCGGGACATAAGATCAATGAACAAAAATTCATTGCATTTCTATATACTAATAATGACCCATCTGAAAAACAAATTTAAAAAATCCATTTACAACAGAAATTCCAAATACAATAGAATGAAATTGGATCTTATATCATACACAGAAACAAACTCAAAAGGAAAAATCTTAGACTTGAAGCCACAAAACTCCTAGAAGACAAACATAGAGGAAAAGTTCCTTCACCTTGACCTTGGCAATCATTTATTGATATCAGACCAAAAATTCAGACTACAAAAGCAAAAATAAGTAAATGGGACTGTAGCAAATTAAAAACTTCTGAAGAGCAAAGAAAACAACAAAATAAAAAGGTAATCTATGGACTGGGAAAAATTTTCCAAACTATGTATTAGATAAGGGGTTATTATCCAAGATTTATAAAAATTCATACAACTTAATAGCAAGAAAACACATAAGTTGATTTAAAAACAGGCAAAGACTTAAGTAGACATTACTCCAAAGATGAATGCAAAATAGCCAACAGGTATGTGGAAAGACCTCAATACCACTAATCATCAGGGAAATGCAAATCAAAACCACAGTGAGATACCGCCTCACACCTGTTAAGATAAGAGATGGCACTTGTTTCAAAGGTGTAGAGAGGAGGGAACTCTGGTACATTGTTACCTGGAATGTCCCTTGGTGAAGCCATTGTGGAGAACAATATGGAAGTTTCTAAAGAAATTAACAATAGAATGACTGTAACAATAGGAGTGACTCAGCCACTCCTCTTCAGTATATACCCAAAGGAAATAAAATTGCCACTTTATGAGGATATCTGTCCTCCCATGTTCTTTGCGGCTCTATATACCAAGATTTAGAAACAATCTGAGTGTCTTTTAATGGACAAGGGGTTAAGGAAACTGTACAGTGAAATATATACAGTGAAATATTATTCAGCCTTAAAAGGAGAAGAACCTGCCTGCCATTTGCAGCAACACAGACAGACTTGGAAAACATTATATTAAATGACATAAATCAGACTCAGAAGAAAACTATTGCATGATCTCACAGGTGGAATCTTGAAATAGTTAAACATATATAAATAGAGAATAATGTAATTTTTACCAGGTTTTGAGATTGGAGGGGGAGGGAAAAATGGGGAGAGGCAAGTCAAAAAATTACAAAACAACACTGTAGGAGACCTAATGTATGATAATGAAGACTATGGTTAGTAATAGTGTACTGTATTCAGGATTTTACTAAATGAGTAGATTATAATTATTCTTGTCACAGGGAAGAAAAGAGTAACTATATGAGGTGATGGATATGTTGATTTGTTACATGACAACAACCATTTTAGCATATATGTATGTTATACATCATGTTTTATATACTAACATAAGCAAAATATGATTTATTTTAAAAATAAGAATAAATAAATTTAAAATGAAATAATTAAAGTGAAATATTTTGTTTTGAAAATGCAACTTTTGTTCATATCTGAAACATTGTAATGAGTTTTTAAAAATATTTAAAATTGAGATATCTTGTTTTATAAATGATTAATGGTTGTTCAAAGAACAAATACATAAAATAATGACTTATCAGCTATTACTTGATAAGTACTGAAAACAAATTTGTTTCTTGAGGGGATAATATAAAATAATAATTTGCCTAGGTAAAAATATACAACATGTGCCACTGTTTTGGAACATATATCCAATATAAGTGCACTATATATATATTTAAAATATACATGTATATAAAATATACATATAAAATATATATGGAAGCACAAGTATATTATAGGTAATAAACATAGTTATAAACCTGCTAAAGGAAGCATTTTTCATAGTATTCCAAAACAGTAAATAACACAAAGTCCAGTCATAGTAGCATTGACAAATTTTAGCATGTTTATTCAATGAAATTCTGTACACCAATGAAGAAGAATGAATTTATGTTACAAATGAGGCATATAGGAATCTCTCAAAAATAACTGTGTTGGAGAAGCTAAGTACAGAAATAATACATAATGTATGATTCAATGCAACCAGAAGGGAAATCAATCTGTGGTGTCGGAAGTTAAAATAGCCATTAATTTGAGGAGGAGTGTGGAGCAGTTGCTAAAAGAGGGCACAAGGCAGACTTCTGGTCTAACAGTGACATTATGGTTCTTGGCTGGGGCAGCAGTCCACACGGGAAAATTTGCTATTTATTTTAAAAGGAAAGTAGCATAAAAGAGTCACTGGCTATCACATGGTCTCAAGTGGATGCATTTATATAAGAGACAGACATGGATGAAGATTTCCACTGCCCAATTGTATAGGAGGTTGTGGCAGGGGAGCCCTACACTCAATGTGCTGGTGTTTCTGTTCAGGGTTCTTCCAAAGAGGACTCTTCATACACAACAAGCATAAGGAAGAAGGAGTGACGACAAAGGAAGAAGGGCAACGACTGTCATCTGGGTGCTGTTTGCAGTTGCCTTCTTTGTAAAAAGGAAAGAAGCAACAGGCTCAAAGCAGAATGATACACAGAATTCCTGGGGGAATAACACAAAGCAAGAGCTTTAAAACAGATTGTTTGGGAAATGGTCATATCGAGTTAAATGATTAGCACCACAAACATCATGATTTTTAAAATTTATCGGACTTCAAAGAAAAAAGCTACCATGCCAAGACATGGAGAAGCCTTAATCGCATATTACTCAGTGAAATAAACTACTCTGAAAGAGCTGCAGACTTTGTTTCCAATGGTGTGACATAACTATTTGATCCTGGAAGCTGTGAAGACAGTGCAAAGGTATGGGGCATGGGTAAAAAGGCAACACACAGAGGATTCATAATGTGGTAACATTATTACTGTGACACCAGAATGGTGCATACATGTCATCGACTTATCAAAACCCATAGGATGTCCAACAGCAAGAGTGAGCCTTGAAGCAAGCTCTGGACTTGGGTAGATAATGATGTGTCCATGTAGGTGCATCAGTAGTAACAGATCCACAGCTCTGGTGGGGATATTGATAACAGGAAAGTCTGCGCCTCTGTCTCCAGTGTGGATATGGGAAATCTCTGTACCTTCCTCTTAATTTTGCTGCAAACTGAAAACTAACCTAAATAACAATGATTGTTTACAAGAAAAAAAATTGCAAAATGATGGCAGTTTCTCCAGTGTGCTTCATCCTCTATGAAACTAGAAAGTGAACAGGGGTGAGTTTTCCCCCAGATATTTCAATTATATTTCCAGATATGATGACTATTCTTTACAATAAGATTGCTAATAATTTCTAATAATTGAGATTAACTTCATAGATCTCTAGAAAAATAAACTCTAGAAAAATAAATTAATACGTATCCTGGTTGGACTAAAACCAAGAAGACTTCAGCACCTTTTTCCCCCATTCAATGTCATTTGAATTTCTCTGTTGGTCTTTGGCAACACTCAGTGGTAGATTCTGCGTTAGGAGCTGTGACTAGTTTATTCTTTTAATTTCATGCAGGCTGCTGACAGTTACATGTCTTAGTAATTCATTGGACACTAAAAGTGAGAACATTAGCTATTTGACTTTAAGCTAATACAACTTCAAGGGTTTTGAAAGAACCTTACCCATTCCAGTGGAATCCCAAACTGTGGGTGCTGAAGAAATCCCTGCTCAACCCAAATACAGATGGTTGGGACTGGGTTGACAGAATAAGTTCATAGAATAGGGACTTGATGAACTCTGAAATTCTCCTGGATCCTTAACTTATAAGGACAAAGTAATTTGAATTCACACATTGAAATTGGTTTAGATTTTGAAATCTTCACACTATAATTTAAATGATGATTTAGTCTGCAGATTTTAAATCTCCCCTAGAATTTAATTATTTTGTATTGTCATTTTTTCCTATCACAGAATATTTAATATAAAACTGTAGCATTGTGGCAGGCTCCAATGGTTATGGAAAGAAAAACTGAGGTTTGAAATGAAGGAACTTGAAATAATTTGTGTTTTGTTTTGATCATTGAAAGGACTTTTAGTGGTGACACAGTCGTCTCTGTAGTAACCACAGGATCTTTGGTTGTTCACAAGGAAGCAACATCAGCAAGGTGAAAATAATGATGGGGATAAATTGCTGATTCCTCCTACAGGATGTCTGTGGATTTTTTGGTTAAACTGCACAGGTGGGTAAGGTTACTGGGAAGGGAGGAGGTATTTTTATTCAGTGGACCTAGAAGAATTTCCATTAGAAACACATTCTTGGTTTTTTTCCACTCCCTAATTCCAGAGGGGAAGGATGATAAATCTGAATAATGAATTTGGGGAGGAAACAGCACATATAAATAACTCTCTTTTCTTTTCATCTTTTCCTGGGGATTTTCCATCTGTGGAAAACATGTCTTATCTTCTTCCAACCATGACACAGGCTTACTGGCCAAAGCTGGGACCCTGTTGTTTTCCAGGAAGTGAGTAGGTAAGTTTGTCCTTAAGTAGTCACCACATCCCTGAGTCACATTCTCTTAATTGAGCTACATTAGGAATGTTGATAATGACTTCCGGTTTCAGCTCAGTGATGGAAAGTTGAAAAGAATTCTGATCTCACTCTTACAGCAAAGGTGGAGGATGCAGACTGCAAACTAATGACTTTTCTTCTGTTTATCACACCATTGAGCCTCAAATCAGATCAATGTTCACTAGCTCACATAGAGAGCAAGGCATTAATCAACAGGAATGGGGGTAACAAAACCAGAACCCTGGTAGAAACCAGTGATGGAGAAAAGAAACAAGGAAAGTAGAGTCATCTCCAGCTTTAAGGGAGGGTTTGTAAGATATAATATGTCCATCATTGTGCCAATCAGGGTATCAGGAGCACTTGAAAAGGTCACCTACATCAAACCCAGAGACAGAGTCTGCCTAAAACTAAGACACTTAACCACACCATCATGGGACAACCACCCTGATACCTGATCCCCACCAACAGACTGTCAAGTCTAAAGTAAAAGCAAAAGTAGAATACATCTAGAAAAGTGACAAAAGAGAGATTCTTTCTGGGATGCAGCACAAAGGGATGATCTAAGGTAAGTGTTCTTAGTCTATTCCTGCTACTATAACAAAATGCCTTAGATGGGGAAGTTTATAAGCAAAAGATTTATTGCTGACTGTTCTGAAGATTGAGAAGTCCATGAGGAAGGTACCAGTAGATTCCGTGTCTGGGGAAGACCTCTTCCTCATAGATGGCGATGACTTCACAAGGAACAATGGGCAAAAAGACTAACAAGTGTTCTGGGGGCCTCTTTTACAAGAGCATTAATCATCTTCCAAAGGCTACACCTCTTAATACCATGACATTAAGTTTCAACATATGAATTCTGGCAGGACATAAACATTCAGATCACAGTAGGCAGGTGAAGTACACACTGAGAATGTGATCTGTAGCAAACCAAACTTTTTCCTAAATGCAATGAATAACTAGAAATAATTTGAAATCTATGGAGCACAGAGGGTAATAGTAGTGAAAGCAACAAACTCAAATCCTCAAATCCAGCCTAACTATGGATTAGATTAATACAAACCCCCATGCAAGAAGACTGGAGAAGGAATATTCATCTCCACGTACAAGAGACATTAACTTCAGTATTTACTCCCCTAAAAATCATACCTAGAAAGTAATAAATAAATCTTAAGGCACACAAGAAGGTAAGAGTAAACACACTTCCATAACAAAAAGAAATGAGAACCAATTCATTTGGCAGTGAAGCAAGAGCTCTGAGAGTGAATTTAAATATGATGAATATGTTGAAAGTTCTAATGTAATATATAAAAACATGCAAAATCACATGGGAACCAAGAAGAGTTGGTGATAAAGTCCAAAGGGTATGCTGGGTATTAAAAATATAGCAAAATAATGAAAAATGTCCTTGAATCTTATTAGTGCACTCAATATAGCCAAAGAAACAATCCCTGAACTTGGACAGATTTATGGAAATTACCCAAACTTAAAGAGAGAAATATAAAGAAGGGAAGAAAAAGAAATACGAAGAGGGACTTCCAAGAGAAGTAGGTTGATAGATGAGCAATTGAAATCCTTGAGGGAGAATGGAAAAAGGATAAGATGTAAGAAACTCTTGAAATAATGACAGAGACTTGGCCAGAATTAATGACAAACATTAAACCAAACATCAAAGAAACTCATAAAAGACAAGGAAAATTTTAAAACTAGACATATCAATGCAAATTACCATCAATGACTAAGAGAAAATGATTAGACAAAAAATGAAACATATTCAGAGGATCCATAAACATTCATTCTTTCTTTAATATTAGATTAGTGATTTGAGATGTCTAATGCAAGCAGTTAATGTGTGTGAAATTGCCTTCTAAGCAGAGTTTTAACTGCATCCTACACATTTAATATGTTGAATTTTCATGCTCATTCAGTGCAAATTTATTTCTGCCTTTTTATCAGTGTTATAAATGTATGACATAATTGTGTGGAAAGGAACAGAAGGAGAACAATATAATATATCTACTAGATGCATGCCTTATTTGATGCTGAACAGGAAGAAGACCTATATATAAGTATTATATTCTATTTGGTAAATTGTTCACTGTATGAGCAGAAATTAAGAAATTTTGGAACTAGAGCTATACTATAGTTGAACAAATTTTGTAGTTGTTGAGAGCCAGTGTCTCCATGTCTAAGAGAGATGTGGCAAACAAGGAAAGAGAAAAGCTAGAACATATATGGTTGTACTAGATTGGAGTCAGAAATATCAGGATAAACTTACAAGCAAATATGTTACTGTTATGGCTTGGATGTGAGGTGCCCACCAAAAACTCACTTGTGAGACAACACAAAAACGTTCAGAGTAGAAATGATTGGGTTCTGAGAGTCTTAACATAATCAGTGAATTAATTCCTCATGGGATTAACTGAGAGGTAACTGGAGGCAGGTGGGGTGTGGCTGGAGAGAGTGGTTCATTGGGGTCGTGACTACGGGGTATATATTTTTTATCTGGAGAGTGGAGTCTCTCTCTCTTTGCTTCCAGATCATCATGTGAGTCACTTCCCTCTGCCACGCTCTTCCACCATGATGTTCAACCTCACCTCCAGCCCTGATGAATGGAGCTGCTATGGATTGAGACCTCTGAAACTGTGAGCCCTCAAATAAACTTTTTCTCCTTTAAAATTGTTCTGGTAGAGTGCTTGCCTAGCATGCATGAAGCTTTGGGTTTGATCCCTAGCACCCCTTCCCCCCAAAAAAAAGAAAAGAAAAAAAATTCTGATTCTCAAAATTATTGCAAAGGAATAAGAATGTCAAGCTTAAGGAATACTGCCCCAAAGATCTAGAAGATTTTGTTGGCACATTGAATGGGATATGAGGCTAGAAAGGTTCAAAGAATTATGAGTAAGATGGAAGAAGAGCCAAAAAGACATTGTTTTCTACTCTCCTGCCACAATTACTTGTTTGGAGCAAGGAGCTGTTTTCTAATGTTAATGCTCTTCACTCACTGCACAGTAAATTCCATTCTAAGTTACATAGTTATTCAACATGCATACAATCTGCACCTTAGAAATGTTTTACTGCAAATACCAAAAAGATGTGCTACCAATTATTCACATCAGTTTACCAGTTGGTAACTTAATAACACACTGATTTGGAAAGCTCTATAACAAATAGACTTCAATGTTCTTATCTGTGCCCCTTGCATTGTGAATTTAGACAACTGTTTGCTGAAGTAATCACTATGTCAAAGGAACTTTAAAAAAAGAAATCTTTCTCTGCCAAAGCTGAATATACTCTTAGTGCTTTAATTTTAGCAAAAATCAAAAATGGAAAAACAAAAAAAGCTTTTAAAGGGAAATTGTTTTTCCATTATCTTATAATTAGCTCTGGCTTTGATTCTCTGCTTTAGAAACCTTATCTATATCCAGTGGGAAATCTACCACCAAGCTACATCCCAGCCAGTAATTGGCATTTTTACCTAAATTTTAAGTCCTAGTGGAAAGGCCAAACTAAGATGGGATTTTCAGATTGCTTGAAAGGGCGTAGGTGTGTGTGTTGTAGTAGCAGTAGTCGTACAGTGCCTTGAAAATTAACATTAACAGTTAAGGCAGCCATAAAATTGAGCATAAAAATTGTGAGCTTTTATTTTTAGAAAACATTAAAAATCTCAGTCCAGGCCATTTTGTTGATAAAGCTAGACAGAAATTTGATATAATTGTCTCTTTTTATTAAAGTTAAGAGTTGAAGTTGGGCCAGAAAATTGGAAGCAAGGATTTGAGCCATTTTCATTCTTAAAAATTATTTCTTAAATCCATCAGTGTTCCTGTATATGTCTGGGTGTATATGGTGTTAGTAAAGGCCTTTATTTGTAAAAAAAAAAAAAAAAAAATTGTTCTGGTCATATCTCTTAGCCACAGCAGCAAAAAAGCTGACTAAAACAGTTACATATGCGCAAACACACAGATGGATGGATACAGAAATATAAATTTAAGTACATACATAGGATAGTGTGCAAACATACATTTCTGAGCTCTGTCCACCAAAAGGACCAAAAAACAGTGAGACACCAGTGGCAATGAGCACACACAGCACCCTTTTATTGGCTTTTCAATAAAAAGAACCAATGATTCTTCCATACATTGTTTCTCCCAAGGTGGGAGCATACAAAATACAAGATCACATTGATCATCTTGAAGTTACAGAAAGTGAAGTTGTTCTTAAATCAAAACAAATACAAGTAAAAAGGAAAAACCAGCAAAAATCTAAGCAAACTACAAAATACAAAGGGAAAACCATGTGTCCAATGAATGCAAAGGCCAACCTGAGGGAGCCCCCAGTGGCCAAAGTCAGAACACTTAGAGTAACACAATAAATAAATGACAATAGTATTGTATCATTAACTGAAGAATAAGACAGGCACCCACGATATAAATGAAAGACTGATTCAATAAGTGAAGGAGGAGAGACAACTTTACCTTTTAGATAATTCCAAGGAATTAATGAAGAAGAAATGAGCTTTATGTTTCTATATATAAGTTCCACTGATGAACACTAAATGAGTACATGGAACTTTAAAGAGACACAGAATGTTTCCAGGGCCTCAGACATATCCCCCAAATATTTATTAATTATGCCAGTTCTTTCCACATATATGAAGTCATTCTCTGACACCCTTCCCTCCAGGCTCCAAGAGGTGGAGCTTGGTTCCCCTTGACTAGGGACTGAATGACTCACTTTTATCAGAATAAAAAGGGAAAAAATAGTAACTTTATAGTGGAGAAAGCTGGTAGACACCACTGAATCCAAGTAATGAGGGTTAAAATCACTAGTCACAAAAAAATTGAAATCATGCCCCCTCTGTTAAAATGCAACACAATGAGGACTTCCGCCATTTTGATATTCCTCCAAAACCATAATCTCTGTCTAACATATCAAGCAGACTCCAGTCGAGTCACAAAATACCAGGTCAGTACTAGTACTTTTCAACATTGCCAAGATCATAAGTAACCCAGAAATACTAAAGAACTGTCACAGTCAGGAGGACACAAAGAAGACATGGCAGCTAGGGGTTATGTGGTTCCTAGATTGGACCTGGGACAGAAAAATAGCATTAGCAAAAAAACGGGGAAAATCTAATAAAATCTGTAGGTTAGTTAATGTTACTGTACCAATGGCTATTTAAGATGCTGATATTAGGGAAATTGAGGTGAGAATTGTACAGGTACACTCTGAAATCTCTGATTTTTTTCAAATTTTGTTCCTTTTTTTCTATTACTATCTTCATAATTCTCTATAAGTCAAAAATTACCTGAATTAAAAAAACTGAAGTGCTTACATTTTCATCTTTGCCAGTTAATTTGTTCAGAATATGAAGAGATAAAAAAAAGAATAATATAGATGAACTCCCTGAAATATCTTTTGTTAAAAAAAAGTCTTCTCAAGTATTTATTAGTTTAAAACTATGTAGCAGGATGATGGATACACAGAAGTATCCATGGCTCTTCTAGGATACTCCTTATTGTGGATCTTTGAAAAAACTGCTCTTGGTGTTATTATCATTTTAAGAGTTAAGTTATTGATATGGATATTGCGTCTGTTATCCAACCCAATGAGTCTTTGGTTAGTCAAGCTTTGAAGTTTAGTGTGTGACTTGACTATGTAGCACAAATTCTTTAAAACCTCTACATTTTTAATGCCTTTTGAGTGTTTGATCATTTGAACATTCCACTTTGGGAAATGTCATCTTGATTCTCAACAGGGATATTGTTGTTATTGTTGTTTGTTTTTCCCCAGCGCTGGAGATTAAACCCAGGTCTTGGGCATGCTAGGCAAGTGTTCTACCACTGATCTGTAAACCTGTCATCTTTATTTGTAATGATAAATTACATTAAGAATTACTTGTAATTAATATTATTTACTTATAATTACAATTATTATCTCTTATTATTTTACTTAAAATTCAAAGTGGCATTGTTCTGTAACAGATGATTTAGTGAAATAATTAAAGGCTAAAAGATCATATATGAGATTTTTGACTTGAATTACTTTCTCTTCAATGATTCTCAATGTTTAAAAACTGTACTGTTTTAGGAAATAGATGAAGCAAGAAATCAGATACAAATATGTTAGGGAAAAATAGTGAACATGATTTTGAAATTCTTTATGAGTGCAACTTATAAGAAAAATTAATATTTTGGAGCTTGTCTTAAAAACATTGGCTCTTAAATATTTTTTTTTGAGGAAACAAACAAAATGCATGGATACTAAATAACTCTTCTCCTGTACCTGAAAGTCGACATTGGAAATTAATTTTAACTCTGTAGGTTTAAAATACAGAAACACACACATTTGTTTTTTCTGATTTTTCTTTCTCTGTTACATTAATGTCTTTTCTAGCATAAATTTTTCTTTACTAAGAAAATGAGTATTCAATATTTACAACTGAGAAAATTTTAAAAGCTTTTCTGTGTAAATTCAAATTTCACAGATGTTGTGTACATGTCAGTTTAAAATCTTTAGATTAGCTTGAAACAAATGCTGAAGATGTCTGAGCAAGGGGGAGAAAAGCACTTAGACAAATGTAAGCATGTGAACACATTATGTGAACACCTTGGAACCAGAAACCAATCAGAGATCATTTTTAAAATCCTTTAAAAATGTGTTAAGATGCACAGTGAATTTTTAAGAAGAGGGAAAAGAATCTGCCTGGAATGTGCAATCAATTCTGCTACACTAGAAGAATATTTGAAGGCTGTAAGTCATCAACAACCCAAGAGTCACCTGCTGTACCACGGTGATTTCCACCTCCAGTATATCCAGAGGCAAGGAGATGAGCAGAAAGATTATTTATTTCGAAAATATGATATTGACTACCAAGAAGGTTCAAAATAGACATGAAGGTAAATCTTAATACATAATCAGGGTCAATGATTTCTTTTTAAATTAAAAAAAAATCTGATACAAAAAGCATCAAGGCTGGGCATGGTGACTAACACCTGTAATCCCAGTGACTTGGGAGGCTGAGGCAGGAGGCTCACAAGTTTGAGACAAGCCTCAGCAACTTAGCAAGGACCTAAACAACTTAGAGAGACTGTCTCAAAATAAAAAATAAAAAGAACTTGGGATGTGCCCCTGGGTTTAATACTCAGAACAACAAGAAAAGAAAGCATCAAAATTATACATATTTAGAAGGTACTGTGTGACATTTTAACACACGTGTCTATTATACAATGTTTAGATATGTTTAAATCAGATTAAACAAACATTTATTATTACTTTATAGTACAAAAATTCACTATTCTCTCCTTCTATCTTTTTTCAAACATTCAGCACATGATCCATAGTCACTTTACTGTGCAACAACCCACCAGAACCTCTTGTTCCTATCTCTCTGTAACTTAGCGTCCATTGACCTCTCCTGAACCCTCACTAGCCCTTACTCTACCCAGCTTCTGATAACCAGCATTCTACTATCAACTTCCATGAGTTCCACATTTTTAGATTCAAGACAAGAGTATGATCATGTGGTTATTGCTTTTCTTTGTCTGACTTATTTCACTTAACATAATGATCTCCAGTTATATCTATTTTGTCTCAAATGATCAATTTTATTTTTTATGTCTGAATATTATTCCATTGTTTACATGTGCCATGATTTCTTTATCAATTCAATTTATGAACACTTAGATGGTCTACATTTCTTGGCTATCATGATTAATGCTGCAATGAACATGAGAGCACAGATGTCTCTTTGATATGCTTCTTTCTTGTCCTTTTGATATTTACTAAGTATTGGTACTGTTGGATCATATGGTAGTAGTTTATTTTTAATATGTTTAGAAACCTTCAAACATATTAAAATATGCTGTGCTCCATGAGGGTGGTGTTAATTTACATGCCCACTCTCAGTGTGCAAGTGTCCCCTTTTTTCCACCTCCGCACCAACATTTGTTATCTTTTTGATAATAAAATGGCCATTCTTACTGGAGCGAGTGATATCTTACCATGGTTTTGATTTACACTTCCATGATGGTTAGTAATGTTGAACCTTTTTCTTGTGTGTTTTCCATTTGTAAGTCTTATTTTGAGAAATTCTGTTTAGGCCTATTGCTCACTGTCTGACGTGGTTTGGATATGAAGGTCTCCCAAAGCTCCTGTTAATGCAGGAATATTCAGAGGTGAAATGATTAGATTGTGAGAGCTGTGACCTAATCAACCCATCCTAGTTTGAATGGACTTACTGAGAGGTAACTGTAGATGGGTGGGATGCGGCTAGAGGAGGTGGTTCACTGGAAGAGTGTGTCTGCCCTGTAGTCCATTCCTCCTCACCTACTTCTGCTCCCTGATCATGTCATAAGTGACAGTTTTCCTCTCCTGGGCCCTTTGCCCATAATGTGTTACATCATCTTGGACCCAGAGAAATGGAATTGTCTGTCTAGAGATTGAGACCTCTGAAAATGTAAGTCTCAAATAAACTTCCCTCTTTTATGTTGTTCTTGGGTATTTTGGTGACAGCAATTAAAATACTAACTAAAACACTGTACTTCTGTTTAATCAGGTTATTATTATTGTCTTTATTTTTGCTTTTGAGCTACTTAAACATTCGGTGTATTAAACCCCGGTTAGATGTGCAGTTTGCAAATGTTTTCTCCTGTCATGCAGATTGCCTCTTCACTCTGTTGATTGTTTCCTTTGCTGTGCAGAAACTTTTTAGTTTGATGCAGTCCCCTTTGTCTATTTTTGCTTTTGTTTCATGTGCTTCAATGACTTCTTTCTGAATTGATTCGATCTTCTGTTAGCTGAGGCTGTGTTAATACTAAGGTAAGGAATAAAATATGAGATTCAACAGGATAGCATTGGTATTTTTGAAGTACCCTTTACTTTTTCTAATGAGTATTGTGTCTTGTACAGTAATTGTAAAGTTATTTTCGATGTAATTGTTTATATTTTTTCTGGTTTTGTGTTACGTTTCAGGTTTCTTTTTTTCTTTTTTTTAAATTTTTTTTTTCAGTTGTAGATGGACACATGCCTTTATTTTTATGTGTGCTGAGGATTGAACCCAGTGCTTCACATGTGCTAAACAAGTGCTCTATCACCAAGCCACAACCCCAGCCCCACGTTTTAGGTTTTTGACAGGTTGTCATCTGTGCAAAATGATTTAGGTACTATCTTTTTTCTTTCTTTCTTTTGGTCTTAAGTGTGTTTGATCTGAGTGTGATTTTAAAATAAACAGAACACCCCAGAGATAAAATTTAGTACACATGCAAAATTCATTAATTCTATTTCTTTACTTATTCCTGTGTCAAAAAAGATAACGTCTCTTATTTTTAGTTTTATCCATTTTCAAATGGCGTCAGTGCAAACTATAAAACACAAAAAAGAATGACTTGTTTTCTTGAAATAATACAGTATTTTTAAAGATGTGGAGCCTTTGGATAAATGGTTGTTAATTGTATGGCAAATTATTTTTTGTAGTGTTTTTAAGAGATGAGATCTATTTCTATTTGAGTTTATAAAAATGTTTTCTGATTTTGTTTTCCTTGTAAAAGAAATCAAGAATATCCTCTTATCCTAACTCTACAAAATAACTAGCAATGCCTTTAAAATAGTTGCAATTTTATATGAATGGACACTATTCAAAGAAAGAAATTCAGATGAAAAAATGCTCAACTTGATTAGCTATCAGGGAAATGCAAGTGAAAACCACAATAAGATATCATCTCAGTCCAGTTAGACTGGACTATTATTTTTTAAAAAAGACCAAATAAAAATTTAAAAATATTAACCCTGGCAAGGGTGTGGCAAAGGAAATTCCCATCTGCTCATATACTGCTGGTGGGAAATGTGAATTAGTACAGCAATTATGGAGAAAAGTATGGATCTTCCATATGTGATTCAGCTATCCCAATTTTGGGTATATAGCCAAAGGCAATGGTATCAGTATATCAAGGAAACACTGAATGCTCATGTTTGCTGCTGTAGTTTTCACAATAGCTAAGATATGAAGTCAGCCTAGGGACCCATTAATGGATGAGGGAATAACAAAGATGTGGCTCCTATACACCATGGAATGCTAGTTAGCCATAGAATAATGATACCCTGACATTTACAGCAAAATAATGGCATTGGAAGACACAATATTAAATGCAATAAGTTAGGCACAGAAAGACAAAATGTCACATGTTCTCTTTAAAATGCATGGGCATTTTTTAAAAAGTCAATTGGAATGCATACTGGTGATTATGAGGCAGGAAAGTTGGAGGTTGGGATGTCAGGAGGTTGGATAATGGGTACCTAAACATGGTTAGATAAAAGGAATAAGTTCTGGTGCTCTACAGAACAGTGTGAAGACTGTAGTTCCACAATAACCTATTTCATATCTTATTAGTAACTAGGAGAGAAGAGTTTGAAGGCTCCAAACATAAAGTAATAAGGAGATGGAAATATAATCACCCAGATTGGATTCATACTGTTGCATTAAGATATCAGTTTACTCATAAATATGTACAATTTTGATGCTTTAATCAAACATTTTTAAAAATGTATAAGAAGATGAAATTTATTTACCTTCATTCGATCACTTCACATTGTACACATTTACCAAATTAGCAGATTGTGCCCCATAAATTGGTATAATGAAAAAAAATAATTTAGAAGACAATATGATGACTGCCATCCCGAATGGACACAATCCTATTGTATATAGGACTTCTATGAAGTAGGAACAAATGCTAGCATTCTTCTCTTTTGTATAACCTACACTTTTTTCCATTGTTATTAAATCTTAACTTTTAAAATCCACTGATATTTCTCTGTGTGTTTTGCAAATGTGTCAAACTAATAATTGGAACCAACAGGTAAGTGAATTAGCTCTAATCAATTTTAAATCATCTTTTATTTGTCTAATTGGACAGGACCCAATCTGTGTGTTAAGAAAGATCATTATTATTATTATTGCAAATCAGCAAACCAAATAAAACCAATACAAGAAGCGGAAGTCATATGACTAAGAGCAGCCTGAAGATGAGCTCACATCTGCGAACTAAGCTCAAGACCTATCACAGTGCTCCTGCTAGAGCTCTCCCATACACTGATTGCACTGATAAGCTGAAGCTCATTGCTGCAAGACAATTCAGAATTTGCTTTCAGAAAACATGTATGTCAGTGTTCTTCTCTTTCTCAGAAGCATTCTTCTTGGACTAATGGAAATTTGAAGGTCATTTTGGAATAAATTTAAGTACACGCACTGATCTGTAAATTAATGCAACTGAATACAACAAACATCTATTGAGTATTATTTTGTCAGCTTTTTTACTGTTGTGACTAAGATATGTGACAAGAGCAATTTTAGAGGAGGACAAGTAATTTGGGGGCACACAGTTTCAGAGGTCTCAGTCCATAGATGGCAGGCTCCATTCCTTGGGGCATGAGGTAAGGCAGAATATTATGGCAGAAGGATATGGTGGAGGGAAGTAGCTCACATGATGATCAGAAGGAGAGAGAGAAAGAGAGAGAGAGAGAGACTCCACTTACCAAATACAAAATATATACCCCAAAGGCATACCCTCAATGGCCCACCTCCTCCAGCCACACCTTACCCACCTTCATTTATCACTCTGTTAATCCCATCAGGGGATTAATTCATTGATTGGGTTAAGGTTCTTATAACCCAATCATTTTTCCTCCAAGTCTTCTTGCATTGTCTCACACATGAGTTTTTGGGGGACACCTAATATTCAAACCCTAACAAACATGTACTGTTATAGCAACACAAAAGAGATTAAAATGTTGATGTTCCCCAGGGAGATTCTCCATCGAGATCAGGAGAGTCAGCCCTACCCCAATCCCAAATCCCCTCCCTATAGCCCACTCCAATCCCAAATCCCCTCCTTATAGCCCACTCCAAACCCTCCCCTATAGGCCTACCCTAATCCCTTCCCATGCCCTATAAAAGTTGGCAACAAAAGAACTGGCACACAATTTCCTGGCACCCTGCTTT
This sequence comes from Glaucomys volans, assembly GCA_020662805.1. Lineage (NCBI taxonomy): Eukaryota > Metazoa > Chordata > Mammalia > Rodentia > Sciuridae > Glaucomys > Glaucomys volans. The sequence goes on from JAJEJO010049712.1 coordinate 27,713, forward strand.
TAGGAGTAAGGGCAATCGTTGCTGGCCAGCTAAAATTAAAGGCTTCTTTTGGCTTTACGTGATCGGCTTGAATGATTTTATTTTCTTTGGGTGCAACAGTACTATGTTTTGGGCACTATGCTAAAGGACTGGAAGCAAAAGAAAGCAAGATGAAATTTCTGCCTCAAAGATCTTCACTGTCCACTGGATAAGACAGACAAGAGAAGTACACTTTTAACATCATGCAGGGTGCTTTAGATTTCACAGGAAGGGCATTTTGTTGTTACGAATAGGAAGGAGGGATAAAGACAAAGCTTGCTGGAGGATATCAAAGCCCAATCCTGAAGGACATGCAGGGATAAGCTAGGAGAAAAAACACAAAATACTTTACCCCAAATCACCTGGCAGAGCTTTGGAGTGAAAAAGCACCATGGTGTCTGACAGCAGTGGCAAAAAGTGAAATAAAATAAAATACAGGAATATTAAAAAAGTAACGTTTAATCAAGACAATGAGATAAAAGTATAGTACTTCTTTAACAAGAAGAGAATAGCAGTATAGCATCATGAGTTATCTTTGGGCATTTCTTAGTTTACTGTGTTCTTTGAAGTTTATCTGTTCATATGCTAACATACTTGGTTTTAAATTTCATATAAAAAAGTTGGGTTTGAAAAATGAAAACAACCTATTGATATTTATTTATTCATGAGAATTCTAAAAGGACAGTGAAAAAATATGTACTCACCCAGCTAAAGATGTCTCTGTGTGCCTGTGTGTATGTATACACACATCTCAAATAATACAACTTCATTTGCATCAAACTTATTAAGTCAAATCAATTTTCCAGACATTTGGTCCAGAGCTTAATTCCACTTGATCTTCCACCTGGTAAGTTTCATTTCCCACTGTTTTCCTGCAATTTATTTTTAATGTTTTATTTGTTGGACATCATTAACAAAGGAAATAGCATTTTGAAGTTGTATGGTATAGAAGAGCATTCAGACATTTCAGCAAGAAAACAATCCAATAAATTCACTCTTTTGTCACATGCCAAGTAGAGATGAAAATGCACTCTACTCATGAAGCTTGAGAATATTTAATTAGTAGACACTAAGGGTGTTCAGGTAATGAGCTACATTGAAACAAGGAGGAATCTATATCAAACTTCCTATACCTCCAAAATATATGCTTTAGATGAGGAGAATCAACTAATAATATTTGAGCATCTGTTTTATGCTGGCTAATGATAGGTGCTTTATTATCCTCTACCTCATCTAAGTTTTAAACATTTTCAAATCAAGCTCAGGAAATATTCATTCACAAAGCTAGAATTCAAACTAGGACTTTTGATTCCATGTTTAGGAACACTGGTATTATGCCTCACTGTAGCTCTTCATTAACTATGGAAAGTTAATGATGATAATATCCTGTAAATATATACATACATATATATCCTGTTAATATATATATGTATATCTATTATTACATGTGTAGGTATATATATCCTGTAAATATATATATGTATATATATACATATATTATTTCATTAAAACAGTATTTTGCAAGGGTTTCCTTTGTATATGAATTGAAATTCATTACTACAAGCTGCTTAACTAAGATCTGAAAATTTTACACTCTCTGACATCTTTTGCAACTCAGGTAATATCTTCAGAAATGAGCTATTAGATTTTAGAGATTTATAAAAACAAAGAATGTTTGTCTTTCCTAAAATAAGGAAATAGGTCCTAGGGTAATTCTTTTATCAAACATAGTTCAGACTAGGAGTCCTAAGTAGGAATCTCATCTGTGAAAAAGTCATATTGAGCATATTTACTAAATTTTATTTCCTGTTAGGTTGATCTGTGATCTGTTTAAGCCTAGTGATGGTAAAGTCGTTGACATCATTCATTTCATAAAGCCCAGAACCCCATCTCAGGAGACTGGTCTATTTGTGAATCTAACTCTACTTATATCACAGGTGTCTTAGGATTTTTCTCCATCACTGTGACAGTCTGAGATGTAGCTCAGTAGTAAAGCACTTGTCTACCGTGCACAGGACCCTGGCTTCCATCACCAGCATCCCAAAGAAGTTCACCATACTAGGTAGCAAATGGAAAAGGTATGTTTATGGAGCTAAGGGCCACATCAGGTCTTGGAAATTTGTTCATTCTCATGAAGCACTGCCACCAATATAGGATATTTTGAAGGACTCTGGAGTTTTAGGTTATTTATTCTGGTGTTCAAATCTGGATAAATATCTTTTTATAAGAAGATAACTGGATTTTAGGCCATTTTGAGGTCTGGCTCTATAAATTCTGCAGATGGAAGTATCTTCAGGCAACCTGGTAACCTGCCAATCTCTCCTGAGACCCACTGAAATTCCAGCTGCATCCAAATGCTTGCTTAGAAATGATACAAGAACACCCTGCCAAACTTCTAGCAATCCCATCTGGTAATGTAAAGGCAATAAGAACAAAGGGGTAACAAATGCCCCAAGGAAATGGTAGAGTTGATCATATCATGAAGGTAGCTGAACATTTATTTTGACTTGACCCAAGCAAATTTGGTCACATACAATTATTTTTGATAAATATTAGTGATCTCCAATAGTTAGAGTTATATGAGAAAACACTCTTTCCATTTCTTAACTGTCAAAACGAAAGTGTGCCTCAAACTGAATTCTGTCACACATGTAGATATTTAGCAGCAAGCATAAAATAGGCACATGAACCTTCTGTATGCATGAAAAGTTTCTTAGTTGTTCTGACGACAATTAAAAGTTTACCTTAAGGCATATGTGACACTATTTTAACTGTGTTAAACTGAATCATGTGACCTAAAATGTGCTGGAGTCACAAGTTAAACAGGGCCATTAAGGAATGGGATCCAGGTAGTCAATTCTATAGTGAGGACAAAGGGCTTGATCTAGATCTTTAAGTTCTCTTCACATAATTTTTTCTACATTTCAGCCTATCAACGTATCTTCAAACTCATTCATTATACCACAGAAGGGCAATCTCTAATTTTTTTTTACACAAATTAAGAATATCTAATATTGGAGATACATAAAACTAGTGGAAACTTGTAGCGGCTACATCTAGAATATACTTCCCTCCTTTTCTTCTATCTTTCCTTCTTTTTCTGCTTCCTTTTAAAAAATTAAATGGTACCTCATCTTCTCGAGAGTCCCAGAGTGTATATACCTCAGCAGAGAATGTGACCACTCCTACAATATAGACCTCAACTAACATTATTAAAATGAAAAAAAAAAAAAGTTTGGTAGTACAAAACAATGTTAAGAATTTGGAGGAATTTTTTTTTTATTTAAAATTCCATATAACATATAACCTCTTTAGTAAGTCATTCCTAATTTTTTATTGGTTCTTTTTAGTTATACATGACAATAGAATCCGTTATGATATAATTATACAAGCATGGAATATATCTTATTCTAATTAGGACCCCATTCTTGTGAGTATACATGATGGTGGGATTCACTTAGGTATTTTCATATTTGTACACCAGAAAAATATGTTAGATTCATTCTGCTGTCTTTCCTAATTTTATTTCAAATATGGCCTAAGGTCTTAATTTGTATAACTCTAAAAACTTTAAAAGTAAACAACATTGACACTTCACTCAGAGTTAAATTAAGCATCTGACACATTTGTTCACTGTACTTAATCTAATTTTTTAAATTACAAAGACTGTGGAACAGGCAGGTGTGGTGGTGGACACATGTAATCCCAGTGACTTTGGAGACTGAGGCAAGAGCATCACAAGTTCCAGGACAGCCTCTGCAACTTAGTGAGACCTTGTCTCCAAATAAAAAAATGGAAAGAAGTGGGGATGGGGAATATAGTGATGTAACTCAGTGGTAAACTGCCTCTGGGTTCAATCCCAAGGACAGGGGGAAAAAAAAGGAACAAAGAAAAGAAAAACTGAACTGTGGGACACAGAAAAGAACAAAAACTTTGGAGTCAGATAGATTTAAAATTAAATTCCAAATTTTTCACTTAACTCTATGAATTCCCAGTTTCCTCCCTTGTTAAGTGGGGAGAACAATGCCTTTGTCCTGGAATAGTTGTGAAGATGAAATGAAATAACCAAAGTCATGTTTTGGGTACATAAGAGACTCGATGGGACTGTCATTATTCATTATGAGGAGAGTAGTGAAAATCAAAATACTTAAGCTGTCAGTGCTTTTAGTTTATGTGGATGGCGGAGTTGGCTCTCTAGTTCAAGGCTTACCATTCCAACACGTTCTTGGTTCTGAGTGTAGAACGTTAGTGTCCTGGGTTTGTGAAAGGGAGTTAAGGCAGAAATCTATTTGGATTTGGACCATACAGCATCCACACTCTCAGCTTGCTCTTTTTCTTTTTATTTATGTATTTTCTCTCTCTCTGCCCAAACTGCCTTGTTTCTAAAAATACTGTACTGTTCATTAGCATTTTGCCATCGGAACTGTGGAATATTCATAGTAACAACAGAAAGGCAGAGGGCATACTGATTATAGGAAATAAGGAGTTTTGCTGTTGTGGTTTGTGGCTTTATTTATTCTATTTTGTTCCTTTTCACTGAGCACAGAAAATGAAATGTAGGCCTTATACTCAAAGTTTTTAGACCCATTCCTTCCCCTAATAAATAGATCAATAGCTCAGGCCTCTACTGTGAGGGTATTAAAGAATCGCCTCTCTGAGAGTCCTTTCTTAAGACAGTTCTTCAATACTCTGGCAGTGAAAGACAGAAAATAAAATTGTTAGGCTATTGATTTACCAGCAGGACTTAAAGGGCCATGTCTAACAACGGTTTGCATTAAAAGGCTGCAATAATCTCATGATGATGCTCAGCATCCAATTTGTTGAAGCAGATTTTGCAACTTCCAAGAGGGCACAGGTTTGCTACTAATTCTCATTAGCCTGATGAGGAATATGTGGAGTTAAGGCCTCTGTTTTAATTGCATTTGGAAACTACAGCTCCCAGCATGTGTTCATACAAAACAGTTAAAAAGGTCATTGTAGAATTGAATGAATTTATCATTACATCTATATTGCAATTTACAATTTGTAAAAATTTTTATGTGAATAGGCTATGGGGCTGCTGTGTTATGGATCAGTTGTAAATCTTTTGAATTTGATATGTAGTCTTCTTTATAAAATGAACACACATGAAGTGATTACATAATTGAATCTGACAGAAGAATGGAAATGCATTTTCTTTATGTGAGTTTATCTGAAAGTAATGAAAAATAAACAAGAATAATGCTTTTATATCCATTTCTAATTTCTTCCTAGAGAGCTAAAACACGTTTGCACTTTATGAACTTGTGGTAGTCAGCCCCTTGTTGAAATTACTCCCTGTACAGTCACTATACTCAAAGGTAAGAGTACAAATGGGGAATAGGGTTCCTAAATTTAGCTAATGTATTTCATGAAAAAACTTTATTTTGACATAAATACTTCTGTGATGTAACATTGATATTTTTTAAAACCTCATTCATCTAGATTTTCCAGAAATTGAGTGGAAGGCGCTACGTTGTCTTACCCAGGGTTTCACAGTGAAGTTTTTAAACTTATCATCTAGATATTTCTTCTGTCCTCTGTAATTCATAAAAACCAAAAATTACAACTACATTTAGGAAGTGTACCTAAGTCACATTGAATGATACATTGCATCACATCAGAATACTTAGTTTCTGGTTGACCCACCTTTACTGTTACTAAGATTAAAAACATGGCAAAGTAGTATCATTAGAGGCTCCAAAATTATGGTTATGTATTCCTATAATTATAATTATAATCCTATAATTTCTTCTATGGCTTTGGTTGGCCTTATCCTGTATTTCTCCTTTCCCAATCCTAGTAAATTTCCTAAGGGCTCCATTCCATTACATCCACTGTTATTCTGTTTGGTTTCAAAGTAGTATCCTACTTTCTATGCACACGTCGATATTTGACTTGTAGTGATTGCCAGCTTCCTTGTTGCTCTTAGCTGGTCATTCATGATATTTTCAGTTGCTTTACCTCTGTTCCAGTCCAGTTTAATCAAGGTTATCTTACATAAGGAGTCCATTCCAATTCAAGATTGCCTTTAACAGATAGCACTGGGGTTCAAGCTATAGAGCACTTCATCCCCAGTCTCAGCACCCAAAATAAGGTAGCCATTTAATGAATGAAATAGTTTATTTGATTGTGGCTTTTAATGTAATTATAAACAATAGTTATCTCCAAAGTAGGAATTCTCTCTCACCTGGTTCTCTCTGAACTTGTGAATCACACATTCATTTCCAGGCCACATGTTTGATTTCTGTTTTTCAGCAAAACTACATCTTTTAAAGGACAAGTTGCATACTCAGTGTTTTTCTTTTCAATAAATGTATTTTCTACCATAATACGCTTAAGGAAGACTTTGGGGCATATGTTAATGTAAAACTTCTGAAGTCAATTTTATTATCTCTGTAATTCATTTGATTAGTCAACACATCAAATAAAAACATGTTAAGTAGTTACATAATGCAAAGCCTATTTCATTAGCTTCTAGCCAGATTTTTACATGACAATGACTTTTTTATGCCCACCTAATTATTTTCAATTATATAAAAGGTTTAGGGCACAAATATATTCACAAGACCTTTAATGTAGAATGAGCCTCATTTTTCTTGACTTCCTATGAGCATAGGTTCTTTCTGTTTCCACTGAAGTAGTTAGTAGGGTTAACCAAAGTTATTAAGAAATGTGCTAAATGTAGACTTTTTGACAAATGTCATCTTAGTTTAAATGACTAGGACTATATAATCAAACAAGAGCAATTTTAGCCTTTTAAACCACACAGGTAAGCCTTTTTCCTTTGAAAATCATGTTTAATCATTTCCATTAAAGTATTTCAAACAAAATCATCTCTTTTCCTATTTGTTCCAAATTATTTCCAAGAAGGCAAAATATTAAATTATAGAGAAAAAATTTAGAGGTGAGTGACTGAATTCATGGATTTTTATCAAGGGAACACTCTCTTCCAGTAAGGCCACTATGGACAAATGGTAAGTTCTAGCTGGTATTCCCAAAGCATGTTTGTGAAAATTCAGGCAAGATAACATATTCCCCCTAATAAGATGATGTTCTTATTGGGAGCATTTTAATTATCCCAAATAGTTAGCAGGCATTGAAATCAAGAGTGGAGAAGGCAACCTGTCACAGTTTACATCAATTATAACAAAAACAAAAGAAAAAAATAATATTTTAAGAAATGTTTTAAGCTTGACATTTTATAACTTATTTTGAGGGTCACAATAATTGGGTTTAGTATAAATGATACCAATATGCAAGCATTTCCTGATCCATGATTTGATGAGAATTACAAAATGAAAATGTAACCATTCTTAGAGTTTAAATGCTGTTGTCTTCAACAACGTTACCACCATTCTCAGGTCCCATTGGCTAGAAGGCATTGATTGATTATATGCTATGCTTAACAGTAGGTGCTACATAAGACAGTCAGAACCATAAAATGTAAGTTCAGGATGTTTTATTTATTAAAATATATGTTTAGGGAATAATTGAGATGAAAATACATTCCATCAATGAAGAGAAATATTTTCATCTGTACTTCATCAATAAGACCCTGAGGGCATATAGGTAGCTGACACCGTCTACTCCACAAATAACATTGTCATTTTTGCCATTTTATATTTATGTTTTGAACAAAGATCCCAATAAATGAGAAACATGTTCAAAGCAAAATACTGATGTTCTCATACTCTGCCCACTTGTGTTACAGGAGAGAGGCAAGGACCTCCTGTACAATCTTTAAGAGGGAATGTATCTAAGATTTTGGCAGGAGCAGCTGCTATGGAGACAGACTTACCCTCACATAATGGAAAGGAGATGGCTTCCCTCCTCCTACTTCAGGCAAGTTTCTTATTTCTTTTACAATACTTGTGTCAATACCATCATTATGCCTACCTCACTCAATGCCTGGTGATTATATGAACCAATGTTTGTAGAGGAAATGAAATCGTGCATGGGATTATGTAGTTTGAATGAAAATGTCATGACCTAAAATAAATTTCTGGTATAAGAAGTGGGAAAAATGGTAAAAGTGTTAGAAATGTGGAGGAAAAAAAACACAAAAAGACATGTAATTAACTTGGTATGAAGAGAAAGGTGGTGAATAGTATCATTTTGGACACCAGTGAACAAGCCACGTAATTTTCCCTTCCTTTCTTCTCTGTGTCCATGAGAAAAACCAAGCAATTAAGTTGAGCAGAACTGACTTTGCAATAAAGGACTGAGTTGTGTCAGAAATATAATATTCTTCTCTCAGTGTTACCAAAACATGTATTGTAATACTGTGAAGTTTGGAAACATCACATCTGAAGATTATAGATGCTTGAAAAACCAAATGAGTGCAAAATAAATCCTATTAAAATGTTTTCTTTTATAACTGGTATTCAATGGTTTATTTACATCAATATTAATTGGCCCAGGGTTCTCTTCATTTCATACATTTCTGTGCTTACTATGAAAATATATTTAAGTTCTAAAAATTGGCAATGCTGGACAATGTTTAACCAAAGAGATTAGAAAACATATGAATGGCATATTTTTCATATTCTAAAGCTTTAAAAAATAACTTTTGGGAGTAGCCAATAAATACTTTATATTTAAACATTTGATAAGATAAAAATCAATCCATTTTTCTTCCCTTTGAGGAAAAGTATAGTACCATATTTTATATAGTAAAGATAGTACCATCAAGATTCACAAATCGTCTTTTGTCTTTTGAGTATAGCCATTGTTAACTGGAATAAGATGATATCTCATTGTGATTTTGATTTGCATTTGCCTGAATATTAGAGCTATTGATCATTCATTCATATACCTATTAGACATTTGTATGATTTTTTTTTTGAGAAAAGTCTATTTGGTCTATTACTATTTTTAATTATGCCATTTATTTATTTATTTTGTTGTTCAGAACTGTGAATTCCTTATATACTCTAGATGTTATTAATCCTTACACCTTACACAGCTTTCTAGTATATTTTGAAACCACACAGTCTAATGCCTCTGCTTTGTTCTTTTTTGCTCAAGATAGCTTTGGCTATTTGGATTTCGTTTGGTTCCATAAAAATTTTAGGATTGATTTTTCTAGATCTGTGAAGAATGCCATTGGTATTTTGAAGGGACTGTGTTGAGTCTGTAGATTTATTTAGATGATATGGAAACTAACAATATTGATTCTTCTAATTCATTAACATTGTTTATCTTTACATTTCTTGATGTGCAGTTCAATTTCCTTCATCAATGTTTTATAGATTTCATTATAGAGTTGTTCTACTTCTTTCATTAAATTGGTTCCTAGGTATTTTGTTTTTATAACTATTATTAAGGGGATTGCTTTTTAAAATTTCTTTATCAGATCACTGAAATACAAAGTGATGCCACTGATTTTTGCATGTTGGTTTTGTATCCTTTAAATCTGCTAGATTGATTTGTTAGTTCTAGTTTTTTGTTCTTTTTAAATAGAGACTTTTGAGTTTGCCGTATGTAAGATCACACCATTTTTGTAAAATGACATTTTGACTTCCTGTTTAAGGTCAAGGTAATGCTGGTACTGTAAAATGATTTTGGAAGGAGTCCTTCCCCTTTGATTCTTTGTAACAATTTAAGAATAGATATTAATTCTTCTGTAAGTGTTTGGTAGAGTCCAGCAGTGAAGCCATCTAGTCCTGGAATTTTCTTTGCTGGGTGTATATTACTGATACAAACTTGTTACTCATTATTGATTTGTTCAGACTTTCTGTTTCTTCTGATTCATTCTTGGTAAGGTATACATGTCTAGAAATTTTTCCATTACTTCTAGGTTATCAAATATATATTATATACTTGTTCATAATAATCTCTCATGATCTTTGTGTTAGTTTTTTAACTGCTGTGACTAAAAGACCTGAGAAGAACAATTGTAGAGGAGGAAAGTTTTATTTGGGGGCTCAAGATTTCAGAAGTCTCAGACCAGAGATAGCTGTCTCCATTCCTTGGGTCTCAAGGTCAGGCAGAATGTCATGGTAGAAGAGTGTGGCAGAAGGAAGCAGCTCACATGATGATCAGAAATCAGAGAGAGAGATTCCACTCACAAGATACAAAATATATAGCCCAAAGGCACACCCCAATGACCCACCTGCTCCAGCCATACCCTCCCCACCTTCGGTTACCACTCAGTTAATCCCATCAGGGGATTAATTCATTGATTGGGTTAACTCCCACAGTCCAATTATTTCTCCTCTGAACATTCTTGCATTGTCTCACAAGTGAACTTTTGGGGGACACCTCATATTCAAACCAAAACAATTCTTATTTGTATTTCTTTGTCTTGGTTATTGTATCTTTTCATCTCTGTTTTATTTGACTCTTTTCTTTCTTTTTATTGTCTAGGTAAGGGTTTGTTAATTTTGTTTATTTTTTTCAAAGAACCATCTCGTGTTGGTTAAGATGTGCATACTGTTGATGGGAACATAAATTAGTGTGACCATTATGAAAAACAATATGAGTTTCCTTAAAATGTTAAAAATGGAGCTACCATCCTACTACACCATTACAGACTATTATTACAACGCTGTTCACAATAGCTCAGGAGTAGAAATGAAGTAAGTGACCATCAAATGATGAATAGATAAAGATGAATGGTACATAAATGCCACAGAATTCAATCACAAAAATTTTGAAATCTTATCATTTGTGACAATAAGATGTACCTGGAGGTCATTATGTTTAAGTGGAGTAAACCAGACACAGAAATACAAGTACTGCATTATTTCTTACATGTATGTAATCTGAAAAGGTAGATCATGTAGCACCCAAGAGTGTAAGTGGTTACTAGAGGTTGGATAAAATAAAGGGGAAGGGTGAAATGGGGAAAGATCGATCAATGGATACGAACTTAAGAGTAAGAAGTTCTGGTATACTATTGCAAAGTAGGATGACTGTAGATAGCAATATTGTACTATCAAAAACTAAAAGAGAAGATTTGAGATGTTTTCTCCAAATAACAAATGTTTGAGGAAATGGTGATGTTTATTCTAATTTAAACATTACATAATATACACTTGAATAAAAACATCATGTTAACCCAGAAATATGTGCTTTTTATGTTTTTATGCATCAATTAAAAATAAATTTAATTTTTAAGAGAAGGTTCACAAATTAATTTTATTTCAACATATTTTACTTCCCCCAAACAATTGCCATATTCATTAATGGTAATTTCATCCACAATTTTGTTTTTTGTTTATTTTTCTTGATAAATTATCCTGCTTTGTGTCACAATTTAATGGAATGTCTGTATTCTATTCTCTGTCATTGGTAGAAATGATGCAGATCCCGGATTAACCAGAGGGACCCTATGTAATCACAGGGGTCTTTATGAGGGAGAGAAGAAGAGAGATTTGAAGATGCTGTATTGCTATCTTTGCAGATAGAGGAAGGGAATACTAGCCAAAAAATGCAAGCACACCCTGCAGAAGTTGGAATAGTTAAGGAAACAGATTCTCCTCATAGCAGGTGACTATAGCTGCCAAAACACACCTGAAATTTGATGGCGTAAAACAACACAAGCTTTTTCTCTCATTGTGCTTGGGGTTATAATTCCAAAATCAAAGTGTTAGCAGGGCAACTCTTCCTGCAAAAGTGGATCTTTGGTGACTCCATGTTTCTTTGTGTTGGGGTTTTATGATTCCAAACTCTGCTTTCGTCTTCATTGTGGCCTGTCTTCTTTGTATCTCTACTTCTGTCTCTCATGAAGACGTTTGCATTAGACTTAGGGCCTACCTGGATAATCTAAAATGAAATCATCTTGAAATCTTTAATTATCTCTGCAAAGATTCTTTTTTCCAAATAAGGTCACATTCATAAGGTTCAAGTTTAGGATGCGAACATATCTTTTGGGGTCACCATTCACTTTACCATACATTTCCTTAGAAACCTTAGAAGGAACATGGTCGTGCTGACCACTGGATTTTAATGCAGTAATACCCATTTTAGATTTATGACACTTAGAACGACAAGAAAACTTTTTTGTTATTTTAAGCAAGATTATGGTAACAAGCATAAGCAATAAGACACTATGAGTTCACCTCATATTTTGCTTCCTTCAACCATGGGTCTTTTTTTTAAAACCACTGGGTAAATAAATAAAAATCTTTATTTCTATCAGGATTATTAAAATGGAAGACTGAGATTTGTGAACCTCTTGGCTAACTTTTAGAGATTTTGGTCAGAGATTAAAGCTAACAATGAGTGTGGAAGTCATTAGGCTCTTCATTATATATTTCCAGTTCTGCTGCATTCTGGATAAATGGCAGGACTGTATTTCTTTTTCTGCTTCTTGAGGTTAGGCATGACTTGCTTTGCCAAGGGAGTATGAGCATTAGTAATGGATGTCACATGTAGGCGGATGTTCTTAGGGCCAGTGATGATTTACAACATCCTCCAAGAAGACTGAAGAAAAAAGCAACAAGATAGAACCTCCTTCATTCATGTCCAAATCACTGTCACTTTCTCTGGGCATGTGGCATGATCAGTAAGCTAGCCAGTTGTGCTGGCAGTCTAAGGAAAGCTGAGCAGAAACCTGGTGAGAAAGTGGTAGTAGAATGAGCATAGAGGACAGAAGAGAAAGACTTCCCATCAGCCTCTTTCAAGTGTTTGGATCCATCAGGATTCTCAGTTATATGAATGATCGAATTTTTTATGAATGATTAAATTCAATTTCGATGAAAAATTTTGAGTTGCACTTTTCTCACCTAAGTGCTGACCAGTGGTAAATAGTACTGACTCACATAACTTCCTTCCACTAAATCATCTATTTACTTGATATTATTTATTAATTTTTGAATTCATAGATTCATTTTATAAAGTTTTATTGGAGCAAATGTATTCTAGGCATTTATACAAAACATTAAGGGCGTACTTAAGTACTATGACATAGTTTATACATGATCCCAACTTAGTTAAAGTAAAACATGAAAGGAAAACATTTTATGTGCATGTGTGTGTGTGTGTGTTTCTAAACTCCATATTTGGTTCAATCACTTGGGACATTGAGAAACAAGAAATATTTGGAAAGTAATTTGCAAGCGCAATGAACAAAACTTTCGTTGCACCCTTAGTGTCTGGGCAGGACAATTTGACATTGGTGGTTTGTAGAGATTATACGAGGCCAGATGGGCTTTTACTCTGCATAGTTAGCTCTGAACTGCTGAGATCCATAAAGCATTAGTCATTAGGCAAGTTTTTATTTTGGTGGCTGTGACTTCATGTTCTGACCCTAGATGACTTTCTGTAGAAAGAGGGCCAAAGGTGTGGACCTATAGCCAACACAGATGGCCTTGGGATGCAGACTGCTGCAGTTTGACCTTGAATTTGTTGTGCAACGCAAGGTTCTCAGCAAAGAGAGTGTCTTTGGCAGGATGCAGGCAGATGAAGTTTATTATGATGCAGGCTCAGCCTGGTCTGGCGTGGCTGTAGGCTAACATGGGATTATTACCTGCATGTGTGCACAATCAGCAAAGTTATAGAGGAACCATAGAACTCCAGGCAGCTTTTAGGCTCTATTGCCTCAGGTGGCAGTAGGGTAGCCCTCCATTCCTCATTCAGGGCACAGATTGAAACCTTGGAGTACTTGATCTTAAATTATGTGTTTGGTCCAAAGTTTCAGTAGCAGAAATTCCTAAAGAATGTTGGAGTGACTTTCAAAATTATAATTATTGTAGCTGGGCATCTGGGTACCACAGTGCTCAAGAAATTTATGGCATGGAAAAGATAGCCATTGTCTAGACTTTAGAGGACCACATGGCTGAAGCTCTGGCCCTCATGAGGAGCACCTGCCCTATCAGCCTACACAGCAGCTTCAGTTCAGAAATCTCAGTGTGACTTTTTGGCTGGATCTAAGGTGAAATCTTTTTCTAGAAGGCAGGATGTATAGGCCATAGCAATTTAATTTCAAGAGGCAAAGGAAAGATGCTGTTGTTCACACATACACAAGCGCCTGTTAGAAGAAATCTTGAAGTCTGTGGTACTCAGCAGAGCTCATCCCCAGAGCTGAAATGCTCAAAGGGAAATGCAGTAGAGAGATTTATAATAGGTCAGGCAACAAAGAAAATATTCTCAACACCTGGCAAAGAGCTGCTGCCATTACAAAAATGAAATCATTGTCTCAATGCAGGCTCTGACAGAGGAGACAGTCTGATGAGAGAGACAGAGACAGAGGAGGATCGGGATTTCTGTCTACCCGCTGGCCCTACATAGGGCAAATTCATAGTGATGAATTGATCATTTGCTGGAAGGTTCCTACCAATTTTCTCCACAGGTTGTGGATTCCAAAAAGGCAAATAGACTGGCTGAAATCAAGATTGTCACCATCTACCATCTGTCTTCAGACAGCATTAAGATAGGCTTTGAGAACACTACCTACTCCGACTGTGGAGCAAGATTGTCACCATAAGTCTTTGCTCTACAGATTAGGGGTTTGTCTTATATCCCAATTCTAGTGAGTGTGGGGTTAGGGTTAGTTCTTTGGAATCCTGTTTTAAAGTGTCCTACTGGAGGAGGAATGATGAGCCTTGACAACGAGCTAAGAATCTCTGAAACCTTAGAAGATTCACACACTTCCCAGGCTGCAGTTGCTGAAGGAACCCCAACTGTATCCAGGCATGGTGAGCCTCAAATCAGAATAGAAATTGCAAGGATAACTTTTGTAATTTTTTAAACTTATTTTTGAAAAGTGAAGGGAATTTGATTTTGGTCTTTCTTTAATTGACAAGAGTATTTATTCTTTAATCTTTATTTTCTCCCTAACAAATTAATGCTTGCAGAGAGCTTATGTGTAAAATTAGAACAACTTTATTGAGGAATTTCATGAACTAAAGGACTTTATGCACTTTGCAATTGGTATATGATTCTGCTGCCATCTAAGCTTATTGGAAAACCTCTGATATTTTGTAAATACAAATAATTTGGTTTGGAAATTAGAAAAATAGCTAATTTCTTAAGAATTTACTTTTTAGTAAGTTGAATATTTATAGAAACATATATTTATAATTACATGTGTGTTATGTCATGTATAATATAGCTATATATATTACATAATAATAAATGCATATACAAATTTGTATAGCTTAAACTTGGCAAGTCTACCTCAGTTCCCACTTTCCTCCTTTTTGTAAGCCAGCCTACTTCCAGAGAGTTTGAGTTTCACTCTGCTTTTTGAGGGGCAGGGTAGTGGAGCTTGATCTTCTCTGTTCCAATACTCTGTGGTGGTTGGGTAAATCTGCCTATTTTCAATTCTGGACATATTTGAGCCTTTGGTTTCTCACACAAAGCTTTGTTGTCCAACTGAATCAACAATAAAAACATTGTTACAGATTTACTTTCTACTCTCAAGTGATTAAGAACCTAGAGAGAAGCAGAGGTCTCATTATTTTGGTCCTTTCATATATTGCCATAGTTTATGTGCATGCGTAATACCTTAGTATTATATATGTGTATGTATGAATATATGACTATGTGTGTACACATAATACACCAAAATGCATGTGTAAGTATGTTATGATATTATACACATGCATATGTATATACATATCAATGTGAGATATATAATTGCATATATGCTACATTTACAAATCTCAAAAATAACATGATACACATGCACACATTTATATACATTTATACTTATGAAATATATGTTTTGTTTTGATTGTTGGATTGCTATTGGTATTTTATTGATGTTCTTTACTCATTTTTATATTTCCAGTTCTTTCTATGTATATTCATCAATCAGAAAAAAATAATAGCTAAAACAATCAAGGTCAGTTGCCCCCATCACTTGTTTGCTGTCTCTTCCTCCTTCATATAAGTTATAATTTCAGTTTTCATAGGATGTTGTGTTGGTCAGCTTTGTGCTCCTGTGACCAATATACCCAACAAGAACTTAGAGGAATAAAAGTTTATTTTGGCTCATAGTTTCAGAGGTAGTTCATGGTAGGCTGACTCCATAGCTCTAGGTCTATGGTAAGGAAGAACATCATGGTGGAAGGGCATGATAAAGGAAAGCTGACCAGTTCTTCATTGTCAGGAAGAAAAGAGAGCTTGAGCGCAAGGAGCCAGAGATGGTACCATCCCCAAGCACATGCCCCCAGTGACCTACTTCCTCCAGTCATGACTTATCTGCCTACAGTTAATACCCACTAATCCATTCAAAGTATTAACCCATCACATGGATGGATCCACTGACTAGGTTACATCTCTCATGTTCTAATCATTTCTCTGCTGAACATTCCTACCTTGTCTCACAAATGGGTTTTCAGGAACACCTTATATCTGAACTATGACAGATGTCTTCATTAATAATAACTTGTTTCCGTGTATTTTTAACTTATTTACTCTGGTCACACCTATTATAGTGTGACTTACTTGAAAGAAACAGTCATATCTTAATTCAGAGTTTTTATCATATGCTCATAACAGAATGACTTGCATGCAGTGTGTACCCAAATATTTATGGATATTAAGATTCTACCTGGGACTGGGGGTTGAGAGTATAACTCAGTAGCAGAGTGTTTATCTAAGATTCTGGGTTCAATCCCCAGTAGAGGGGGAAAAAAATTCTCCCTCTAAAAATGTGTTTCATGTCATTGGATCATAGTACTCCATTGATATACTTGCAGAAAATAGGGGAAAACAGCACTTCCAGATGCATACAAGGAGGTAATTCCACACAATGGTCATGTAATTAATTATTCAACAAGGTTATTATGAGAGACCTAAAAATAAAATCATATTCCTTATAGACTGGGCTCCATTGAATTTCTGATTTAAGGTAAAATAAGAAGAACATGTTTGAAATCAAGACTAGGCAAAGTGATTATGGATTCTCTTTGTGAGCCTGAGATGTGCTTAATATTTCCTCAGAGGCCATTACAACACCTCTTGCCAAATCAACAAATCCTGTTATCTTGCCATTCAAGAGACTAGGTGATTGTGAAACACGCTACAGATGTGAAATCTTTAAACTTGTTTTCAGTTTGAGGGGCCTATCAGGTACCTGCATGCTGCGACATGCACCCCCGTGTCTGTAAGGCCCTGAGAGCAGATGTGATCCTTGAAGCACATTGAAATCTCCTGGAAATCGTTAGGACTACTGATTCTGAGTTGTCTCTCAGGGGTTCTGATTTAATTGACCTCGTGTGCAGCTGCACATCCAGTGGCTCAAAAACTCAATGGTTTTCATATGCAGCCAAGATGGAGAATCACTACTTGAGGGTCTCTTGGAGGTTTTAATACTCTTACTTCTTTAACTGTAGGTTTTCCTCAAGACACACCAACTTCCTGCATATTCAAACAAAATCACATGAATCGGCTCATGAGCCACCTGGAATTTTAAAGAAAACTTCTTTTTCTCCTTAGCACTTCTTGCCCAGTTGAATGGTGCACTCTGTCACTACTCCACATCCCAAGAAAAATGTGCCTTTGTTGCATCAAATGATAATCTGTTCTGTGGATGTGGAAGAGTTGGACATAACTAGTGTGCTGAAGTTAAGAAAGAAAGAAATACTTTCGATTGTTGAAACTCCATTTTTTTCTTTCTCCCATGAAACAGCTGTACAGATTCTCATCTGTGAACAGCTGGATTTTAAAACTACTTAATTGTAAACAGAATAATGTCAAAGAGTATTATGAATTGCAGAAGCTGTGAAAATGTACGAATGTTTTCATTGATCTGAGTAAGATGTGTATTCTTTGGAAAATGAAATAAATGCATTTCTCATCTATTTGCTTGCATGTCATCATTATTTAGCTTAAAGAAGATGTTTAGGACACACAAGTTTTCAGTGATTCTTCTCAGTGATTCTTTGTCTCCTCCAGGGTTCACTTCTCAGCGACTGGGGTCACTCTTCTATGCCTTCAGCACACGGAAGCAATTTTCTTTGACCACTTAGGAGACATTTATCCCCATATTATCTGACCCATGTTGGTAGGAAGGTCTAGAAGGCTATCTTGATAGCTCCTCCTGGATCCCAGAGCTACTCAGTCAGGCACCATGGCTCAGTATTTTTTTAACACTACTGATGAACCCTTCACTGACCAGGGTTTATATTTGACCTGGGAGCAGTAAAAGTGATAGCCAAGCTGAAAGGAGTTGGTCCTTAGCTATCCTTTCTGACTATAAACCGTGTCAGTGATGCTATGTTTCCTGTTGGCCGTAAGGGAGTGAGAGAACTATCAGAGCAGTCATTTATGTGAAGAAATATTACTATATTGTTGAGTAAAATACTGCTATGGGAAGCTAAATAAACATAATTGTGTTAAATAAACCTACAGTGTGAAAGAGCATTGCTTGTTCACATAAGGAGCTGATCAAATCCCTAATGCTGAGGAGAATCAAGGGCAAAATGGCCACATGAAAGGTTTGAAAGCAGAGGAAGTACCTTTTGAAATCTATATTAATTGTGGGCAGATGGAAGTTGTTCTGAGTCCATGTTCACAGCCTATGGGTATCGTTGCAATTCCTCTTTGTTATATTTCCCCCTCCCAAAATATTATGTATATTTACTGTTGGGTAACACATAATTTGCATTAAAATAAGTGGTTAATGACATAATGCTTATTTTCATTTAATTTTTTAACTTACTATATAGGGAATGACTGTACACTGTCAGGTTCTTAAGTGGCCTCAGTAAATCATTTCCATTCCTGCAGTTCTAATCATGACACACTTAAACTTACATTCTTTCATCCTAGGAAAATCCCATTTTTCAAATCAAAATTGTCCTTACTTATTTATCTTCTCACTTGTACCATTGATGTATGTGCTGTGTTCTATCCTAAATGGAGCCTTGGATTCATCCATTTTTCCATACTCCTGTTAATTTTTTAAAAGTTGTGGTTTTATTATTCTTAATTATTTTTTATTTTTACAGACTGCATTTTGATTCATTGTACACAAATGGGGTACATCTTTTCGTTTCTATTGTTGTGCACCATGTAGATTCAAACATGTACACAGGGTAATGACAGCATATTACAGCATCACAACCACATCAATGTTTATAGCAGCTCCATTCACCGTAGCTAGATTGTGGAACCAACCTAGATGCCCTTCAACAGATGAATGAATGAAAGTTGTGTTTTTAATAAGGAGATTCAATACATAGGGGTTATAAAACTCATCTGAGATGATAAGAACATTGGACTATTCAGAAGCCCTTGTAACTTATGTCATTCTCATTTGTTGTACTTGTCTGCATGTGGTGATTAGTAATGAATACATGAAAATTTGGATCTGGAGAAAAGGGAAACCTTGTATTCTGTTGCTGGGAATGTAAACTAGTACAGTCTTTACAGGAAAACAACATGAAAGTTCCTCAAAAAATAAAAAAATACAACCACCACAGGATCCAGCAATCCCACTTCTGAATGAACTGATTAAATTAACATCTTAATGAGTTATCTGCATTCCCATGTTCATCAAAGCATTTTTCACAATAGCCATAATATGGAAACAACCTAAGTGTCTATCAATGGATGAATGAATAAATAAAATATGGTGCATATACAAAAGGGGGTACTCTTTAGCTTAAACAAGAAGAAAATCCTTCCACATTCAACAACATGGATGAACCTGGAGGACACTATACTAAGTAAAACAAATGGAAGAAGGAATGGAAAGACATGATCTCACATGCAGAATTTAAAAACACTGAACTTGTAAAAGAAGAGAGTACAATTGTGCTTGCCAAGGGCTGAGGATTTGGGAAAATGGGTGGATTGTAGTTTAAAGAATGCAGGATGAATGATTTCTGGAGATCAAGGGTGCAGCATGGGAACAACAATTAATAATACTGTATTGCCTACTTAAAATTTGCTGAGAATGTACATCTGAAGTGCTCTGTCTCTCACATACACAGAATGGTAGTTATGAAAGGTGGTGGATATGATGAGTTTGGAGGTTGTAATCTCTTCACAATGAATATGTGTAACATGTTAAAACATTACATTATACACCATAAATATGTGTATAATTTGTATTTGTCAATTATACATCAATAAAGCTGGAATTTTTAAAAATTGTAATTCAGTGTTTCATTGGATAAAATTATAAATGAAACCATAGGCACAAGTTTCAATAGTATTTAATGATAAAAGTTGTGAGGAAATTGTCACAAGTGTTTTGACAGTGTAAAGTCCTTTATTCTGTTTTTAAAATGGTATAAAGTCTTTATTCTGTTTAAAAAGAAAATTAAAATGATTAGAAAAGTATACATACTATTATCTCAAAAATTTTATGCTTTTTCATAGTTTTGCCCCAGCTTTTACTATTGGAGGGAAATTCCTTTTCTGCCCTCCTAGTATATCTCTCCATGTGGAAAGAGTAAATTGTATCACTCTGGGCTCTGCTTTTCTATTGAGCTCAGCCTGGTCAGGTAAGGGACTTTTCCGACTGGTAATTTGGGAAGAACAATCGGCTCTTTGTTCCTCCTGGAAACAAGCCGCCCAAAGTTCTCTTCTGTTCCTCTGCTGTGAGACTTAGCCAGGATGAGTCCTCTAGATGTTTTCTTGCTCCAGATACCAAGGTGGCTGAGCCTAAGTATTTGGCCAGTCAGTATCATGAACTCATTTCGGCCGCCATATGACTTCTGACTTAGCCTTGCTTGACAATGGTAAACCTCTGCCTGTTGCTCTTTTTTTTTTTTTTTTTTCACTTTATTCAGAACATGGATAGAAGGAACAAAACCAGTATTTATCTGAAGGGAGAAAGAAGTTCACTATAATATTTTAAAAAGCATTGTTGTATTTCCTTGTGTCTACTTCCGCATAGCATCCTACTTCAAAATTAAGTGGTTTAAACAACAATTTATTATTATTTGTCATGATTCTTTGCAATGGCTGGACTCGGGAGCAGTCGCTGCATAGTAATTAGAGTGACTGGGGTTTGATTCATCTAAGGGTGCCGGAATTGGCTGTCTAAGATGACTCATAAATCTGACACCTCCATTTGGATGGCGTTTTGGAAAAACCTGGTATCTGAAAACCAGCCACCAAAGGGGAAGGTTCAGAGAGACCTAAGAGAGAAGAAGATAATTCAGGATTGTGTATGATGCAATTTATCAGGAACTTATAGACAGAAACATTATTTGTTGGCTGCAAGACAGAGGATCCTAACAAGCTAAGACAGGAGGAGAGGTTTATATGCTAAGCTAGACAAAGACAGCCAAGGCCAACCACAAAGTATCTGGGCTTTGAAAAAACTATTAAGATATCAAACGTCAGTTAAGACATGTATGGATGTCAGTGGTTGTTATGAATTGTTCTGATGGTAATCTGGATGACTTTGTTTACCCTATACAGTTTGCAATGTGTCCCAGGGTCTCCTGACAGGCAAGATGGCAGTTATGACCAAGATGGCTGTAGTTGTGTCAAGCTGGATCCTCACAGTGATATGTGAGCTGGAACTTGTCAGACAATTCTCTTTTTCCATGTGTCTCTTCTATATGGCTGGCTAGAACTTCCTCACACAGGGAAATGGGGAGAAATGATAAGCAACCTCACATCATGTTACATCAACACACAGCACATGGTTGTTGACTTCTTTCTTGATGATTGGCTTTTCCAAGCAAGTGTTTTCCAAGAGAGAAGCAGAGGCTGTAAAGAAGACTAGACATGGAAGTCTCGTGGGGTATCATTTTCGTTGAATTCCATGGGGTACAAAAGATCACGCCAGATTCCCATAGGAAGGACAAAAAAGGACACTAAAATCTCAGAACCTTGGTGTGTTTAGAATGTGTGGGGGTATTGACCACAACCTATAACACTGAACACATAAATGTTTGTTAAGGGATACTTCATGTATGATGATGTTTATCAGAAAGGAGTGTAATCTGCTCACTTAAATTTTTCATTGTGTGTCATAAATAGCTGAAATTTCCTCATCAATCTTATGATAACTAAATGCTAATTATGATTTTATTGAATTTCTTATAATTTATTCAATAAGCCTGAAAGAGCGTAGTTTTTTCATTTTGAAAAGCTTCTGATTTTCTTCCTAATGTGCTTTTTTTTCTTTTTTAGCAAAAATGAATATTTCTGCCAGTCTAATTTTAAAGCCCAACATAAAATCTATTTCTTTCACAGTAGGAAAACCTTAAAAATGTAAAATGCTTGCATGGCCATAAGGAGAAAGTAATAACTAGATCTTGGGATGCTATAACCCATTGTCAAGTCAGGCAGGTAGAAAAAGCCACCCTGAAGGCAGGGTATACAGAAGAATCTTTAAAAAGACAGGATGGGGATCCTGAAGCCTCTGTTTGGGGAAAAGAGCACCTTATTCTCCTGTGACCCTAACACTAGAAGGTCTCTTCAACCTTTGTCTTGTGGAATAAGTTCCTAGAACAGAGATCAATATCTGGAAAGACAGAGAGTAAGCAATGTCTTAGAGAGCAACAAGGTCAAAGTAAATAGGGACAAGACCAAGAGCACGTTCTTAGGTATGAAATTATTGAAAAAGTGTATGTGTCAACAGCACCACATAAATAATCATAGCTGCTTTAATAAAAAAAGCACCAACTTTTAGTGGTTCTTCATAAACGGTTTTACTCAAGTTTAAAATGAGTGTTGGTGAATGATGAGGGTCTCGACTTCAAGTAAAGATTTAGACACCCACACTGTTGGCGTCTTAAGATTCTATCAGTTTTGTCAGGGGGTTTCAAGATTATCATGGCTATCTACACAAACCAGCTCTGAGAAGGGAAATTGAATGAAAGGATTGTGAGCAAAAGGTTTTCAAGGGCCAGGGATGAAAGTGACACACATTATTTCAATCATACTCCATTGGCCAGAACTCATAGCATGGCTGGAGATAACTGAGAAATGGAACACTAGCCATGTCATGGATATGGGGACTGAGGTCTAGCTGTGTTCCCACAAAAAAGAATCAGGGCTTTGGTGAATGATTAGACATCTTTGCACACTCAGTAGCTAGAGTTAATGATGGAATTAGAGAGGCTTAGTACTGACCTTGACTGCTATGGTCTGGATGTAGATACTGTTATGGTTTGGATGTGAGGTGTTCCCCAAAAGCTTAAATATGAGACAATACAAGGTTTGGAGAAGAAATAATTTGGTTGTGAGAGCCTTAAGCCAATCAATGAATTAATCCCCTGATAGGGATTAACTGAGTGGTAACTGAAGGCTGGTAGGGTGTGGTTGGAGGAGATGAGACATTGGAAGAGTGACTTTGGGGTACATATTTTGTATCTGGTTAGTGGAGTCTTTCTCTCTCTCTGCTTCTGCTCATCACATGAGCTGCTTGTCTCCACTATGTTCTTCCGCCATGATATTCTGCCTCACCTGGAGCCCTGAGGAATGGAGCCTGCTGTCTGTGGATTGAGATCTCTGAAACTGTGAGCCCCCAAATAAACTTTTCCTCCTTTACAATTATGCTGGTCAGGTCCTTTTAGTCACAGCAGTGAAAAACTGACTAAAACAGATAATATCTATGAAGCAGATAGTGAGTCCTTACTGGATAGACATCTACAGGTGCCTTGATTTTGGATTTCCCAGTCTTCAGAATTGTGTAATACATTTTTGTTGTTTACAGATTACCTATTCCGAGGTATTTTGTGATTAGCAACTCAAAGAGATAAAGACAAAGAGCTCTCTACTTTGATGTCCTTGTGTTTCCTCTTTGTTTATAAGAAAGAATAGTGGGGGATTCAAGATGGCGGGCTAGAGGAAGGCTGCATTCCTACTTGCTCCGTGGATTCCTACTTCCTCGGGATTCAAACAGCAGGAATATGGCTCTCAACGAGATTTTATATTCAAATCACATATAAGGGGTCCCCAGTCGCCACTCTGGAACCAACTCTGCTGGGCTGGGCTCTGCCCGGCCGGGGGCAGCTACCACCCGGGAGCGCCGGACCCTGCAGCTGCTTCGGAGTCACCGACCTGGGTCTGCGCCAGCCAGCAAGTGAGTGCGGGTCCCCAGCAGCGGCTTTAGAGTCACTGGCCGGGCTCCGGCACCAGCCAGCAACCTCCCAGGTGGAGACCGACCATCTCAGGCTGCCTGGGGCCTCCCGCGGCTTCTGGAGAGGTCTGGCCGGGAGCTTCTGGGATCGCTGACTCCGGCGGGGAGTTTGGACCCCTTGGCACCAACTTGCAGCTTCCCTGGCAGAGAGAGTCCGTCTCCGGCTGCCTGGGGATTCGGAGCTGCGGCCGGTCTTCCGACACACTGCGCTGCGGCTCCTGGAAAGGTCTGGCCGGGAGCCGCTGGGGTCGCTGACTCCAGCGAGGAGCTTAGGGCCTTTGGCGCCAGCTTACAGTGTCCCCAGGAGAGAGCAACCACCTGCCACTGCCTGAGCCCCCAGCGAGGAGTTCAGGCCAGCCTGGGCTCTCAAGCCCAGTGTCTCCATCACTGAGCACAGTTCTGTGACACCACCCCAACTTGGTCTAGTGCCCAGGTCCACACCCTGGCCCGGAGTCTACCACCTTGCTGTATCTAATTGTCTATCATCACTAGGCTGCCTCTGCCCAGAAGCATTGATTATTCCCAACCTGGAGGTAGTGGGACAGCACCTTTCTTGGGTCACCGTTTGATCAAGCACCTCTCAAGCAACAGGTGAGTTACTGGAAATCTGCAGGGACACTTTAAGTCTTCACAGGGAAATTGTAATCCCTCGGATTCGCACTACTAGAGGGGAAGATACACGAGCACCATGAGAAAGTGTCCCAATCAAACCTAGATGATATATCAAGAGAACCCAAAGACAGCATGGTAGAAGGAATGACAGAAAAGGAGTTCAGAATGTTCATAATTAAAATGATCCGAGAAGAGAATGATGTGATGAGAGAGCAGATTCAGGCTATGAATAATCAGCTAATAGAGCAATTGCAGGAAGCAAAAAATCACTTCAATAAAGAGATAGAAATTCTGAGAAAAAAAACAAACAGAAATTCTTGAAGGAAACAAGGAAATGAAGGAAACAATAAACCAAGTTAAAAACTCAATAGAAAGCATAATTAACAGAATAGATCACTTGGAAGACAGAACCTCAGACAATGAAGACAAAATATTTAATCTTGAAAACAAAGTCGAATGAACAGAGAAGATGGTTAGGAATCATGAATGAAACCTCCAAGAAATATGAGACATCATGAAAAGACCAAATTTAAGAGTAATTGGGATTGAGGAAGGCACAGAGATACAAACCAAGGGTATGAATAATCTATTCAAGGAAATATTATCAGAAAATTTCCCTAATATGATGAATGAGATGGAAAATCAATTACAAGAAGCTTAAGGGACACCAAATGCACAGAATTACAACAGATCCACACCAAGGCACATTATAATGAAAATACCTAACATACAAACAAAGATAGAATTTTAAAGGCTGTGCGAGAAAAGCAGCAGATTACCTACAGGGGGAAATCAATACGGATATCAGCAGATTTCTCAGCCCAGACCCTAAAAGCAAGAAGGGCCTGGGACAACATATTTCAAGCTCTGAAAGAAAATGGATGTCAACCAAGAATCTTATACCCAGCAAAACTTACCTTCAGATTTGATGATGAAATAAAATCCTTCCATGATAAACAAAAGCTTAAAGAATTCACAAAGAGAAAGCCTGCCCTACAGAACATTCTCAACAAAATATTCGAAGAGGGAGGAAGAAACGAAAAATAACAATGTCAGTCATCATGGGGAGGAATTACCCTAAAGAAGGAGTCAATCAAAGGAGAAACAAAGTTAAGCTAAAAACCCTAAAAAAGCTAAAATGACAGGAAATACAAGTCATATCTCAATAATAACCCTGAATGTAAATGGCCTAAACTCATCAATCAAAAGACATAGACTGGCAGACTGGATTAAAAAGAAAGACCCAACGATATGCTGCCTTCAAGAGACTCATC
>JAJEJO010049713.1:0-65718 GCA_020662805.1 Glaucomys volans
AAAAAAAAAAAAAAAAAAGTTGTTTACTTGCCAAAATTTAGGGATAGATTTTCAATTCTTGAGTAGAGAGAAAAAAAGTGAATCTGTGCTATAATGTCTTACATTCCATTTTTTCTAAACTTTTAGCATCATACAATGTTATTATGCTGCTCAGTTAATTATTTGCCTTTTTCATCTTCTGGTGATATTGTTTTCAATGGCCCTACTTTTGCCATTTTTGTTTTTTTGTTCTCTCCTCTTTAATCCTCATATAAAGAGAATTCAATTTTATACATGAATTCACAAGAAGAAAGCAGTGGCTGGAGCACCACTCAAGACAAATGACTGAAAGCAGAGTGGTTGCTTCTTGCTACTGCCATGACCCTCAATTTTCAATTTATTAAACTACAAAACAAGTAGTCTATATAAAATTATGGGCTCTCATGACCCTCACAAAGTTAAAACACATGATTTCTTTATATACCCAACTGGAAGATATCAAAATATCAATGCCAATCAGCAGTGTAGGGATGGTGGATAAATTTGTAAGCTTTTCTTCTAACATCTGGATGCTGACTTAAGGTAATACAAAGCCTTCATTCAATATTTCCCATCATATTATTCAATTAAGAAATTCCTTCCTATGTCTATTTTGAAAAACTAAAACACAAAAAAACTTTTGCCTCGGTTTCCTGAAGTCACTCTGGCAAGTAGTGTTCATGCTGACACTCGTATCACCACATAACACACAGGAAAAGGTCATGCTGATGTCCATGACTGTCTTCTTGAAGTCAAGTTCTAGTCAAGTTCTCAGCAGAGAAGTAGTTTCAGTCAGTGCTGCTTTCCACGGCCCAAGGCTCACGTAAGCAGAGGCCAGCACACTGTCTGGTGGCTTCCTCAGAGGTCCTGTCAGCCTTAGCTCCTGGGACCATGTCTGCCTCCTGGGTTGTATGAACATGGATGAGAAGATTGGGTCCTTTTGGAAAGAAAGGACAACACAGTTTACCATGGAGACATACAACATCTCACTGTTATCAGCTGGATAAATAAAAAGGCTGAATAAAAGGCCACCGTAGGGCAGGTTATGGGGTAATTCCAATTCTTTTAGGCCTTGACAGGAGAAGGCTGCATTGGTGAAATAGGCCAAGAACCATGGAGGGCCCAGTCCTTCACCAGGCAGGGTACCTGTAATTCCCAGTGGAGACTGAACTCCAACAGAGACAATTTATTGCATTCATGAAGGTCTGTGCCATTTCCCACAGAAGGTAAGAACAGAACCAACTAATCAGTATAACAGGTGAAATTTCTCTGAAGTGCCACTAACATGGTTTTGATCCACTCCTTCCAAACTCCTCCCATTCACTCAGCAGGAACTGCAGTTTCCAAAGGCAACTGAGTTACTTCTATTGAGGCACCAACCCTGAACATCCATTACTCATTCATTGGATGACTTTCTAAACTACTCATAGCTCCAAGGGCCTGCAGTAGAATCCACCTCCCTAAACCTCTAACACCTTTATTTTCTCTTTACATATTCCCATTATTCAGTCCAATCATCACATCACTCTCTTGACAGTGCCCCAATTCTCCAATCCTTTTACTTCAATCAGATCTTTCTTGCTTTCCTTTCCACACACACTTCCTGCAATGGTTCTTGACTTACTCAGATCTCATTTTCTCTTCACCTCTTTACCACGTGGCTCTTATTTTCACCTCTTCACTGTTCTGCCCAGGGTCATTAGTGATCTGTCTCTTGATGGCTAAATCCAATGGGCACTTTGTTCTCTAGCTAACTTGACCTTCCTGCATCCTTCACTGATCAATAGTGATTTCCGCCTCCTTGATGTTCTCTCTTCCTCTGGCTTCACTAACACATACTGGCCCCCTTAATGGGATGTTAATGTATTCTGTTTCCTTAATGGGATGTTTCTTTCCCACCTCTTGTAAATAGTAGTTTTTCTGGTATTCTATTCATTGTAGAAAATTTCCGTAGGTGATTTCAACAACAGTAACACATGAGTGGACATTTATTAAGCTTGTACTATGTGTCACATACTAAACTTTTGGATCTCAAGGAGGCAGTGGCCTCTCAGAAACTTGCCTACAATGTAGGAACTGTTACATTTATTATTCAGAAGAGATAGAGACATTGGGGTTAAAACTTACACCTGTGTCATATGGCATGCAGGGGACAGAATGGAGACTCATTCCCTTAAAGCTTATTTAAGCCCTAGGTTCATCATGTCTCAGCTCCCATGCCTTCAAGTAACAATTATGTGGTTGTGAACCTCAATTCAATGACTTCAGCCTAGATCTTCCTGACCAAGGTCCAAGTTCATGAGTCCAGCTACTAATGGGTCTTTTTTGGGGGAAATGACCCGCAGTCATTTCAAGATGATAGCATCTAAAAATGAAGGCACTACAAAGCAGTGAGGTTTATTCTTACAAATTCTAGCAAACTGTAACCACTTATCTCCTTCAAACCCAAGCATCACTTTGGATAACTCCATCTCCTATCACATTCCATCCATACATAATGGTTCTCTACTGTCATTCACTCTCTTTGAAGCCAAGTCTACATTCTCACTTAAAATTCTGTGACACTATTATTTTAAAATAAGTTTCAATTAAATCAAAACATTTTAATATTATTGTGTTTTGAGTGTCATAAGTATGACCCAGTGGGTAAAAATAAGGATTTGGCAAACCTTGGTCTTATTCCCAGCAGCGTATACTAAATGAGTTTGAACAACAGTGCATAGGAATGGCATGGATTTAGCTGAATTTAAGAATGGCAATATTTTCACTACAATGGTGAAGATGATAACTTTAGTCCCAGAAACTTTGCAATGTACACTTTCACTTACAGACAGTATAAGAATGACTTGAATGTTTTCTAGTTCACTATCCCATCTCACCCCCCTGGCTTACATTTTAAAATTTAAGTCAAATTTTAATCATTCTCTTATGTTTTGGATATGAGGTATTGGCACAAAGGTCCTGTATTAATGCAGGAATGTGAAATGGTTGGATTGTGAGAGCTGTAAACTTATCAGTCCTTCCTAGTTTGAATGGACTGGGTGGTAAGTGTAGGTAGGTGGGGGATGGCTGGAGGAAGTGGATTACTGGGGGCATGTCCTTGAAGGGTGCAACTTCCCTGAGGCCCTTTTCCCACTCCCTCTCTCTCTACTTCCTGCCCCTCCATGAGCTGAGCAGCTTCTCTCCACCACGTCCTTCCCCCATAAGGTGCTGCCTTACTGTGGGCCAGTGTAACGGAGTCAGCAGTCTATGGGCTGAGACCTCTGAAACTCTGAACCTCAGGCAAACTTTTTCTCCTCTGAGTTGTTGTTGTCAGGTATTTTGGTCATAGGGATGCAAAAGCTGATGAAAACACTCCCTTATATTTTGTCCTGGGTTTTCAATAATCCACATCCAACAGTTTCATTAAATGAATCATAATGACGACAGTATCAAACTTATCATAAATGGTGAGTATAACCAATGCCTAATAAGTGACTTTATATGCTATTCAAATTCTACAACTGCCCCATTAGAAATATACTACCATTCTCATTTTAGAAATGTAGATCATGAATGTCAGAGGCTACAACCCCTGGCAGATGGCAGAGCAGGGATATATAGGGTGTGATTCCAGAGCTCTTTATCATTCTTTCAGGTTTATACCATGACCTCCAGAGTGTGGCGATAAAATTGATTTCAAGATGGAGAAAGGGAGATAATCATCTCTTAAAAACAATTCAAGCCTAAGTGATCCATCCAGCAGACCATCACTATCATGCAGCATGAAGAACATGAGCACTTGGATGAGCTTACCTGGCTTATTTTACTCTGACACGATCATCTCCTTCAATCTAATAATCGTGACTCATACGTTTTCTTTGATATTATCTAACCATGATGGCACTACAAAATAGTGATGTTTTGAAACAATAACATAGTTTCCAAAGTTCCAGGGAAGCAGCTGTGTATGTGGGAATACAGTTTGCCAGTGTTTAGAGACTGTCATCGCCACAATCTTCCATTAGATAACTGCCTTCTAAGATGTCCAGCTCACTTTACAGTGAGATAGGAATCCCTTCAGTGGGCCTTGGGACTCTCAGGATCACAAATAAGATAGAGAAATGGGAGGAGGAGGGGGAGGGGGAGAAGGGGGAAGAAGAGGAGGAGGGGGAGGAGGAGGAAGAAGGAAGAGGAGGAGGAGGAGGAGGAAGAGGAAGAGGAGGAGAAAGAGCAACATTGGTCCATTTATCTACCTGGATTTCTCCATTCTGAATTTTCTATGAGTTCTGTTTTTAAGCTCATTATTGTCAATATATCTGATTGAGAAAGAAGCTAAACAAGTCCCAGGTGAGACTGCACCATAGCAACAGGCCTGCCATGAATTCTTTGGGGAACAGAATTTCACAGAACTATTTGATTGCCTATTCACACTCTTGATTACAACACATTGAGCTGTTAAGCTAAATTGTAAGTCATTAGTGTATTGAAGGAACTTTAAAAAATAAACTACCCTGTGTGAAGATATTTTTCACACATACATTCACATTGGAATGTGTTTAATTGTTTGTAGCCCATTTCTCTTTTATTTAGAAAACAAGAGAAACATCTTTAAACCATTTCAGGACTTGCCAATGCCAAAGTATAGTAATGAATAAATAAACCATTACCCTTAATCCCTGATAAATGTTAAATCTTTGCTCCAGTTCATAAGTATTTCTTTAATGTTCTGTTTTGATTATGAGAGAATATAAAAGTACTGTTCTTAGGATTTGATCAGAAATTTTAAAGTATCTTGAGTTAGATCAACAGTGCCAAAATAAGCCACAGAAAAAGAATCAACCTCAGTTTCAGGGTAGGCTATTAGATTAGGCGAGATGGTACACTGGGACCAAAGAGAAAATAGGCCACAGAAGAAAACAGCACGTTCTGTCCATGGACTGTACAACCCCAAATATCAGCTACCCTACAAATTGTATCATATCAAAGGTGAGATACAGGGGAGGATACAGGTGGCAAGGGCAAAACTCATTACAGTCATTAGACAATCAAGTAAGGCAAATCCAGGTGACTGCAATTATTACCGCCCATCTTGATGTCCACATACAGCATATTTAACCACCATTTCTCACATTTGGCCATGAACTGTGTAAAAGATTTTAGAAATATTTAGATCAAAGAACAGAAACAGTCATGTGAAGTTATTTTTATATAACCAGTTTCATTTATGTTAACAGAGATGCCCAGTGGTGTGATTCTAATCCAAATTATTTACATTTGGATTTACAATGCATGGTTTGCTTTTTTAGCAGATTTGCCTTTCTAATTACATTTTGCTTTGTTATTAAAGTCAGTTTACATTTCCTTAATATACATCTGCTCCATGTGGAAGGTGATGTTCCTGAAGCCTACTGGGAAAGAGAACAGCTGGTTCAGTTACACATCCATCAAAGACAGGATACAGAGAACAAAAAAATGAACTGAACAATCTCAAACTAAGCACTTACAATGTAAGATTGGTATGGGTCATTTGGTATTTGCATAGGTCATTTTTGCCGATGTTGCATTTGGCCTAGAAGCCTGAGAAGCTTCTTCAACTACCCAGAGAACAATAAGACAGTATCATTTCACTAAATAAAACATGTACTTATGTTTAATTAATTGATCGTGGCTTTTGAAAAGAGATGATTTCCTTAGAATCTATTCATGCAATCAGAATATTCAGGACTTTATTTTATATAAAAGAGCAAAGTCATAATACAGTGGAAATGTGTAAAATGGCAAGTATTATGTAGTACCCATCTGTTTTTGACACCCAGCATTGCTTTATGTTTTTCCTACAGGGCATTCTGATTTTTCTCAGGGGAAAACCTATGTTCCTATTCTTGTACCATATAGATAAGTTTGACATATCAAGGATAAGGTTGGCAACCTTCTAAGTTGGTATAGAAAAAAGTGGCAAGACTAATGCACAGGAATTAATTTAATGAAAGTGAAGAATTATTTTGGGTGTCAAGAAAATGAACTGAAGGACAGGAGTTTGTGATCTGGGACAGCCAGATTGTCTTAGTTAAGGCAAGCAATGGAGAAGGAAAGAAATGAGAAGAGGTGGAGAATATGGCAATGGCTGATAAGAGATGAGGTTGTTCCAGAAGACATGGGAGAAAAATCTGAGAGGGAGCATGGGGAGCATGGGAGCATGGAAATCAGAGTAGACAGAAGCTAAAAAGAGAAGATATGATAAGAGGAGGGCAGTTATCAGTATAAATGGACCTCTGGTGATGAATGGAGTAAAGACAATGTGAGGCAAGGGAGATTTATTTAGTTCTTTGAGTCTCTAGTGTAGGGCACAAGCTCGTGGATGTCAGGGAGAAATGGATGTACAAGACTGAACAAGTGCAGGAATGGTGGGTACCAGGTTTCAAGGTGAGTTGGCAGTCTCCTGTACCTGGGTATGTCAGACCTGAAGTGCTCAGTGTGCAGGTGATTACAGCCTGGAACAGTGTGGTAGGGGCCTTGATCCTGAGGATGATCAGGGGATATCTGCAGGTTATTAGACTTTTGAGCCCAAGAACCCCTCCACTCTTAATGTTCCTACATGACAGTCAAAGCCAGCAACTCCTGCCTGCACCCACATTACACTTACAGTGCTCAGATAGCATCCTGCAGATTACCAAATGCATGATGACTAGAAGAAAGTGAGAAATCACGGCAGGCAGAAGGAAGAGCAGGTGCAGAGGTCATGGAGGGTGTCTGCCCTGATTTCACTGAAGAAACTAGTGCAGCTGAAACAGTGAATGAGGAAGAGAGAAAGAGGGCATAGAGAAATCCTGCCTGAGCATGGAAACCTTGAGAAGGCACTGGAAGGACAAAGGCTTTTTCTCTGAGAAGGTCACTGGAAGGCTTAGGTAGAAGAGTGCCCTGGTTTGACTTCCCTTCTAACATCATCCCTCTGTTGAGAACATACTATAAATGGAAAAGGGCAAAATCAGGAAGAACAATTAGGGGTGTGCTGGTCTAAGTTAAAGGGAATGTCAGATTGGTGGTGGTGGGGATAAAGAGCAAATGGATTATAGATATATTCTGATGACAGAGTCCCATGGGCCTCTTTTTAGTTCAAGGAACATGCTCATTTTTTCTTTAGCACAGAGACAGCAGTGGGAAAAGTGAAGACAAGAATATTCATTCTTCAAGTCTGGGTTTCAGTGTCACTCACCTGATTGAAAAGTCTTATAATTTCATGAAGACTGGGACCATGTTTTAAAATATTTTTCTGCCTTTCACAGTTTTGAAAGCGAGAAAGCCAAAATCCGTTGCACTGGGCAAAAATCAAGGTGTTGATGGGCAGCACTCTCTCTGGAAGCTTCTCGCCTTTTCCAGCTCTGGAAGCTGCTGCTCTCCTTGTTCGTGGCCTTATCACTCCAGTCCCTATGGCATCTGCACTCTGCCATTTGTGTGTGTGTCACATCTCTCTGCCTCTCTCATCATGCCATTTAGGGCTCACCTTGATAATTTCCCAATCTCAAGATTCTTTTTCCAAATAAGGCAATATTTACAAATGGCTCAAGGGAAAAGAAGCTGATCTTTTCTAGTGGGGGACGGGGAGTGGGGCAGGATTATTCTGCATCCCAAGTTCATCCTCTCTGACTTCCAAAGATTCAGATCTATCCCCTGTGCAAAGTAATGCAACCTATTCCAACACCCCCAACAGTCTCAACCCATTAAAGCAAACTAAAAGTGCCAAATCTTATCATTTAAACATCTAAATTAGATGGGGTGACAACTCTGAGTATGATCCGTCCTAGGGGCAAATTACTCTCCATCTGTTCATCTATGAAACTAAAAGGTAAGTAATCTTCTAAAATACCATGTTGGGACAGGCACAGTTAACACTTATGACAGTCTCATTCCAAAAGAAAGCAAATGGAAGGAAGATTACATCCCAAATAATTTCAAAATCCAACAGGGAAAAATTTCAAAGCATTCTGGATTAAGGTTGTATCTGTGAAGTAGTTTTTTCTATTTCTAAGAGGGTAGCACATATTTGCAACTGAGTAGTTCTTTTATACTCCTGCTTTCTGCTTTAAGGATTTTAAAAGTGCAACAGCCTTCTTAAATTTCATCCTGTCTCTATCTCTTTCAATTCAAGATGGCAGTATTTCTGCTGATATGATATTTTCAACAGTCTTGTGGGTCTCCTGCGTAGTTTTGCTGTCACAACAGTCCTCCACAAATCTTTTTGGATAATTACATTTCCATTCCTAGTTTCTGTTGAGGCAGTGAGGGGACCCATTAGTCTTGTGTGTAATCACTTCAGCACTAGTCAAGGTTGTACAGTAATGCATGTTGCTTTCTCTCTGGAGCATGCTTTCCTAAAAGCAAATATCCTCATTTTAGTGTGGATATTTAGTGTGGATACTTTAGTGTAGATACTGCAAATTCAATAGATTGCGAATTTCCAAAATCATCAAATTGTTGTACATTTTTGCTTTAATTTTCCCTTCAAGTTATGTCTTTCCCTTTGTATTTTAGTAAGCAGCAAGAAGAAACCACTCTACACCTAAATATTCAAGTCCATCTCTTTCATGCTTTCCATACAAATGCGGGAGATAATTCAACTAAGTTTTTACAATTATGTAATAAAGATGGTCTGTCTTTCTGTCA
The DNA here is from genome assembly GCA_020662805.1 of Glaucomys volans. NCBI lineage: Eukaryota > Metazoa > Chordata > Mammalia > Rodentia > Sciuridae > Glaucomys > Glaucomys volans. The sequence continues at coordinate 8,662 of JAJEJO010049713.1, forward strand.
GGTGCCAATTATGTGTTCTCATTTCTTTCTGAGCCCTGACCAGAGCCACCTTTAATAGTCACATTTCCACCAAAACTTTGTTTAAAGGAATTTAGGCTTTCCATATCATGTGCCTTAAAATTCCTCCAGCTTCTATCCATGATCCAATCCCAAAGCCAATTCCACATTGTTAGATATTTGTTACAGCAGTATTCCACTTCCCAGCAGGAAAAATCTGTGTTAGTGTCATATGGTGGCTGTACAAATTACTACAAATCTGGTGGATAGAACAACAAAATTTATTCTCTGAGTTCTAGAAACTATAAACCTGAAATCAGTTTCACAGGGTCAAAACCAAGGTATAAACTGGGCTATATTCATTCCAGAAGCTGTAGGGAAATTTTTTTTCTTTGCCCCTGACAGGTCCTTTAGACTGCTGGTATTTTCTGGTTTCTGGCTACATCACTCCACTTTGCCTCCCCTTCACAGTGTCTTCTCCTCTGTATGACAAATCCTCCTCTACATCGCTGATATATGGTTATTTGTGATGGTTTTTAGAACTGGATCATCCTGGATGAACGACTATTATCCAGGATAATCTCCCATCTCAAGGTCTATAACTTAATTACATCCATAAAGATCGCTATGATAAAATTTATATTCTCTAGGTATTAGGATCATATATCTTTGGGGAGGAGAGCATTATTCTGCCTACCAAAATCATGGTATGAAAGCACAGCATATTAACTTACTACAAGTCTATCATGTCTATAAACAATGTTGATAATGGCTCTTTCAAAGTGACCATTTGTCATTTATTATTGCAGCAAAATGCTGCAAATTTTCTTTTCTCAAGCTATTATGTTAATGTGAGATATTTATTCTGATTTTTCCATTTACAAATAAGTATAATTAACTCTGCAAACATAATTTTAAAATGAGGTTGATAGCACACTAAGTAAAGTAAGCAACGGTAAATTAGCAAATATAAATAGTGTGAAGATTAAAAAAACACTTCTGCAGAAAGTAAAGAGATTTTAGGAACATATGTTCCTATATCTTATGAAATTATTCTTTAGGAATATATTCCTCTCCCTTAGAAATTAGGGTAAATGTGTAGCTGATATCTCTCTTTTAAAGTGTGATGATGTTCAGTTTACATTTCACTCTTTGGGGTAGGGAAGGGCAAAGTGATAAAATTGCAGATGGGAGAAAACTGGCTGAGATGATTTCAGTAAAGCAGCAGGAAGCTAAGTCCCTGCCAACATGATCAGTGGCCCTGGGAATGACTTCACAGCAAAAAAGTTAGTGTTACATTGTTCACTACTGGAAAAAGGGAAAGATGCAGAGAGACACTAGCAATTCTAAACAAATCAATGCCTTTTCTCCAACAACCCAGAAGCAAACTGTTTCTGTAATGGTCAAATAAAACTATGTTTGTTAACAGCTTTCCTTTCTTTTGTAAAGTTGACCCAGAGACCACAGGCCTAATGGGCATCCTACCATTAAGAAAGGAAATGGGCAGGATGTGGTGGGACATGCGTGTAATCCTAGTGGCTCAGGAGGCTGAGGGAGAAGGATTACAAATTCAAAGCCAGTCTCAACAACTTAGCAAGGCCCTGAGCAACTTAGTGAGACCCTGTCTCAAAATAAAAAAATAAAAAGGGCTGGGAATGTGTCTCAGTGGTTAGGCGCCCCTGGCAACCCCCCAACTCTGGCCAAAATTAAAAAAAAAAAAAAAAAAGGAAATTGTTCTTTTCAATAAGTCTAGAAAGAAAACCGGAGTTACATTAGAGAATTAGAGAATGATCATTAATACTGAATAGTGAAAAGGACAAAGTAAACAACTAAATAACTGTGTCTGTAAAATATTACTCTAAAAATGGAGATTCATGCCTATTATTTTGAAAAGTCATTTTTAATATTAAAAGGTATAAATAAGCAACAAAGCAACCAAATCTGTTTTCTGTTATGTGCATCTTTAAAAGAGTAGGTTGTCCAACCAGTGATTTCCTGAAGGGGAACCCATTTGTTTCTCAGAAGTTTTAAGCTTTCTCTCAAAGCTCTCATTTTCAAACCTAGCAAACTACCACCAAAGTAACAAATGTTAAGTACCTCAATCAGGAAGATCCAATCCTGCGTAAACTTAAAAACTCACAGTTATAGAACTTTAATAAGAGCAGTTTTGAACAGTTTTTCACTGACACAGAGTTATAGGAATTCTGTACTGGGTCTGAGAAGCAGACAAACTCCATGAGTCTATCAAAACAGAAAGGAGCCTATAATGCCACCTGGGCAGACTGTAGCCCAATGGCAGAACTAGAGATCATCCCATTAGAGTCAGTCCCAGTGGCGAAGTGCTGTGTCACAATGTGTTTGCCCAATGACTTACCACCAACCTTTGAAAAATTCTTTATAAACCATTTACTAGGATAATAGAAATGTTGTATAGTTTGATTATGGTCTCATGGCTGTATTCATATATCAAAGCCCATGAAATTATGTACCTTAGGGGTAAATTTTACTATATGTAAATTATACTTCAGTAAACTTGCATGGAAAACACTAACACATCTCCATATGTTCTTTTTATTACGTTATAACATTTTAACCTGCAGATGTTCTTATAATTCTGGCAACATTACTATACATTGACACACTAATCTAACTTTATGCATATTACAAATAGACTACTACATTTGAAGCAATGTTTTTCCATACTAATTGTTTTAGTCAGCTTTTTCATTGCTGTGACTAATAAAAGACCCAACAGAACAATTATAGGGGAGGAAAAGTTTATTTGAGGGCTCACAGTTTCAGAGTTTTCAGTCCATAGAAGGCCGGCTCCATTCCTAAGGGCTCTCTAGGTAAGGCAGAACATCATGGAGGAACAGTGTGAGAGGGGGAACCAGACCGTATGATGATCAGGAAGCAGAAAGAAAGTTCACTGGTCAGATAGAATATATACCCAAAGTCATGCCCCAATTCTCACCTCCTCCAGCCACACTCTACTACTTCGATTACCACTCAGTTAATTCCTATCAGGAGATTAATCACTGATTGGGTTAAGACTCTTATAACTCAATCATTTCTCCTCTGAACTTTCTTGCATTGTCTCAAATGTGAGTTTTTGGGGGACACTACGCATCCAACCATAACACTAATATATTGTTTAACATATCCTTGGTAGAATAAACATTTTTTCCTTGAGCGATCACTTATATTTGTTGTTCCTTGGTTTAGAGCAGAGTCAAAGAAGGAGCCTCAGGAGAATGAGGTTCTGATCCTCCATCTCTGCTTGAGGAGACACGTGTTTTCTCCTTTTTGATGTTGGACATTGGGGACACTGCTCTGAGGTAAAATGCTATCAACATGAGGTTGAATTCTTTTAATGATTTGAAAGCCACAACCATGTATCTATTAGGCATAATCTTAAATATTTTCACAACTTAGATGTTTTGTTCCTATAAATTCATAGAATGTGAGCAAAAATGGAAAGAAAACATTTTAACAAAATAAGCTTACTATGTCTTCATTAAAAGAAAACTTAAGATATTTTTGTGAATAAGAACAGAATATGGGTGTTAGAACATCCATGACACTTTCTAAACTGACAACACTGGCTTATGTAGTTCTTTGAATTTCTACCTTCTCTCTCTAATTAATATATTATAAATAAGGGAAAAAGGTGCCTGTTTCTGATTCTAAATTTTCTCCTTAAAATAAATTTTAAAGGAAAACGTAACATGTTTCTACCCATGTAAAGCTAAATGGTGTTTGAAGTAGTCTCTGGTTATTCTGTCAACATCTTACATGTAAAGGCCAATCATGAAATAAAGATGACACATGGACTTCACTCTTTAAAGATGACACATGGACTTCACTCTTTAAAGATGACACATGGACTTCACTCTTTAAAGATGACACATGGACTTCACTCTTTTCAGGAAGTTAACACGACATGGTGACTTCAGAATCTCACACTGAGCACTAGACTGCTGAAAGCACTGATGCTACCTGCGTCAGTTAATTAAGCAAATGGATCACGTGTTGATGGTGCCCAACATATCCTAGGAGACATGGAGGTCTTATGGCAATATAGGGGCAGTTGCCAATTAGTTCTAATACATGCCATTCAGGTCCTATAAGCACTGCACACTAACTTTGCTACTGGGCCTCTGCCCCGTAGATCTATGTGGGCATCTCTAAAATGACTGTGTGTTCCAAGAGAACATACAGGGAACCAAAAAAAACTCATGCTGTTGAAAACTTTTTAAAAGTTTCTACTTGGATAGAGAGCCAAATAGTCAGGTAAGTGACCTACCTAGAAAAGAATGAAAGTGTCTACATTTTTCCAGGGCATAGAAATATACTAGTCACAAGGTACTGAAATACCATGGCATACAGCAGTCTGAAAGTTTTTGCTCATCTGGGAAATCAAGATCCAGAGATACTGATTAGGGCATTTTATAAGCAGAAAAGACCAGTAGAAAAGAAATTAGAGTTCAGCTTATTCAAATTCACCTATGTTAAGCAAAAGGGGGAGAGGAAGCAGAGGCACGTGATCCTAATTTGTCTTTTTGCCGTGAGTCTAACTTCAGTCACTTGGTTTAGGAGATTTGTGCATGGTTTTTCCACTAAAGCTATTTTTCTCTTTGTAATTAATAATTACTTGTGAGGATGAATTCTGAGAATTGTAAATAGACTACATAAATATCCTGTTTCTCATCATACTTACCCACTAGTTGTAGTATCCATTGGTGATTTTTGCCTAAAAACAAGTATTATTATGGTGATTGCTAATGGTACCCCATGTCCAATTCCATTATTTTGGAGTTATTTTTTTCATAAGGAGTTATGCTGAAATGATTCTGAGGAAGGTAATCTATTAACCACACTCCAAGAAGACTCAATCTGGGTCTTTTTACCTGAGAGAAAGGTTCCCAGGGGAAGGCTAGACCAACACCATTTCTACCAGTAGGAAGTAGTCTCACCTGCTAAAACACCAGATTTGGTATGTCAATTAATCACCAACTAACAGCTAGAAATCTACAGGAAAAATGTAGGTGATGAATAGGGTTGGAGGCAGGGGTTAATATCCTTCTCCAAGGACACACATGTTGTTTTCATAGGTATTACAGATAAGAATACAATAATGCAGCCCCTAAGTTAACCACATCTGTTGTTGCATATAAGCCCACAAAACCAAATGCGTGAAACTTCAAAGTAAGATGAAAATGAGTCAATGAGTTATTAGGGTGAAAAATATAATATAGATGAATTCAGAGAGGCAATGGTCACTAACTACCTTAGGCCCAGCAGTCCCTAGAGTGCTGAAATAGCAAAAGGTGGGAGGAGAATTCTATACCTGGTAGGGAGGGAAATATTCAACCAAAGCACTCATCCCTTATAGGCACTTAGGTGCCAGGTCAATGAAACCTTGAGAAATATTGCAAATAAAATTTAAAAGAATTAAAAAGAATACTGACTCAAATTTATCTTTTAGGTGTAAAATAAAACATGATCCAGCCCTGTAAAAGTACCTATTTGGCAATACTGGAAACTTAACATTTATGAAGCCATATAATATAAAGCAATTTCTTCAGTCGGCACAGAGAAGCCAAATAAAAATTCTAAATTTTTCCACAGGGTTAAAACTTTACTTATCCACCAATTCTGTTTCTTTATAAGTAAATATGAATATAACTATTCCAATCTTAAAATACTCCTCAAGCATAAAATGCTGTTTCTTTAATCCTAGTCCTCAGATGAGTCAGACTTGGCTTTATTAAAACTACCAACATGGGCTCCTTAGGTTATTTCAATAAAATCATTTCCTATATAAAATACTCCAGACAGTTAATCATCTGAATCCCTCTCCACCATTCAAAAGACTTTATCTGTAATTCTAGCCAAAGTGGATTATATTGCACACATTCCTCTCCAAGAGAAAAATAAATGTTAAGTTGAATAACTCTAAAACAAAAATTTTATATCCAATAGCTCCCTCAGCTTTGGCACAGACTTGAACTCTTCTGCCCTTGAGCTTTGCTGGCTCAACTCCAGAAAGCTTTTTTCCTCTATTCCTAGACTATTGTACTTTCTTCTTCCGATCTTCACTCAATTATTGCTTTCAAATATTTTTGTGGTGCCTAGTGTGAAGGCACATGCTGGAGTTTTATAAAAGAGTATCTACCCAAAAGTTTGCTCTGCAGAAGCCCACTGTCTAGTTTAAGCCAAGTCTTACTGTGATTTTTAAAGACATCAATATTTTTTACTTTTAAAGTCAATTTCATACAACTTATGTGCAGTAAAACGCACCCATTTTATAGGTGTAGGGTTTAACGGATATTACTAAATGTTCACAACAATAAACTACAACTCCAATCACATTCAGAATGTTTCCATTGTCTCCTAACCCCCAAATGCCTTAGCTCCTTTCCAGTTTTCTCCCCCCTGTTCCCAGGCAATCATGGATTTGTTTTCTGTTGTTATAGATTGAGTTTTCTTGTTCTAAATTTTATGTTAATGAAATAATGCAGTATATAATCTATGTCTGATTTCTCTCACTAAGGATATTTTTGAGATACATCCATGTTCTTTTGTGTATCAACAGTTTGGTTCCTTTTTCTTGTTGAGCAGGATGAATATAATTTGTGTTTTTATTCACTTTGTGATAGGCAATTAAGTGGTTTCTAGTTTGGCTGGTATTTGTAATAACAGTGGTGCTATGAACATTCATTCTTAAGTTATATCCAGGATAACTGCTGGGTCAGAGGGTAAGCCGGTTTAACTTTATAAGCCATTTCTAAACTGGTTTCCCACATGGTTGCACCACCTGACATTCATGAGGAAAAAACAAACAAGTAAGAATCATCATATATAAAGTAGGTGGTTGAATCAATTTAGAATGTAGGCTACAGTTTGCTACTTCTGCTTTAAAGATTTCTATACATACAATCATGTACCCTGTGGGAAAAGAAGTTTTACTTTTTCTTTAAAAGATGTGTGCCTTCTATTTCTTATCTTATTGGACTGGCTAAAATCTTAGAGGGAAAGCATTCAGTTGTTTATCTTTGTTTTAAGTTTTCCATAGACACACTTCCCTGATTTGTTGAGAGACTTCATCAGGAGTGAGTGTTAAATTTTATCAAATGCTTTTTCTTTATCTACATAATCACATGGATTTTCTCCTTTATTAATATGTTGAATTATATTGTTTATTTTTCAAATATTAAGCCAACTTTTTACGTTGGAACAAATCATTCTTGGTTATGGACAGTTAACTTTTTACATATTATTGAATTAGATTTGGTAATATTTTATAAAAGAATTTGGACTTTGTTGGTTTTTAAAAAATCTTCCTTGTAAAGTCTCTGCTGATTTTGGTTTAAAAGTAATATTACATTACTATGCATATTAAGATATATTTCAGGGTTCTTTCCTTTATAGTCTGATTTTTCTCCATCAAAATACTTGAAATACATTTGCATTTCACAAGTATTCTCCTGATAAAGTTATTGAGACATATTTGCTACTTAAGTTACCACCCTGATTTAATACTTACTGTTTAAAAATGAGTTCAAAGGTCAAGCCAGATAAGTCAAACTCCAAAGGCCATTCTCAGAATTGCCTGTCATGCCACCTGGCCCCTTCCACCTGGCAACCTTGTCAGTAGGAACACTGTATGCCAAGAAGTCCAGGGCCTTTTCTAAAATCAACCAGGGTCCAGTGACAGAAAGAACATTTAAAGGAAAAAAAGAAGCCATTTGACTTGTGCTTTGTGAATCCAACTTGTTTCTTCTTTTTCCTCCCAGAACTTTGACACACTAGTCATTTCTGCACAGTTCCAGATCAAGTCTTTTGCTGTCTGTGTAAATCATACCTCTACTCTTTACCCATAACCTGTGCCAACCTCAATGCTCCCATGCTGTTTTTCTTTGCTTATCCTCCATCCTGAGCTGCAATGCTTGAGAAGAAATATATATATATATATATATATATATATATATATATATTTTTTTTTTTTTTTCTCAAAAAGTGAAATTAGCTTGAATTTGACACCTCCTTTGGGTTGCCTACTGGTACATTTTTTTGGCTTACGCCCTCTGCTGCTACTTTTTCCAAACAAAATTTCACTTTTCTTCTCTGTATTCTGAGAATGACAACCAAACCCCCAAATATCTTCTGACTGCTTTAAAAAGAAAGATCCCCAAAGCATCAGGTTTAAATATGCAGTACCTACGTTTTTTGCCACCAAATCAGCATTTCCTGAGCATTTCCTGTTTGTAGATTTTTTCAAATGCAGTTATAGCAGACAGTTTTCATAATCTTGCAAAAAGAATGAAGCAAAAATCTAAAGAAAAGTGGTGTTTGAACAAAAGAAAACTATATGACAATATAAATTGAAAAAAGAACTTTATATGGCAAAGGAATCTAAAGGTTCATATTTGAAAATTTTCTTGTTCTTTTTAATACTATTTAAAGCATATTATTTGGATTTCTCTAAACAAAATTCAATTCAAGTGAAACCCAGAATAGTGATTCAAATTCAGTATACATTATAAAAATAATCTGACAGTCTAATGCAGAGTTTGATGGGCAGTATCCAAATATCAATACATATTGCAGGTATAACTGAGTGAAGAGTAAATTATTAATTACGTCTGAATTTATACTTCATTTTTTTTAAGATTCAAACGAGCAAGACTGATTCAGTATCAATCTGAACCAAAAATATGCTTCTAATTTTTAGATACTGTCAAAGGCATTGCATATAAACTTTCCTTGATCGATTATGAGAGAAACTAATTATATACCAGAGACATTAACTCCTGGGAATTACACGAAGAAAGCAATAGTAATTCTTGGCATTTATGTAGGGAATTTACCTTCAAAGAGTTTCCATAAACATTAGGCTAATTAAATTATGCATTCATTGCACTCGTGAAATCTCATCATGAGTTTACAATTTGGAAAAAGCATAGTAACAAGTTTTGGATGAGCATGACCATATATATATATATATATACATATATATATGTATATATATGTACGTATGTATATATAATGAATGGTTGTACTTATCATGAATTATGAGAAGTAGGTTTAAATAAGAAAGATTATGAACTGAATGCAGGTATTATTAGGAAATCCCTAACTTGCTGCAACTGCTTACAACCTATAATCGTCGTAATCTGTTATATGAAAACCATTAGGCTCAAGATATTTTATTAGTGCTATATAGCATTTAATAAGAGCACTTGTCCTCCAGCAGTTTATAACTTAAAGGAACAGATTTATCTATATCTCAAATATTAAAACTCTTCTCTACCTACCTTTCTCTGACAAAACAATAGGAAACAGTGCAGCTGGTTGTGCAAATGCAGAAAGAGCAAAAAGGATAAAGATGAAGGAGCAGAAAAAGGCAGCTGTCAAAGCAAGGGACTACAGGGTAAGAGAGTGGAGGCCTAGCTACCTGGTTAGAAAGCTGAGACCCCAAAGGAAGAAGAAATGAAAGACTTCCTCCTGAGCTAATGAAAGCTGGTCAAAAATAATGCCTAGCTGTCTTGTGCTCAGTGGCTCCAAAATAAATGTTGATGACCAGGGCTAGACCTGCTCTTTCACACTCTGAGCCCAAGAGTACAAATGTTGAATCTCTGTATGTCCAAAGGCACATTGTGTTCATATGGAGAGAACCAGATTGTAGTCTCTGAATGAGAGGTTTTGTGGGTAGAAGGCTCTGGGTGGACAGTGGAGTTTCATTCATTATGTTCTAGCTTCCTTAAAAGTCTCTTTACTACCAGCATTCCTTCTTTCCACCGGCAGGTAAAGAGGGCTCTCCTGACATGATTTCTACCCTCTTGAAGACCCAACGGACTGTGACCATGAACTCATCAACAACTAGTTCTATATGATGATAGGTGGACTGGAGCCAGCAGAGATACGCTCTGTATATAACTAGTTGAATGAATGACTGGATGAGAACACAGGACAGGATCTTCTGGCTTCTAGTGGCATGTTTAACTCATACCACATTTATTAATCAGTGCACAGTATTCTCACAATATTTTTTAAGCAGCCTACATATCAGTGGAATGAAATAAATACAACATACCTGAGAATTACCTTGTTGAATTAGGTGGGAGGGGGTGGAAAAAAGAATATTTATGGTGGGGAGAAATGAACTTAGATTTCTAATTTTAAAGTCTTTGAAGCCTAAATTACTCTAACCCTTATTTCTTTTTCTTTCTTTTATTACTGCACTATAGTTACACATAATTGTTAGGCTCATTTTAACAAAATCATACTTGCATGGAATTTGATTTATTCCATTTCAATACCTGGTTCCTCTGCTTTCCCTCCTGCCCCCCTTCCACTATTGGTCTTCCTTTCACTTATTTATTTTTGATTGGTGCTTTATATATACATAAAGGTAGAATTCACATATTCATGTATTCATTTGTCAAATGTAATTTGCAGTGTAATTTTGTCAAATTAATTTCCCATGTCCTCCTTTTTCCTGTTCTTCCCTCTTGATCTCTTTCTTCTACTCCACTGATTTTCCCTATATCTTTAAAAAACAATCAATCCCTTTCTTCCCTTGCTTTGCTCTAGCTTCCTCATATGAGAGAAAATATTTGACTCATGATTTTCCGAGTCTGGCTTATTTTCACTCAGGATGATGTTCTTCAGTTCCATCCATTTACCAGCAAATGCCATAATTTTGTTGTTCTTTGTGGTAGACTAAAATTCCATTCTGTTTATCTATCACATTTTCTTAATCCATTCATCTATTGTCCAGCATCTGGGCTGGTTTCATAAATTGGCTATTGTGAATTGTGCTGCTATAAACATTGGTGAAGATGTATGACTATAGTATGCTGAGTTCAGTTCTTTTGGATAAATACCGAGTGGGATTTGGTCATTTGGTGGTTCTAGTCCTAATTTTGGGGGGAACTGCCATACTGCTTTACAGAGTGGTTGTACAAATTTACAGTTTCATCAACAATGTATGAGTGTAATTTTGCCCCACATCTTCACAGTATTTAATATTATTTGTATTCATAATAATTGCCATTCTGATTGGAATGAGATGACATCTTAGTTTGGTTTTGATCTGCATTCACCCAATTGCTAGAAATATTGAAATGTTTTTCATATTTTTTTCTGGCAATTTGTGTTTCTTGTTTTGAGAAACTAAAGTTCTTATGCCCATTTACTGATCTTCTAATCCTTAATTTTAATGCAGAATAATACTCCCCAAATAGAAATAACTTCATTCTCATTCTCCTGATTGTAACAACATCATAACCATCATTTATGTAACAATAATTTTACCAAGTTATTTCTGGGTTTCTAAGTACTCTTATTCTCACAAGTCTCACAATACCTTTATGTGGTCAGTTGTCAACTAGTCACTTATTTCCACTATCCAACAGACAGAGGCTTGGAAGGTCAACAGGGCTGCCCTAGAGTCACAAAGGTAGGAGTGGTTTTGCTTCAGCTAAGGATAGCTCTGGTGTTACCTGCTCAGAGCAAGCTCTGTGACTGGTGGTGGCTTGGGGTGGGGGTCTGATAAGGGGAAGGGAGGAAAATTCCTGCTAATTGCTTATGAATTGTGAGAACAATAGCAGCTATTTAACCCATTTATACCTCAGTTCCTCATATTTAAAATGAGATAATCCTCATAATTCCTAAACTGCAGGGTGATGAGAAATTACATGAGGTATACATTTCATCACAGCACAGTGAAGCCCACGGAGAAAATACTATTTATTTATTCTTTTTTGGAATTTTTTATTTGATCTTTTTAAATATACATGACAGTAGAGTAAATTCTGACATATTATATATACATGGAGTATAACTTGTTCTAATTAGGATCCCATTCTTGTGGTTGTACATGATGTGGCAATACATCGGTTGTGTATTCATATATGAACATAGGAAAGTTATGTCCGATTCATTCTACTGTCTTTCCTATTCCCATCCCCTCCTTCCCTTCATTCCCCTTTGTCTAATCCACTGAACTTCTGTCTTCCCATATTGTAACACTAATTATTTAGTCTAATGGTAAAATTATATTCTACCTTGCTTCTCTGGGTGAGGATAGATGGCGGGGAGTGGGGGATGAATCTGGTCTCTTAGTGTTGTTCTCCCAAATCAATTATGACCTTATGATGCATTACTTTTTTAAAAACTGGTTACTGGATCCTTTTTGCTATTTAATGAATGTTTCATTTTACTGTCATTTTCTAGTAAAGAGCTGTACAATATGATTAAAAATTCCAAATATCCAAAACTCATCCTTCAATTGCCAATTTATTTTCTAATTTCACATACTAATGAAGTATGCTTTTTTTCTGACTTTTAAAACAGAATATATTGAATGCATAGATATTTCTTGACTGATACTACTACCATGAACATTCATAACCATATGGAGAAACTATCAGTCTATGGGTGCCTGTTTCAGTTCACTTATCATCAGACACAAACCAGTGATAGCTGGTACTATCACTGTTCTTTTTCTAACTTTTTATATTCATTTCCTTCCTTTGTTCCCTCCTCTTGCCTCCCTTCTTAACCAGTGTACACATCTGAAATACATTTTAAAAACACAAAGATAACTAAATTATATATTTCATGATAGAGTAAATAAGATTGAGGGGTGAGGAATTAAAAGGCAAAATATAGGACTACTGTGGTTTTTCAGAGCCATTTCAGTGTAGCTTTACTATGGCAAGACCAGAGGTTGCCAGTAGCCTGACTTATACATGGATACATACCTGTTCATATTTTACATGTACATGGGTGTGCTTAACTATATGTGTATAGGTGCTGTATATGAATGTATTGAGTATCTGAAGGATAGTGACATAGTCAAAATCTTTTAAATATTTAAAGTTTTTTAAATATAAAATTAAATGATTCAGTCAACAAATACTTGATTACTATACTTCTCACATACCAAGCATTCAACTGGGTACTGAGAATAAAAAGTTTAACAAGATAGATAGCTTTCCTATTCTTATGGATCAAAATGTTTGATATTAGAAAACCTATTGTCTTCCTTTAAAAAAATGTTTTAGTTGAGAGTATACTCTGAAATTTACTCATTTTCAATTACAAACTACAAAGGAAAATTTTTTCAGCAAGTAGGAAAAATATGTGTACAACATGCTTGCATGAGACTCTTGCCTAACTCTCTTAGGTTACTCTGGAGAGAAACCTAGTAATCTCTTGAAAAGAAATTCAAATTTAAAAATCTTGGAGTAGTATAATAACTTTTCTAAACATAGAAACTAAGAAGAAATAGAAACATTGAGGATCTCATAACAACATTAATTACTCATACTACAAATACTTAACAACTTCCACTATTATTTTAAAAGGTGACAATAATGTGAAAAGTTCATTACAAAGATTTTTTGAAAATTAATGATTCTAAAAATCAGTATCTTAAGACCTAAAGGGAAAATGAAACTGAAAAGAAATGCTTTCAAATAAAAACTTACTGAGAACACAAGGAAATGAAAATTTATTCTATCCTCCAGAGCACCTCTTTATTACACACATTAAAAAAAGAAACAAAGTCATGTTTTAAGATTCTGAATAATGATTCTGAGTCTGGTCCTCAGTGGGCCATCACAGAGCATCCAGAACAGCCCAGCACAGCCTAACACTAATTGGAAGGATACAGTAAACAGATAGAAAAGCACAGAGAAGCACCAAGGCTCAAGTGCCAGGGCACTCACACTCTTTCAAAACAGACTGTGGCAGAAAGTGCAGATTGTTTAAGGTCATGTCAGCTGAACACTTGACTGCTTAAGCGAGCTGCAATTTTCAGCTTCTAGGGGAGCCTGTGTGGTCACAGGGCCAAGTTCCCTGAATGTGAAGAACAAATCTCTTCTAGCCCATACACTCCCAAAGGAATGTGGATGCTCCTATGGTTCTTTATCCCTACCTTTGGTTGGGACCTAATGAGAATTGGGATCTACATCGGCCCAGAGGTGACAACCACACAGTAAAGCTGCCCTGGCTAGCTCTGGACTGCTGCTCTCTGAACTGTTTCATGATAGAGAAATATATTTTCATCTTGTTTAAGCCATGGTATTTGGATTTGTCACTGTTAACAGATGCAAAACCTGAAGCCCAATTAATGCACAGATTTATGACAAACTGTTTTAGTGCCTGGCGTCTCTAAAGCTCTAAAGCAACTGTTTAGTGATTCTCTTTTAAACAAAGTATATTTTGAACACCTTTATCAGGTTGTAAGGATCTTAACTGGCTTATGCATCTGAAGGCTTAGGACCATGTCCTCTATATCCTTTTGTTTCTCTAAAACTGTCTAATACAGGTGTGATTAAGGGAGGAGAGGGGCGGGAAAATGAAGTAAGTTTAATCTGTAGGCTTTAGGGTCAGCCAACCTCCTGGAATCGAAGCCCTTGGTAATCCCTAGAGTCTAACCAGATGTTCAGGTTTAGTCATCCAACAAATTTCAACTAAATATATACTATGCAGCAGACCTCATTTTGGGAACAAATGTTCATGTTATGTATGATATTTGCATTCTGGTAGACTTAAGTTTCATAAACTCTCTGAACCTCAGCTTCTGCATCTGTAAAAGGGGTAAAATAGCCATGACTAAATGAGGTGATGCATACAAAGTACTTGGTGCCACACAGAGTGGCATTCAGTTAATATTAGCAATAATTAAGAACTATCAATTAATTTGTGCTTGGCATATGAACTTATGGCACATAGATACTTACTAAAGAGCTATGACAGAGCCAGGCACAATGTTGTAAGCCTGTAATGCCAGCTACTGGGAGGCTGAGGATTGTGAGTTCAAGGTCAGCCTGGGCAACTTAATGAGACCCCCTCTCAAAAACAAATGAATTTAACAAAAGAAAATTAAAAACCACAATGCCAATACCATTAAGGAAAAATAAGTCAGGAATTGCTAAGTGCAATCAGAGTTTGGTATTCATTTTATTTATAGTGTCTTCTTATCTATCATCTATATATTCTAGACATACAGATGAGTAAGGCTTATTGAAAACAACATATTATAGAGCACTTTGGGGATAATATTAAAATTGAAAAATATTAAAAACTCACAAGAAATCATTCCTCTTGCCAAGCTTATGTAAGTAAGTGAACAGACTTTTTAATAAAATGAACTGGGAACCTTATTTGTGGAGTTCAAAATAGAATATCACCATCCTATGAGGATTTCAGTACCTGGAACATAATGGATTGTCTTAGCATGCCACCCTACATTGTGATCCAAACCTAACCCTGAACTCAGCCACTACTCATAGTAGCAAACAATTCATGGCTTCTCAGAGAAAGTGGAGAACTCCTTCAGAATGATCACACTGGATTACCTTTGACTGCAGAATGTTCAATGCATTTCAGGTAAGAAGGAATTCTAGGGCAGGTTATAACAAAAAAAGGGGGTACTGTCTTAACTCACAAAACAAAATTGGAAGATTGGGAATTGAAGATTTCTGGCAGATGAAGATAAACTTAATGCTCAGCAGGAAATAAAGAGCAACAGAGTAAATAATACTACATGTAGGGCTTGTGGCTTCCTTTTGCTATAGCAATTTCAGGGGCAATTAGATTTGAATGCCAGTTTTATCACAAAAATCCCAAAAGAATGATAAAACTTCAATATTCATGAAACACCCAATAAATGAGATAGCTATGCTCCTGAAAAGGGACTCAACTACCTATTAAGTGTCAAGCACTTTATTAGCATTTCGAACAGATGATAAAATTGAATCTTCATAACAACCTTTGAACTAGGTATTATTATAGTTAATTTTACAGAGTTGGAAATAGGCTATGATAGATTAAGGACTGCACTGAATATCATAAAATTATTTTTAGGAGTCTGCACTTGATTTCATATTGGTTTGACATCAATGCCTGCATTCTTCCCACTATATCAACATGCATTTAAAAATTTTACTTAATTTTTTAGAAAAGTAGAATGAAACAATGTAAGGATCACTGATGGGTCAGGACTATCAAATTATCACTATAAATAACAAAAGTAATAGAAATATCCACTATGGTACACTGATGTCCCAGGACATATTAAAGACCCTAGGGATCTGTGTGCCCTTTCTATAGGATCCTAGAGGTTGGCTAGCAGTAAGGTTTTGGGTTGATAGAGTAATCTACCCAGTACCACCTACTAGGGTGTCCAGCTGAAGGAACTGAGAAGGAACTGTTTTTTTTTTTTTTTTTTTGGCTCAGTCTCCCTGTTGGTAGCACCATCTGATTGGCTTTCAGGTTTAACATTTCTGGGGTTTACCTCTTCCAATTTACCAATACTAATCTGGTATAGGAATAAAAAAATTACTGTACCAATGAACAGTTTTCTCAAGATGTTTTAAAGCCTGTTTATGCCAAATTTTGGGAAAACTGCTCACTAAAACAGCCCCCAAATAGCAAACCAGATCTTGATCTTGTGACCAATCTACTCTATTTTATCAGAGTTCTAGTCTGCCTGGATTAAAAGTTTTAAAGTTGAACTTTTTCTTAAACAGAATTGTATTGGAAATGGCTCCCCTCCTTTTCTTTTCTTTCTTTTTTTTTTTTTGCATAGTGCTAGTCATAAAATGAGACAGTCCTAATTGCTACATTTACCTTATTTTCTATAGGAATATATCATAAGAGAACATTAAAAGTATACCATTGTGGGCCCTGCCAGTTCTAATAAATGAGTCCAAGTGATTATAGTTGGCTTTGGATTGCATCCAGGTTACAGAAGGCAAGAACAGATTAGGGGTATGTGCCATCATAGCAGTGACAAACTCTCTCCTTCTTTGTAAAAACATCAGTACTTCTTTAGGCTTCAACATGATTCACTAAGGCTACATTTTTAATGAAAGATTGCTGGAAGCATTTAAAAGCTGGAAAATAGAATCTTGTCAGTACAGATGCCTCCCCCAACTCAAAAAAAAAGGGGTGACATCATTTCAAAATACAATCTGCTGTTAACAAGCTGTTGGATTGATGTCTACACAAGCAGCCCCAAGACTGGTGTGGTCTGGTCAAGTTACAAAGAACATCATTTTACGTTAGAAATAAAAAAGGTCCACGTTTGAACAAATTGCCCTTGGCTACTAATTTTGTGCAAATTAATCTTCAAATAGCCAGGAAAAAAAGTATCATGTATAAGTTATCAAATACATTCTTAGGGCAACTTTTTTTTTTAAACTTTGCTATCTTCTTGCATGTGTGATCTTGCTACTTTGGGGTGATGGGGCCTCTTACTCCCTTATCTCTCTTAGGGTACTTAATGTGAATTTAATGTGAGAATATTTGGGTTTTGTTTCCTACCTCCTTTCTCGAAAACTCAAAATTTCAAATATTTTCAACAAATACACACTTAACAAGTATGTAAAGCCAACTAGTACCAAACATCATTCCAATCTCTGGATTAGTAGAAAGCACCCTTGAAGTTTATATCCTAAAGTATGGGAGTCCAAAATATGCAGTTTTTATATACTTCTCTGCATCTTCCTTCTCTTAATGATATTTTGTGCAATTCCCTTCAAAACAATTGGTAAAGATACATCTGAAGAAGTTCTTAATGGGATTTCTGAATATATTCTGTAAAGATATATGAAAAGTATTTGATTTGTAGAATTACTTTAAGATGATACAACCCATATGTCATAGGTTCAGATAGACACTGATCTTTCCCATCAGTTTGTGAGACACCTTGATGGCATAAAGGCCATTAGACATGTGAACAAATCTCTGCATCTCGTCTAACCCCTTCCATAGGCCAAGTCAGCCGGAGCCCTATGCCTCTGAGTATTCCCCACTCTGGATCCAGGTCCCTCCTAAGTTGCTCTGGGCTGGAACATGCTATTTTCACTACCTTTCTACATCCCTGTCATCTCAGGGATAGCATTAAGTGAATGTTGGTTGTTGAACACTTACTATTTTTAGTGGGATTGGAACCTCTATCCTTATTTTACAAATGAGGAAATTCAAGTAATTTCTCAAGGTCACACACCTTAGCAGGGGTGGAGGTGGAAGCTCTTATCTTTACCACTGTGCATTTCCCCCTTCCAGATCTGAAAACTGCTATCATAGATGTAATAAATTTTCAATTTTTCTAAGCAAGACAATCAAGTTTCTCAACCACAATTCATCTGACAAGTTTTCCACCATAAATACTTTTTTCTTTTCTTTCCTTCTCTGTCAACCTTAGCTTATACTGGCTCTTAATTATTGATATAATGAAGACTTTTTCCCCCACTAGTCACTTTGATTTGTGGCTTTAATTCTTGTTACACATAGAATGTGTTTATATGAAATGTGGAAAATTCAGGAGGAAAGGCATCTGATGATATTAACTTTCTTCTGTTTTATTAATATATGCATGTGTTTTGGGCATATATACATGAACATTCATTTCTACAGCAAAACTGATCATTCCATACTTAAGTGTTAGATGCTCTATTTTTCATCTGTATTTGTATTCCCCCATCATTAAAAATTCTTAAAGAATATGATTTCTAACTGCCTGTAGTCCCAGTGACTTGGGAGGCTAAGGCTGGATGATAGCAAGTTCAAGGCTAGCTTCAGCAACTTACAAAGCACCAAGCAACTTAGCATGACCATTTCAAAATGAAAAATAAAATCACTAGGAATGTAGCTCAGTGGTAAAGCAACCCTGGGTTCAATGCCAAGTGCCAAAAAAAAAAAAAAAGTGATTTTAATGACTGCAGAAAGCCTATCACATATTACTACAATGTAATCATTCCTACTTGTATTGAACAATCAGATTGTTGCTAATTTTTAGATATTATCAACATCACGATGATTAATATCTTTAATATTCAATATTTTCTTAGACTAGATTCCTAGAACAATAGATTATAGACAACCATTTTTAAAGTCTTTACTACAGATCATTAAAGCACTTTCTAAAATGGTTGTTCACCTTCACCAATACTGAGGGAAACTGGCAACAGAATTATATACACTTTTTTATTCAATTTCACTGTTGCCAATATGATAGGCAGATAAATGATCAATATTTCAGCATTTACTAATGTGATTACTAGAGAAGTAGAACGTTATTTCATATGCATATTTCTTTTATCATTTGTCAGTTGATGTCAAATACCCTTCTTTTAGTTATTGTTTTCTTCCTCCTGATTTGTAATAATCTACACAAATCACATTCATTCATAGGTCCCTACTAGACCCCTGTTGCTTACCCTGTCCTGTTGATAGGACAAAATTCTTAACCTTTGTAGCTAGAAACATTACTGGGAATTTCCTTCCAAGACTTTTTCTGATTACATATTTTAATATAACTAATATCATATTACCAATACTGATATTTTAAGCATAATTAAAATAATATTCATAGGTCCAAGAATAATGACAACATGTAAAGGAATATAGTTCTAGCTTAAACTGCACATTTCTTTTTCTATTTTTGCAAATTCAGTAAGCTAACAAACCATCACTTAAGTCATTAAATAAAATTTACTAGGTGTAAAACATCTTAAGTCATAGAATAATGAAAAACGCCATTTAATTCTTACAGGAAAGACTGCACTGACTAGGAATTCACCCTGTACAGAGTCTAAAATGTGTAAGTAGGTTAGACACTACTATGAAGAGCAATACAAATCAGAACAATATTAATGGCCAATAGCAATAGTCCCTGAACAGTAATATATCAATCTGAACTATATGAAGAAGTATATAGATTAAAGACCATAAGAAGTAGGAGAAAATAACTGTAAAATATAACACCAATAACCCTTAATTTCTGGTTTGGAAATTATTACTCTATACCATGAATTTTTCATTCTTAAATCTTAAATTTAAATTCTAAAGGGAACATATCTTTAAATATCATAAAGATACCAAGGTACAAGAATGAATACATTTCATTGACCCTTAATATCTGAGAATATTTTTTTAATCTTTTGTGCATTAAAGACAATTTAGCTGTCTATAAATTCTTGGATAAGTAGCTTTTTTTTTTTTTCTTTAAAACTATGTAGACACATTGATCTGATCTCTTCTGGAATTTGCTATTTTACCAAAGCTAGATTGATCTTCTGAATTCTTTTATGGGGATTCTCATAGATATAAATTCTTATAAATATAAATTTTATCAAATTAATTCCCTGACAGGTCACTTTTCCATAGGTGATGCCTAGAATGGGATGACCTCTTTAAATGTTTACTCAGGGCTTTATTTCCTGCACCAGAAAATCTGTTTTAAAATTATATTTACATAGAGAGTAAATGGATGGAATTGGAGAAGATCATGTTAAGTGAAATAACCCAATCCCCAAAAACCAAAGGCCGAATGATTTCTCTTATAAGTGGTTGATGACACATAGTGGGGGGGGGTACAGGAAGATTGGAAAAGGGATGGATTGTATAGGGGAAAATGAAGGGTGGAGGGGGGGCAGGGAAGGAAAGATAATAGAATGAGACAAACATCTTTACTCTATGTATATGTATGAATTGGCAAATTGTATGATTCTACTTTGTGTACAACCAGAAAAATGATAGTTGTACTCCATTTGTGTACAAGGAACTAAAATTTAAAAAATTATATTTAAGTATTGTCTTCTGAAAAAGATTCACAATATTTCCATTAAACCTACTTTCTATGGTCTCCTCCATGTCTAGCAGCATTTATCACAAATTCTGTTCTTTCCTCCATTTTCCAGAACTACTCAAACATGTCTGTCACCACCAATAATCTAGTTTTTCTCTATATCCATTCTCCTCTTTATTGACCCCACTGCAGAGTTTGTTTTATATGCATCTTTGGAGTATGGCTATTTGGATATGAATCCCATATACCCTACTTATGAACTATATAGTTTGGGCAAGTTACCTTACTGAACTTCAGTTTCTCCATGTGTAAAGAGTGATTATAATAATACTTATCTGTATAATTCAGAGTTTTTAATTATAAGTAACAGAAAACTCCAGGGCTAATTTAAGGATAAATATAACTTACTGAAAGCAATACTGTATAGCTCAGGACTATATATTTTCTCACCAAGTCTAATAAGGTGAGAAAATGCTTAGAACAAAAAAACTGGGTCAGGTTTTCAGTGGCTCATAAAACCAGTTTTTTCACTATATTAACTCAAAAAGCTGTGGTAAGAAAAATAGAAAATCTTTCATTTAAATAGTATGAAGCATAATGTATGGCACACAGTAAGTACTAAATAAATGTTAGCTATTAGTTTCCTACTGACTTTCTATTCACTGATCTTATATGTTGTTGAGAATTATAAAGATTTTCTAAATATTTCATTTGTTTCTTACAGTAAGTGGTAGTAGTGGTGGTAATGGTGGTGATGGGCAGAGAAGAAAAAATAATCTAGTTGCATTTTAAAGCATCAAGCCCAGTAAAACAGGTTCTGAGTTCTCACAAGAACAAACTCAGTACAGAGGTCCCACTGAATATTTTAAATTCTTTTCTAGTAATCTTACAGTAAAAGGAACACTCTTCAACTCCAATAATAGGGTGTCATAGGTTTCGTCTTTTTCTTTTTTTTTCCCCCGCCCAATAAGTCTTCACAGATTTTTAAGGGGAAGTAAAACAATTATTTTATAATTACTAATGCACATTAATTATACAAATGAATGCGTTTCTCTGTGATTCCCACACATGCATATATCATGCTTTGATCATATCCACTCTCCCTTTCTACCCCTCTGCTCCCCACCACACTCCCACCCCTGGTTCCCTTTCCCTACCCTCTTCTACTTTTGGGTCATTTTAAAAAAATTTATTTTCACATATGACTGAAAATATGCAATACTTGTCTTTCTGAATCTAGGTTATATTTTAGCATGTTGTCCTCTACTGCATCCATTTTTCTGAAAATTGCAAGATTTCACTATTCTTTATCCATTGTGTGTATTACCATATTTTATGTATTTTATGCACACATAGTTGATAGGCACCTAGGTTGATTTCATAACTTCATAATTATGAATAATGCCACAAAAAATATGCAGGCATCTCTTTTATATGCTGACTTCCTTTCCTTTGGTTATATACCCAGGAGATGACAGCTGGATCATATGGTAATTCTATTTTTTGTTTCTTGAGGAAATTCCATTCTGTTTTCCATAGTTGTTATGTTAATTTACATTCCCAAAGGTGTTTAAGGGTTCCTTTTTCTTTATATTTTTCCCAGCATTTTTTCCCCCATAACTGTTATCCTGATTGGGGTGAGATGGAATTTTGGTGCAATTCTGATTTGCATTTCACTGATAGGTAAAGATGGTGAGCATGTTTTAAATACATTTATAGGCCATTTACACTTTTTTTTAAGAAGTACCTGGTCAGATCATTTGCCCATTTTTTCGCTGAATTATAATTTTTTTTTGTTAAGTTTTCTGAGTTCTTAATGTATTCTAGATATTAATCCTCTATCAGATGCATAGCTGGCAAAGATGTTCTCCCATTCTGTAGGCTCTCTCTTCACCCCTATTTCCTTCGCTGTGCAGAAGCTTTTTAATTTGATGTGATCTCTTTTGTCAATTCTTGCTTTAGTTCCCTGAGTTACTGGAGTCCTATTCAGGAGTAAGTGTTGACTGTGCCAGTAGTATCCTACAGTGTTCCCTTATATTATCCTTCAATAGGTTCAGATCTTACATTAAGGTGTTTAACCCATTTTGAGTTGATTCTTGTACAGGGTGAGAGAGAGAGATGGACATAGTGTCAATTTTGTACATATGGATGTCCAGTTTTTCCAGCATCGTTTGTTGAAGAGGCTCTCTTTTCTCCAACATAATTTTGGTGCCTTTGTGAAGAATCAAATGGCAGAAGATGATCGGTTTATTTCTGACTTCTCTATTCCATTGGTCTGTTTCAGTCTTTTTTGCCAATACTATGTTCCAGATCTTGTAGTATATTTTGAAATCAGGTATTGTGAAGTCTCCAGCATTGTCTTTTTGCTCAAGATGGCTTTGGCTATCCTGGGTCGTCAAAAGAAGTTTTATCATGGGTTAAGGAGTTTGTTTTTGTAAAAAAAGAAAAAAAATTATTCAACCAGATAAAATAAGTTTCACATCAATAAAATGTTTGCCCAATTCTGGAATGCAGATCAAATAAACTTAGTGGAACAGCATTCTATTCATTACCCACAGTAATACAAACACAAGTTTTATGTTCTTACCTATTAACCTTCAAATCTTCTAATCAATCAGGTTAGAAGGAGGCCAAAAGAAGAAATCAATAAGATATTTTTCACATAAATATAAGAATTCATTTTTTCATTATTCTTTGCTAACTGAAATAAAAGAAAAATCAAGATCCTGCTGTTACACTACATATACATTTTAAAAACCACTATTCATTACTAAGGAACATATAAGAGAATGGTACAATGGGAAAAGCTTCTCCCACTTCCAGCAGTTATATCCTTGAAGCAGGAGACATATGAGGTAAAGTTCAGAATGAAAAAAAGGAGATGTTAATTTATTCCATACTTGAGCAAAAAAGGCTTACTTTAAAAAAATTAGACAATTTATGGAAATATTTTGAAAAGGAGAGAAATCATGATATGTCAACTCTGTGATGAAAAGTTATTTCTAAATGAATAATAGAATGCAGAGATGCTGAGCATGGACAAAATTATACTAAGAGTTACTTCCTTCAGAATAGCTTACTAGAAGGCCATCAAAGGCGGCTAAGAACCCTGTTGTTGACTGAGGCTTTAAGACTGATTTTAGGAAAATCTAAAAATTAGAGATAGGGCTATTAGGGGAGATGATATTATATGGTGAACGTGTTATTAAAGTTATGCTGCATTGTAGGAATTTTTATATATAAATATCTACAAATGAAAATACTAGTTTAGTAGTCTACATATTTAAATAACTTAAACTCCAATTATTAGAGGAAAATTAAATTTTCTTTGAAGAGACAAAGATATTTCAATTTTAAGTATACTGTCTTCCAATTTATGATGGCTATTTTCATATTTGAAATGTGATTACACAGACTATCATTGTATAATAAATATTTCCCTTTGGGTTTCAATAATGTTTGTTTTATGATAGTCATTTTCATCTGAAATATGATTATATGGAATATAATTATATAGTTATAATATATGTAACACATATAGGGTATATACAGTATTTGTCTTCAATTTTCAATAATGTGTTTCCCCTATATTATAAAGGTTTGAGTGCATAAAATCTTAAAATTCTGTAAGTTAAGACATAGATTTGTCTTTGAACTACCTGAAAAGACAATATTTTAAACGATTTTTCTCAGGAATGCCTGAAGTGAAATAATCATAACCTAAACTACTTTGTGGAAGTATAAGCAGATCTGATCACTTTAGAAACAATACATTGATAAAATATAAACAGAAGAATTAAGACCACTTGAATCTGTTTCTGCAAAGTGACAAAAATGACAATTTAGAAACTGAAACATGAAGATAGGCACCAGAAAACCTGTTTTGGGGATATGCAATAACTTTAGGGTTATACCTGAAGGGAAAAGTATGTTTCTAAATATTTCTCTACAGAAATGATTCTAAAAAGAAGAATGATCATGCAGAGCAGAGAATTTTATGCTGAACGATCCTGTCATCCATTTAATCTCACCAACTCAGCCGTCAGTCATTTCAAATTTAATAGCAGAAAGTGTGCATGTGCAGGGGAAAAATTATTCCATATATTAATAATTTAACTCTGAACAAAAATTGTGAAGTGGGTTGTTCAACTGAAAAGAAAATTATAATTTAAACATGAAAAGTCAGGATTGGCTTTAAATGTTAACAAAGGAAAAATATTCTATTACTTTCAAATGTAAATGAGACATTAATAATAATTCAATGGTAAAAATTAAAGTTGAAAATACCTAAATTAACAAACTTACATAATGCATACGTGTAGCCTGTATGAATAAGAAGGGGCAACAATACACATATTCGTGGATCTTGTAGTTCAATTAAGGTATATTGATAATGTGCCAATTACTTTCAAGTTAAATATATAATATGGTTTGTGCCTATGTATTCCTCTGAGAATAGAAACTATATGAAGATCATCTCTATATGTCTCCTCCAGCCCTCCCCACTCCTTCCTTGACAAAGTGCAAGTGCTTTGCTCACAACAGGATGTCACTAAATATTTTTTTTTTATTAATTAAAAGCAAAGCTAAGCTGTATACAGAGGGTAGTGAGCATGCTTACATTTTTAGTTCATTTACCAGTAAATATTATGGGGCACCTCCTGTGTATTCCAATTTACATGTATGATCCAGCTATGTGTGAACAGCCAGGTAGAATTTGTTCAAGTCCCTAGAATTTAAGAGTTCTTTCAAAACAAAACAAACAAAACCCCCAAAACAACCCAGTAGTGTCAATACACTTAAAAAGATATTTACAAGTGAATCAAACAGAACAAATGATCAGTTATTTCAAGCCATGTAAGACTGGGAAACTACACTAGCAGGTCCAACCAACCATTCATCAGATCATCAAAAAAATGTATGCCGATGTAAAAATATACCTGCTTGCTGTTAGCCAATTTGACAGATTATTCTTTAAGCACAGAGACAGCTGAGGCACAAGATGCTCTGTATCTTTATCACAAAGTAAATAAATGTTATACTTCGACCATATACATGCAACTTATGAGGAATGATTTGTTGAGAGTCAAGTATGAAGGTTCAGAATTCTTGAATATGAGCTAACTCATGTTATAAGAGTGCTAGCATTTGAACTCATTTTGAACCTCATTTCTCTAACATTAAGGAAGTAAAGCTGTAAAATTAGATCACCCTGCAAAAATCACTAAAAATATATCAAATTTTACCTTGTGTCTGATAATGCATGGAAGACTTCACTATAAGTTATACAATAATTATAACTGCCAAGATAATTTAGTTACTAATAGAAAATAATAACTAAGTTAACAGAAAATGTAAGACTAAAGTTTTAGGCCTGTACTTACAGAATGATGCTTTTAGTTAAGCCAAAAACTATGCTTATTTACAGATGAGGTAAAAATTTTGTCTTTTGCTTGTGATTGAAGTGTGTCAGAGAGGACTCTTTCATTGTAAATAAACTTAGGAGTGGAATAAAAGGAAGTTGCAAAGGCAGGTGCTTAACAGTTGAGTTGTTTCAGTTTCAGAGGAATAAAGTAAATAATTATACTGGAATTTATTCAGTTCTGGGCATTCCGCCACACAGGAAGGGTGTGTAATTATCAAAGCTAAGATATCCATGTAAAAATGAAGTAATATCAATAGAACACAGTTGGACTCCAAATTTTCTTTTTTTAATCTTCAAAAATTAAGGATCTCTGGCTCTCATTTCATTCTTTGATATTTAAATATCACTTAAATTGATATGGAAGCAAAGAAGGTAGAATTGCAATTTCCACAAAAGCCAGAAAATGTTATCTTAAAAGGTGGTATTCTCTTTGAGATACCCCCAAATTAGGAACATACTACAATTTTCACTTATCAAAGACAACAAAAGACACAAACATTATCAAATCTGGGATCTCACCAGAGCAAGAGAAGTACACAAAATTTTAGCTTGTTTACCAAATATGTTCTTTGCTTATCATTTCAGGCTATCTGTTGGCCTCAATCTTAAATCTGGATTCTAAGACTCTTAAATCATCAACCAAAAATAAGAGAATGTGGTTTGTGAGAGAACAAAGACATAGAAGTTATGAGTGCCTAAGGAGTAAGGCCAACTTCAAAGAGAGATCTCAGTTATTCAAGCCACTTTATGACAATATATAAAAGAATCTAATAAATATTACCTGTGACATTTTAGAGAACACAAATCAACTTGCACCCTACAAAGAAATATGAAGTATACTTGTTAATCTTATCTGTAATTGGCCATGTAGTCCTCTTTTAAAGATCATTCTAGAACCAAGAGATCATATCCTATCAGTTATAAAAGTATAATGTACTCTACCCATTGGCCCAGCCTTGGCCCTTGCTTCCTTGTGCCTGTGAAGTGAGTACTCTGACATATCTGACTCACCTGCAGGGCATAGGAGCAAGGCTCTGGATGAGCAGTCAATGTCTTGCCAAATTTCAATTCCTCCGCAGCCATAGGTGTATGGCATTGCAAGGATGAATTAATTATTTTAGCCTAAGGTTTTCATAGAAGGAGGTGGGGCTGGATGTGGTGGTGCGCACCTGTAATCACAGCAACTTAGGAGGCTGAGGCAGGAGGAGTGAGAGTTCAAAGCCAGCCTCAGCAAAAGAAAGGCACTAAGCAACTCAGTGAGACCCTGTCTCTTAATAAAATACAAAATGGGGCTGGGAATGTGTTTCAGTGGTCGAGTACCCCTGAGTTCAATTCTTAAGAGCCGCCCCCTCCAAAAAAAAGCCACCCCTTGCAATAAATTGGGGTCCTTTGAGGGTACCTGATTTGGGAATATGTCTTTATCTAATTACTACATATAAGATGTAAGGCTAAGTGCTCATCAGTATCAAGTTTGCCAGATAGCTGAAAACTATCAGGAAACAAACATTCCCCCTTTCCTACAACTGTAATCATTATGGATTCCTGGATGCTTATTGGGAGTTAAATAACTGCAGAACCTGTCAAGTGATGATTCTCATTACAGTCCACTGGTGGACTGGAGTTCAATGGATCCTTCCTGTAATTTTAGCTTCATGATCAAAGATTCCATTACTTTGTTGTTTCCATGTGTGGACATTTCATTTCTCTTAAAGCATGATCCTTAACATTTCCACAGCAGTTACCCATGTTACCCTGTACACATGACACTGATGGACATTACTAAGATGATCACATCCTTTTATTCCCTATACTTAACTAATTTGCCTAGATGGGAGATGAGCATTATAACATCTACACCATTATTTGAGCACCAATAAGAAATAACATTTTACTTTGCTCAGGTAGAGATTGGATTTAATTCCTGTATTAGTGTGGATATAGTAGCATTTAAATTATCTTAAGAACAAGAATGTACAGCTGAGCAATGAGTTGTCTAGGTGCTGTCTGTGAGACTCTTTTGCTGAGTTTCTGTTGTTAGGGCTGCAGTTTCCATTATTAAGAGAAAATAAAAAACCAGCAAACTGGTCATGAGACCATTTGATAGTATTACTCTTCCATTTTCTCCTTGAGCAATTGTTTATTGCAGGACTAATACATTCAACACGCTGGGAGAGAAGAAACCTGTAACATAAGTATAAAATAATGTATAAAACATGGCTCTGTCCTTAGGTAACCAAATATATGAACCCAAAGAAAGATATAATCAAGAGTCACAGCAGTGGTATAAAGTGTCAAAGAAGATCAGTAGAGATGTGACTGTAGGATAGGGTAAATACGGCTTCCTGAAAAAGGTAGCCTTTGAACAGAAGTGGGATCTTTCTATCTGCCAAAGACTAAGGACTTTTTCTGTACCTACACAGGTATGTACCTATGTGACTGACATCAATGGGAAAGGTTATCACTTCATAAAAGGAGGAGACTATGAATTTCAACATTATGCTACAAATCAGGAACACTTTCTGGCACTGGAGGATCCTAGGCAAAACCTGGCCAGTGGAGGAAAATTTCATTGTTTTATGACACCCTAAATCCAAATGCAGATGTTTAACAGATTCTTGGTTTGTAGAAAGACTGCTACCTGTTGTTAGCCATTTCCATCCTTATTGCCCAAGGGAGGACATGTGAGGTATCTGAGTGTCTTGGATATACTTTGTTTGAAGAACCCAAATTTCCCCTCTCGAAATTCAGATGAGTGTTAAAAGATCTTATTTTGCAATTCTGTAACTAAGTGCCTAAGTTTGAGATTGCAATAAATTGGCATATTAAAAGTTTATTTTCACATTCTCTATTTCTCATAATATACATATAAAATGATTCTAATTTGTAAAACCAGTATGGTGAAGTGTTGAAAGTTTAGTGCTGTGTATGAGTTAAATACACAGCATGAAGATTGTTCAATGTTTAGAAAGGTGTTTTTGGTCTTCTGATATCAATGTCCAAAAGAAAGCTCATTGATTGTCCAGATAGCTATACTTTAAGGTAGAATAACCAGCTCCTCCTAATAAGAGCCTTTTCTTCTTAAGTAGAGGTGATGATGAATATAGTAACATTAGGCCTTATTAGGTGTTGGGTGCTGCTGTAAGCATTTTACATGTTAATTTAATATCTTTAATAACTGCTATTAACTCCATTTTACAAATGAGGCAATTGAGGCACAGAGAAATTAAGAAATTGTCTCAAGATTACACAGTGAACATAGAAGCCAGGATGAAAAACCAGGCCATCTGTCCAGTGGCCCTGTTTCTGTACCCCAATGAAACAGCCTTCCTGAGACACTGCTGCTATGAAACCAGGTTTGTCCTTTGAGATCTGCAGAGCTGATACCATCACTCCATGGCTATGAACACAACATGACAGTGAGGATTTTCAGTAATTACACATCCCATCTAATAATATTGCTCTTTTGATACACAACATTATTGATATTAATAATTGTAGTTGAGTATAGTTTATAGGCTAAGAATGTCACTGATGAGTTATTACCATCAAACATATAAGGTTAACTGTAATTAGTTTCCTTATATTTTACTTTTCTGTCCTCTGCCTCATTGAGCAGATGATAGGGAATGGCAAATTTTAGGACAGTATTAAGAAGTTTTGACTCCAACTATGTGCTGTTTGATGCCACAAAAATCCAATGGAAGCTGAAGTTAGCCCTTTAAAATTAGGAATGTATCTTAGAACAAAAGACTGACATGATGTTGTGGGTGGAATGAATGAAATCCTGGGTAATAAGCATTGACAATTTTTAAAAGAAATTAAGTAGGAAAACTGCAAATGCATATTAATGGACTCGAATTCCTCAGGGCAGGAAAAGAAGCGAAGACTAGCGTATATTCTCCCACTAAGTAAATTATCTGAGAGATACATGACAATTCTTTTAATGAATTGTTCTGTACTGTGTTTTGCTACCAGAGGAACAGGAATCCTTGCTATCCATCACAAAACATTCATTCAGACACTATTTACTGCCAAGATAAAATTTAAAAGTCATCTGAGGCCATCAAGGAATTCCAGTGCTAAAAATCATAACAGGTTGCTATGTTTTCTTTAACTTGTAGGCATCTGGTCTCAAGGAGCAAACACAAAATTCCCACTGCTATGTTTACTGCATACAGCTTCTAGTTTTAAGTCAGTTCTGGGCATTTTGATAAATTTATCATCATGTTTCATCAGAACATATTATATGCTATGTGTTCCATGTAAATCAGAGCCTTGTCATTTTATAGATCCCTAGGTCAAATCTTTACAACTATTGAGTGCTACAGGAAGAAAGTCCTTTTTTCTCCCCTAATGGTGATAGAAGCTCAGACATTCCATAGTTTGGTGAAAGAATAAAACCATACTGACTATGATTTTCTTGTGTCTTAAATGTGGAAGGTTTAAACACTTTAAATTTCAGTGAGAAATGGAAATATTTTCCATTTTGACATTCTACTATTAGAATAAGGAGTGAAATCATTTTTCTTGAAAAACAGTTCTAATGTCAGATATATGTCATAGGTAGGAGTTATCTTTCATGCCACATTTCTAATTTAAGTCATGGCAAATGGTAAAATAACAAGATATTAAATATTTCTTCACTCTAAGCTATCACTAGTCATTTGAGCTCACAATACTGCTTCAAAAAAAATTCCAGAAAATATCCATTTAGAATAAAGCACCCAGTGGTTTAACTATAACATTTAAAGAAAAATTAATATTGGATTATTTTAGCTGAATAACCTTCACAGAGGACATATAATTTTTCTGAAGGTAGGGGGCAGAAAAGAAAACTATCCCTAGAACTTTAAATTTACATTTACCTTATTAAGATTTTAAATTTTAAGCAACTGAATTCCAGAATTCCAATTTATCTATGCACTACAGATAAGACCTAATGTAGGTTACTTGGGTTTAAAGGATACAGACTATTAGTGCCTTAAAAAAAAAAAGAACATAAACATGACATTGAAGCAAACTGCCACAGATTGACAAGTTTTAGAACATCAGCTCACAAAATGAATATACTTGGATTCAGACAAACAAACAAATACAGTTTTTATCCAAAAATCACAGAGACAACCCTAATACCTATGTTAAAATGCTCAAAATATCTAAGGATATATATGACAGGCCTCAGATTGCCAGAGTCCTGATAGAAAAATCAGCATTGTGAAATATGCTTTACACAATTTTGCGTGCATGCACATACTCTGCAATGTGGGGGAGACAGAGACACCAATCACCATCAATATTGTTCTTACTTGCAGACGCACAAGTATCCTGCATGTTCCGATTCTGACTGGCACCTGGAGCGGCTCTACATGCCAGTCATCCCAATGTACTCAGGGATGTAAACACCTTATAATTAGAAAATGTGAAGGTGTCAAGGTCGTTACACAAATTGAAAACACATCCAAAGATTAATTTTTAAAGGCACTGAAGAAATAATTAATTGCAAATTTTAATAAAAGCATGTACCTGCTCCTTCACGGAAGCTAGAATAGTGGTGGCTGTGGTCTCGGGTTCCATGCCTGGGCCAGTGGAGGCAGCTTCCTGGCGGGTCTGTGGTTGCCCCTCCTCCACCAGTGAGGCCTGCTCAGGAGCTGGCATTCCTCCTGCAACCAAGTAGGTAAAGGGTTAACATTTTCTCCTGGACTCCTGCAGGAGCTGAGGATTTGCAGATGGTTCCTAAGAACAACACTGGACTTCTATAGCAATGATCACAGTTCCTCATAGCATTTGGATTTCTGAAAGGTAACATCCAGGGCCAAAGCATAGCTAGAGCTACAAATACTAAAAAGAACAAAATGATAATGATGATAATAAAAAGTACTTAAACAATGTTTAAACAACATTTAGTAGAAAATGACATAAAGAGGGTTGGGGAGGAAGGCTCATTAAAATATATTAAGGATAGTATGTTGTCAAAATTTGGTTAAATGTCTAAATTTTCTTAACAGATAAGTAAACATGAATATCAAGAAACTAACAAACATTCCAGGTTGCTAGCAGAGTCAGTTTTCAAAGAGGTATTAACACAAAATAAGACATCTACAAACATTAATTGACAGAAGAAAGAATGTTTTATTAATTACAGAAGAGGCTTATGCCTATGTAACAGGAAAAAAGGATTTAAAACTCAAAAAAATAACCAATTAAAAGAATGCAGAATTTAAATGAAATGAAAGACACCCTTGGTGAGGTCTTATGCTAACTTGATTTCCTTAGAGGAATGTGATTATCTAAAGATGACAATGGTCAGGGAGATGGTGTTGAAAAAAGAATCGGTTTTTCAGGTCCACAGCTTGTGACAGAATAGGTTCTTAGTAGGAGGCAGAGCATTTCTCCTAAGATAACACTTTATTAAGAGCAGTGTGTTCGCAAGGAAACTTAGTGCTACCTGATATGGACATTTTGCAGTTTTGAAAAAGAGCAGAAAAAGATACCCACATAAAATGCCACAGATGTTCTACTAACTTGTTTACATGTCAGCCTTTACAATTGTCTCCTGAGAGCACAGCCTATATCATACCATGAGATTAGCCTAATGCCTGGCATATGCAGTAGATCCTCAATTAATCTTTGCTGAATAAATGAATACATGAATGAAGGATGACATTTTTTTCATTCTGGTCATTAGGCAAATCTCATCAAGTACTAGGATGCCCCAAAGACCCTATTTGTTTAAATGTGTTACACCATATACTCCTAGAGGGACATCTGAGGCCATAAATATTTTTCTCAATAGCATTCATAGTTCTAAAAATTATTCTATTTTAATTATTTTCATTAATTAATTTCCATAGTGTTCAATTCTAGTTTGAGAATTGTTTCCCATTCCCTCATTTCAACATTAGCCTGCTAGCCATTTTCAAGATCATGACCTGTAAGAACAAGAGAAGATGTGCATGTCACCTGAGCTCCCTGACTCCCAGGTTAGTGGAGAGGGTCAAAATTCTAGGTTCTGCTAGTGGTTGTTTTATTCCTGCCATTTTAATAGGTGTAAAAATGGACAATAGGTCTGATGAGTTTATTTGTGCATTTGCCCCTCATGCGGAGTTCTTGTGCCTATTCTTTCCAGTGAATTCTCTAATACCCAGTTTTATGGAGTATAAGGCCCAGGTGGGCCCCAATCTGCAAGGAGAATTTTCTCATGTAGGTTGGCAGGAGGAGATTCAGGTTTGGAGTCAGTGGGTTTAGGATCAAAACCTAGGTGCCCTGGGACAAGTTACCACTTCTCTGAACCCTACTTTCCTCTCTGATAAAAATGGGCTTACCAATTTTTTATACAAAAAAATGGAATGACTTTATGGCAATATTTACTTTCTAGTTCACGTTGTATGTTTACTGAGATGTAAGACACACAATATCATCAACTGGACAAAATTTCCTCCTGTGTTCACTGGCTGTAAAAACAAGATATGAGGTCTACAACTTTAAAAAACAAATGTCATACGTAAATATACTAGATTATCATTTAAGGCAAGGAAAGATATGAAAGTATTTTGTGCCACTGAAAACAATCACACACCTTAAAATCAGCAGATGGTTGCAAAGAACAGAAATGTTACTATGCAACAGTGAGACAAATAATGCTAGGAACCAAAAATTTTAAATGTCAAAAATATAAAATAATGAAGCAACCAATAATGAAGCAACCAAAAAGAGAAGTAAAAATTCAGTGAACAAAGAGAATTTGAGAAAAGAAGAAGAAACATCTTTGGGAAAGTAATCTTATAAATAGGAAGAGCTATACTATTTAAGATATAGAATTGTAATGATGTATTATTTTAATTATATCAGAGTATATTATACTTAATTTCATAATATTTATTTTGATGAGACTGATCACTCAAGATGAAAAAAGGAGATGAGCATTTTTTGAGTACCACTCTGCCCACATGTGATGCAGGGTCATAGGGAACACAGGCAGAAAGCAGTTATGGTTCATCATCCAACTGATGCAGCAAAATATTCAATTCAGGGCAAAGCAGCAAGACGCAAATGATATAACAACACTAACAATAGAAAGAGGTTCAACGAGTGTACAAATTTGTAAAGGAAACTGCTGTAATGTTAAGAAATTCAAGGAAAAAGGAAACTTTCATAGATGGGGATATTTTATTCTGATTCCTCAAAGATTAGAATATATCATAGGTGATTACAAACAGACACTGGATGAAAAGCAAAGACAACAGCTCCCCCTCATCTATCACTGAGAGGAGACACCTATCCCTGGAAGAGTCCCCAAATACCACAACCAACAGGAGCAGGTGAGAGATACCACAATGTTGATGTTAAAAATCTATTAAGGTTTTCTATCTATTTTCCTATAGTTTTTCTAATCACATATCATTTAATGACTTGGAAGAAATAAAGTAAATCTTAAAGACAGCAGTTGAATCTACTTTTTTTTTTATCAAGTCCAGAGGTGACAATGACTAAAGTCACAGAATATTATTACTCTTCCCATTGATAAGGAAAGAAGCAATGAATACTTTATAAAGTGAAGAGACTTCAACAGGCCTGATGTGACTAATCACATTCTGGAAACCTGAGAAAATTTACAAACAGACTGCCAAAACATTTTGGGGGGCTCTGCAGAGAACTACAGAGTATGGAAGATGTGCCAAAAAATGAAAGGAGAAATGCCATGGCTGTATTTAGAAAAAGAGAAGGTAGACTCTTCACATTAGAAACTATGGAGCTAGACAAGATCTTGGGTGAGATTTTTAAAAGGATGTTATCCAAGAGTGATCTGTGAGAACCAAAAAGAGGCACACCAAAGAAAAGTCGTGTTAAGCTGGTCTAATTTCTGTCTTTGGCAGTGTAACCATGGAAATGCAGGGTGTCTAAACTCCAGTGAGGCATGAACCATATTAGAGGGCCCCCATGATACTATAATTAACATAGAAATGGGCCTGAAATAAGGGCAACTGCTGATTTCCACCATCTATAACTAACTAAATGAAATATATCACCTTACAGAGGTTCCTAATATAATGCTTGAGCTCTGACCTTGACCCTTAACTAACTAAATGAAATATATCACCTTACAGAGGTTTCTAATATAATGCTTGAGCTCTGACCTTGACCCAACTCTAACCAAAACTTCAATCATGATACAAATAATATATAAAGCATGCTCAAATTCTTCAGTAACTAAGAATACTGAATTTACCAGATGCAAAATTAAAATACAAAACATTATTGCTATGCTACAGTTTTAATGATAAAAACAAAAGGATAAATAAAAGTTATTTAGGTTAACTCAATATGACCTTGGTGGTGGTAGTGGGGGCGGGGTGAGAGACAAAATGAATGAACAATTGCCATAAGATAATGTGATCTTATGCTGTGCCGATGTAAGTATTTAAGATAATTGAAGTGGGACAAGTGAGTGTACAACCCTCCTTCAGTCTCCTTGTAATAGATCTACATCCAGTTGTGGGTAGCACATTCACAGGAATAGAGACTGGATCCATTCAAGAGTGGTTGAGTGGGGTGTTGAAAGGATTTAATCATTACTTCTAGACACAAGAGCAGCAATGAATGAACAACACAGGTTTTGTTCCTTATGAGTTCAAAGCGTGGTAGGAGACATAGGACAGTTTGTGGAATAGCAAGAAAAAGGTTGACCTCAAAAAGAGAAGACCTGTATAGACAAGTAAATTTTATAAACCTCTGAAGAACTGCCATGGATAAGTAAAGCTAAATTCTTTAAGTTACAATCCCCAAACCTGGACTAAAAATGAATGATTGTGTAACAATGTGTATCATCCTACATATCTGCTGTCTTAATACATTGAATCATTTATCTGCAAATGCCATATTATTCTTCTTTATGGCTGAATAATATTCCACTGTGTATATATACCACAGTTTCTTTATCCATTCATCTGTTAAAGGGCTTCTAGGTTGGTTCCACAGTCTAGCTATTGTTGAGCTGCTATAAACATTGATGTGGTTGTGTTACTGTAGCTGCTATAACATTGATGTGGTTGCGTTATTGGAGAATATCATGCTAAGTGAAATAAGCCGATCCCAAAAAACCAAAGGCTGAATGTTTTCCCTGATAAGTGGATGATAATATATAATCAGATTGGTGGGGTTGGGGTAGAGAAGAATGGAGGAACTTTAGATTACATAGAGGGAAATAAGAGGGGAGGGGGAGGGGGTAGGAAAAATGATGGAATGAGACAGACATCATTACCCTATGTACATGTATGATTACATGAATGGTATGAATGTACATCATGCACAACCATAGAAACGAAAAGTTGTACCCCATTTATGTACAATGAATCAAAATGAAGTCTGTAAAAATAAAAAAAAATACATTAAATCCCATTTTGTTAATGATCATATTACTCTGAATTGAAATTAAAGGTTGAGACCAAAAGGGAAAGCTTATGAAGGTCTTTCCTTTTGGAGTTAAGGATCAAATGTTGG
Organism: Glaucomys volans; assembly: GCA_020662805.1. Taxonomy (NCBI): domain Eukaryota; kingdom Metazoa; phylum Chordata; class Mammalia; order Rodentia; family Sciuridae; genus Glaucomys; species Glaucomys volans. The sequence continues at coordinate 45,195 of JAJEJO010049713.1, forward strand.
AAATTCAAGATGTGATTCCCTCTGAAGGTTGCACATTCCTCAGTACAAGAGTTCTTCATTCCAGGTGTGGATGGTTATGCAGCAGAGAGAGTACAGAAGGGATGCAGACCCTGAGTGTGTTAGACACAGGAAACTCTGAGGTGTCTAAATTTTGAGTCTGGCACTAAAACAACTTCTATATTCTGATTGTTGTGAATGTTCCTCAGGATTCTTCAGAATGTTGTCTTCTGCATCTCTGTAAACAGGAACCTGAAAAGCAGGAAGCTATGCTTTTCCTGAGGAAATGGTAGAAATCATAGCACTGGCTCTGTTTCTCTCTTTATTTGGCTATAAAAAGCTCAGATGAATTTGTGACTAACTCTTACACATGTGGTCATATCTCTGCTCTCAAATTTCTTCTTTGCCCAGATTTCTTTTTATCACATTGTTGGGTTGCATTCTTTTGTACCTCTTAAAACACTTTTTGGAGGAAGGTGACTTTGTGTATCTTTATTATAATTTTTAGTAAATCAGTTTTTAATGAGGAACTGTTAGTATAATATTGTGTGTGTTTTCATGTCCACATGGGCACTTACTCCACTCCATCTTATACTGAATTATCACGGATTAATAGGCAATTTTTCTGCTCAAGACTTAAAGGTTACATATACTCTCAAGTGATCACTGAAGTCTCTCTTTGCAGGTTATGCATGTAATATATGGGCACAATTTATTACTCAATATATATAATCCCTTTTATTGCAAATGATACTAATCCACAAAGTCATTTTCGTGCTAAATCTCTGAGATGGGAGATAACCAAATACTGTATTTTCCTCTATTTACTCCCTTCTATTCCTCTTACTGAAAGTTTTTGGACAAAATATACTAAGCATATTTTGTTTAATCCAACAAAGTAAGTTGAATTCTACATATTTTTACCTTACTTTTTTGAGTTTGTAGTTTGGATTATAAAATGCACTTTCTGACTTCATTTAGAATACCCAGGTAAATGTTATATTGGTAAGAACAACAATTTCAACATTCATAGGATAAAATAATAATAATGTTTAGGAACAAATTAAGAAAAAGTGAAGAGCAAAAAATAAATGTAAATATTTAAATTTGGTTCAAAATATAAAGGAAGAGACTAATGATATAGGATAATTGAAAAGTTTAAATAAACATTAAATGAACCAAATATTTTAAAAAGAAAAACAGAAAAATTACTCAGAGTATCATTATGTAGCAAAGATAAGCTTCTCTTTGAATTATTTACAATGAAACTGGAACAGATATTACAGAAGAAAACAATGAGGGTACAGTACTGGGAAATTAAGAATATTCCTGAAAGCTTAACATCTTCAGGACCATATGGAATCTAGTATAGAATTATAATAGGAACACGATAAAATTTTTACAGTTACATTTTTGAAATGTCCTGAAAATAGAAGCAGTATGAAAATCTGCAACTGTTTAAGAGGATTAGTAGTAGTTAAATACTAACCTAATCATGTAGTTCATCCAAAAAGTGCATATTTATTGGCAAGAATTTGTGGAGAAGGGAGCTATGTGCCAAATACATAGTAATTCTAGAGAATAATCTATGCATAGTCGTTAAGTGTTTTGATTTATGGATTTATTTTTATAATCCAAACATGACTATGAGATAGGCAGATATAAAAAACAAACACACAAATAACTGCAGCAAAGCAAAAGGTGTGAATGAGGTCTTTCAAAAAAGAAATAGCTGGATGGTTGATAATGAAGTGCTTAACCATATTAGTAATTAGAAAAATGCAAATCAATACTGCAATGAGATATCAATACACAACCATGATAATAGCAGAACATTTAATTTCAGATTCTGGGGAGGATGGGGAAAGGAAGACTGTCATGGGCTGCTGATGAGCATTTAACTGGGACCACAATTTTGGAGTGTATTTTGTCAATATTTAGTAGAGTGCATCCCCTAGCCTGGTATTCTATTCCCAATTAAGTGGAGACACTTGTCCATGAGCACCCGATGAGTTACACAATTATGTTCATGGTAGTATTCTTTATAAAGGCCATAAACCATAAACAACCTAAAGTGCCCATTAATACAGAATGGATAAATGTGTTGTGGTATATTCATATAATGTATTTTACCTATAGCCATAAATGAATGGATCACAGCTCTATAAAATATCCTTCATACCATAATGCTGAATAAAAGAAACAAGTTGCAAAAGAATAAAAAGAATGGAGTTCCATTTATGTAAAGTTTACACATAAGCAAAATAAAACTATGTTTATTAAGGATGCATGCAAAGGTAGCAAGAAAATCTCCATTACCAATGTCAGAGTAGTAGCCACCTCTGTGAAGGGAGGAGGCTATATGATCTTGGAGAGGTACATGAAAAGCTTCTGCAGTACTGGCCTGCAATGGACAGTAGTCACATGTATGTGCCCACTTCGTAATTGTATCTGATGGACTCTTCTATAGAACTTTACAATAAATATTAGGTGTGATTCATAAATAGAAAAACAATATTTACAACTGTACAAATAGCACACAATAGTATTTAGTAGCTTAACTGCTAGAGATAATACACTTTTAAGAGAATTAAACTACTTGTGGTTTTAAAACTTCAATGAAAAGAGTCCTAAGGTACAAATACCATGCCCTCAACTCTTATGCCATTCAATAATTTCTAAAAATGAAAGAGTTAATTGTTACATCAGTGTGAACACTGCAGACATTCATGTTGAAAGCAATGTTAATGGTGCTCCCTGGCATTACACAGTGTGGACACAGCCCCAGTGACAACAGGAAAACACTGTATACCTGTTAGTAAAAACTAGAAATTCTATCTTGATAAACATGGATTACACATGGCTATTTTCAACTTTCCCTCCAAATATCTTACTTCTTATGGAGAATAAAGAAGGAAAACAATGAAATTTATTTGGAGAAAGTACTATAGGATTAGGTAGGTTTTTGTTTGGTTGGATTTTTTTTTCTTTTTTTAGATTTGTGATCCTTCCTAGTGTATAGATGCCATAATGAGGACACAAAGAGAAGAAATGAATGGAAATCATGATAAATCCAGAGTTCTATCTGGAATGTTAAAAGGGTATACAAGGACTGGATGGAGGTAATCAATATAGTAAGAATTGAAACTTTGATAGGGGAATAAGTGGTAGAAGAGGCAAGACAGGTGTACCTTTACATGCTTCCAACTCACAACTCAATGAAATAAAGGAAAAAGCATTTTCTCATCTTTAAGATAAGAAAATTTGTCACTCTAGAAAAGTCATGAGTGTGTCAAAATGTCAGAAAGATAATGGCTGCAGATGCATGGTAAAGGAACCACAGCAGATTATCACATGCAAGAGAGAGAAACCAACTTTGGAGGTTGGAGCATTGGTGGGAGAGCTGCAGACTAGAAGTCTGGTAAATACCAGATTCTAGGGACCAAGATCAGGATAATCAAAAGAGGGCATGCAATATGGTAGTCAGCCCCCCCACCCCCCCAGAATGCCTAAGCATTTTTCCACAGGCGAAGAAAGCAATTCAGACCAAACAGGTCTCACCCACCTACTGAAGCCCAGGAGTGATGAAACTCTTTAAACAGAAAAAAGTAAAGTGGAACAGGTAGAATTAATATCCTTAGTGTGTACACTGAAAACTGTGTAAGAAAGAGAAATAACCAGAGAAGTGGGAAAAAGTTGAGGCTAAAAAATCTCAATTGAGAGGATGACTGACAAAAAGAACTCTTCAAAAGGGTATTTCATAAGAGTGATTTAAGTAATTTTCTCAGGGAAAGACAGAGGCAGGAGTGGGGGCTGGGGAATAGTTTGGAGACTAGAGATTAGGTCAAGGAGTAACATTTACCCACTCTGAGTTCTTATAAAAGAGAAAAATGGAGAATACTAAAAGGTGTTTTGAAATGATATGCAAGTTTTCCAGCATTAAAAATAAACCTTAGGGCTGGGGATATGGCTCAGTTGGTAGAGTGCTTGCCTTGCAAGCACAAGGCCCTGAGTTCAATCCCCAGCACCGCTAGCTAAACAAACAAACAAACAAACAACAAACCAACCTTAAAATGGGACAAGTAAATAAAATGAATGAAACAAACCAGACCAACTCATTAAAATTTCTAGGTTCCAAGGATAAAGAAAAGATTCTACAGGTTATTACAGAGGAAATAAAGACTGAGAATTGGTTTGGCAATACATCTTGAGAATTTACAGTAGAGACAGCAATAGTTTCCAAATACTCACCAAAAATTATGATTCATATATGAAAGCAAAATAATGGCATTTTAGACATTCCAAGACTCAGAATTTGTTTCAATAATCTTTAAAGAAGTCTTACCATCAAATAACCAGTATGATAGAGGAAGGTTTAGGACATAAGAAATAGCACTGAGAAAATAATTCAGGAAAAATGAAAATTACATCTAAATAAATTCCACTTCTAATATCAATCTGAGAGCAATGAGGTACTGACGAAAGTAAAATTATACCAATGTCCTTATTTAACTTAGGGGGAGAAAAAGAAATAAAGTTACTCTAGGTGACTGATTTTGCTGATCCAGTCACAAGATGCAGCATCCACCACCCACCCTTGCATCTGGGCTGTTCATGTGATAAGCTCTGACCACAGGATGTGGTAGATGTGATCTTGAGAAACATCTGAGGTTAAATCTTAAGAGCCTGGCAGCTGCTTCTTCTGGAACTCTGAGCTCACTGCTATGAGGAAGCTCAGGATTAAAGATGCCATATAGACAGAAGCCTAGTGATCCCAGTTATTATTCCAGCCAGAATCTCAGAATATATGACAGAGCATCCTGGATAATCATGTCCTGACCAAGTTACCAGCTGACTGTAGTCACCTCAGTGAGCCCAGGCAAGACCAGCACAACAATCTTGATACCAGTTTAGGAGGGTGAGAAATAAAACAGTTGCTGCTGTTTGAACCAGTAAGACTTAGGATGGCTTATTACACCTTGAATAAGTAATGCTATCCAATACAACATCCAAGAGATTCTAGGATAAAGAAAAAAAAATTATATTATTTTAAATGTCATGAGAATAAAAAATTAAATTTTATATGTTGAATTTTCTTATAAAGGAATAATTTATTCAATGCATTCTCAACCTCTACTTATATACTGCACTATAAACTAGTTGTTACTTAAAGTAACAAGATGAACAAGACCTTGACCTTTAATCCAATTCATATACTAAGAGGCAAGACAAGCCAAATTAACAAGTAACTATAATAAAATGCAGCTTGTAAAAAAGGAAGAAGCCAGGTACTCAAAAAAGGGTTTCAATTGGGGATATATAAATGGGGATACTATTCCACATAGAGCAGAAGGATTCAAATGGGGAAAAGTCCACCAAAATGTATTAATTTTATTAAGTTTTTTAGTTCAAAATTTGCTTTATGTTGAACAGATTTCTAAAAACCTCCCTAGATTGTTGTTTTATATACTTTGCAATTAAGGCTATGATAAGCCATATCAAACCTCAATTTGCTCAAATAAAAGATTTGTTTTCATTATTAATATTTCATATAAAATGCTAGTGTTAACAAAGATTACAGACTAATGAAATCACTAGTAAAGCACATGGGGGATTAGAAATACGGCAATTGATATGTGAATTAGTAAAGTAAAATTGTTTAATGAAGTACATAGGCATTTAATAACATACTTGAGGTCTATTAAAGAAAAGTATATATACAGTATAACTTACTATCTTATGTAGTGGCTATCTTTTTTGCTCCTGACATTGGCTTTTCTTTCTACATGGTTTTATTTCTACTAGCCAAATGTTTTTTCAGTGTCTCGAGATGTATACCAGGCTGTCTGGCCAATCATTATCTAGAAGTCCTGCATCAGGTTTCTATTTAAATTACAAATTAATTCATTTGTAACCTTAAAGATTCAATTTAAAATATAAAATTCTTGAAGTGTGTTCCATGGACCATTTCTTGCATCTAAAATGAAATGCCTATGGTTGATAACTCTGGGAAACACTGCAGAGCATGTTTCCTCTTGAAATTCTAAGCATCTTGGTATTCCAAGTGTGGTCTGCATATCAGTTGCATTGATAGTTCCTTGGAACTTGTAAGAAATGAACAATTTCAGGCCTGCCCTAGCTTCTTCTTGAGAATAAGGTCTCTAGTATTTTGTGTACACTTTCAGAAAGTTTGAGAAGTACTCATTTAGAACACTGTAAAGTCTCTAAAAAATCCTGAAAGTAAATCAACCTGTTTAATCTCATCTAACCCAACATCAACATATATTTGTTTCTTGGTCTGATTTTGGTTTTTGTGGTGCAGGGGATCAAACACAAGGCCTCATACCTACTAGGCAAGTCCTTTACCACTCAGCTATACCCCCAGTTTCTCAATACTCACTTGATCACACTTTTCCTGAGGATCATCTATTGACATTCTGAATAACATATTTTGGGGAATCCTGCAATATAATCATCATCATAGATAAGTAGATATTGCTAGAAAGAGGTACTGTTCTATCCTTCACAATGAAAATTGGGCCCTCTTCAACTTTTTTAATATGTTAGTCTATTAAAAGAAAAATACCAATTAAGTACTTTTAAGAACATTGTACAGAATAATTTCAACTCTTTTTGGGAAAGATTCCAATTAACAAAATTAAGCATGAAATTGTGTTTTGCGTCTAAGATGGGTACCAGTTTCTTGAAAACTTATTGTGTAACTAGGAATGAATGATTTTTCCAGCAAAAGAAGCCAAACTGTGCCAGGTCAGGTGCAGGTTTCAATTATTTTTTCATGCATTTTTCATGAACATTCATGTGGAATTAGGCTAGCTATATGGTACACACTGATATTTTGATTGGACAGATTAATTCCCCATCTGGGACATATAATAATTTGCCTAAAACATGTGTAGTTGAGCACAGATATTAATCTCTAAGATGCTTTACTAAAACTATAGGTAAAAAAAGAATAGTTTTGAATTGGAGTGTCATGAAAAACACAAGTTTAAAGTTTCTTTTAATAATGTTGATTTAAGCAATCCTTCATCTAATGATTTGTACTTTTTAAAAGTAGCTCTTTAGAGTAAAGGAGGAAACCCTAGATATAAAAAGGCATTTTAAAAAGTACCGTGGATTAACAATTTTAATACCTTCTCCCCTCTGTCTTCAGCAAGGTAAATTTTGAGGAATAATGGTTATATTTCAGTCTCTTTTATTCAGTTTCACACTCTGCATGCTTAATACCATGTTTTGTTTTCAAGAAGCCAAATATATATTACCACTTAACATCTCCAAACAGTTTTCTGAAGAAAGCATAAGAAAAAATACCCACTATAACAGAACTTCTAGAATTTTGAACCTCACAGACAGGGCTTTACTGTACTTTCCTATTTACTTTTCTGTACTCCCCCAACCATAGACTCTAGGTTCAGTGAGGGCAGGGACTATTTTCATCTGGATTACCACCATATTCTCAGCATCTAGAAAAGTACCTGATACATAGTAGGTGTTCAGTAAGTGTCTGTTCAATGGAAGCACAAAACTGAGAGAAAGAATGACAACATATTTGTGTTTTTATTGAAACACCAGACAATGTTAGGTTTCAAGACCATTAAGATGCTAAAAGAACTAGGAGGAAAGAAAAATAATAAAAATAGTGTGATAAATGCAACAGTAAAAATGCATAAAATGTACCACAGTAGAAGTGAGAGGAGAGACAAGTTTTGTATGGGAGAAGAGGGTCATCAGGGAAGATGAGGGTTACTATAAAAACAGAGGCATAAAATCTCACAGTGTGCCAAGTTCAGAGACTGCCAACAGTCTAAAACTGGGTGGAGAAAGTTGGAGAAGGAAACAATGAAAAGAGGAAGAAAGACGAGAAGATGAAGAAACCATGAAGGCAGGTACAGAAATGGGTTATCTACACAGCCTTTGAAGTCACCTAAGAGGATCATAAATATTGAGGCAAAGAATTAAACCAAACAGGTACCACTGCCCCAGTGATGTGCTAATATGACCTAGAGTTAGATAACATTGGTAAGGAGGAGTTAAAAAAAGTAAAAGATGGGGTCAGGTTAGGAGAGTATTGGGGAAATGCCTGAAAGGTTAGTGAAGAGATATGAAGCAACTGTAGAGAAAAGACTTTAAAAAAAAAATAAAAAATCATCTAGAATCTGTATGAGAAAACAAAGCCTTCTTCTATCTTTCTTGTGTTTGTGCCAAGTCCCTCGGGGATAAAATGATGAATATAATCCTAGAAAATCTTATGTTTCATTGTCCAGGTCCAAGTCATCCTTAAACAGATTGTAAAGGAGTACTTGAGTATTACCACCCTCTTTGCTTCAATATCCTCATAGGGAACATTCAGATGCCCCTTAAACCTGGAAAGAAAGATGACAGAGTATCCCAGAAAATCAATAAAATAAGGGCAAGACTGGATAAGGATGAAATAAACTAGGAAATCAGTAAATTCTTCCCCCCAAAAGCTCTAGAAGGGTGTGATCAGTATGAAGCACAAGAGAGGAAAACCATGATTCCCACTCCATCTGGGGAAACAAACATGGGAGACTACAAGAACAATCTTTAGCTGTTGGTGCTGAGATGGTCCCAAGATGAAACCTCCCTTGAACAACTATCTCTTCACCTTTGACAAGATTCTGGATTCAACAGAGCAACCTGTTACCCTGATCCAGGGGAAGCCTGTGTAGCAAACATGATATTGTGGTAAACCTGTCTTAAGAGAGGAGTGCCTGGTTTATGTATTACTCCTAATTCTTACAACTACATAACTGAGGGCTGCCTCACTGCAGTGATTTCAAAGTTTGTGATGTGATGTTGGGGAGTCCTTGTTGCTACAGCTAGCTGTTCCCTTCAGACAGCAATCCAGCTGAACAGTTCTAGTTTAGATATTTAGGAAAGGGTTAACACAAAACCCATCCAAATGAATGGTTAGTCACCATAAATAACATGTCTATTAGTCACTCCAGAACATGCTGAAAACAGCTATATACATATTCAAAAATGTTTAAGGCTGATAGAGTGGTGCTCTCTGCACCATGGGCATACCAGAGCTTGTCAGTCAGAATCTGTTTCATTTGACACAGCTACCTAAGCACATGCACATGCCAACTGTTCCTTGAACCTAGACCACTGCCTGCAATGACTGTGCTCAGGTGTTTTACTGCCACTGAGCACATGAATTTAATTCTGTTCTTTCAATATTCACTGGTTTAAATCACCTGTTGCAAAATAATGCCTTAATTCTGGAATATCAGTTATGTTTAGCAATCTGCTTAAAAATTTTGTTTTCATAGTGCATGTAAGTTTCATCAAAAGTACAAATAATTTCAAAACCAAAAACCAGGTTAACATGGTTTAGTATTTCACATATGAAATCCAGAGAAGACCTATGCAATTATCCTTGTTTTGTTTATAAATAAATGCTTTTCTTATTAAAATATGTGTTATGTGTTTCAAGTCTGCTTACCCCAAAAGCAGAAATGTATACAAATGCATACATAATAATATAGGTATAGGATATTCTTCAAATTTGCCATAAGCAACCAGAAAGATCTCTCTAGACAAATATAATATTTAAAAAAAAAATTTCTCACTGCTATTTTATTGGCTTTTAATACTACCCATTTTATGACTAAATATGCTTTACTGAGGATTTTTCCCCCTAAACACCCAATGGAACTGATTCAGAGTGAAATATTTTCTTATGATTAGCTTGTGTTTGCAAGTGCTCCTACCTCACCCATAAAGATTAAATGACATGTCCTAGATGGAGAAAGATAAATGTTTTGTATAAAAATTAAAATTGCAAAACAAATATTTTTTTACTTTGGAAATGTCTTTCTAACTATTTGTTGGTCTCTTCTCCCCTCCCCTCCCCTCCCCTCCCCTCCTTTCCATTCCCTTCCCTTCCCTATCTTCTTTCTAATACAATTTGTCAGTGCTTTCCATAAGAAAATTCAGTCAAATGACAAAGTTAACTGAGCAAATGTAATTCAGATAAATAATACATCAGATTTTTCAAAGTTAAAGCAAACCCTCCAATTTGTTCAATTCTTCAAAAGGGTAGAACATTTGTTTGTTTTGAAGCTCTGGTAAATTATAGCATTTAAATAAAATTGTGTATCTTAAATTAACCAAAAACCACTCTTTTCATCAACATAATACAACATATACAGAAAAGAAAACATGTCAATTTAAAGGCCTTGGGAAATGACTCTGTGCTGACTGCTAACAGTCTCAGAAAACTCTAACATGCGTTTTGCAGGCCTTTGCATACTCCTTTTTGCCCACAATTCTCAAAGGGCTCTTCCTTTACCTGACTCTGGCTATAGAGTCCTTCCCTTACCACTCTATGGTCTTTTGGAACAAGAATTAAGCAAGACTTGGATAAGGCTGGGTGTGGTGGCACACACCTGTTATTCCAGCAATTGGGGAGGCTGAGACAGGAGAATCATGATTTTAAGACCAGCCTCAGCAACTTTGCAAGGCCCTAAACAACTTGTTAGATCCTCTCATGAAATTAAAAACGAAAAGGGATGGGGTTCAATCCCCAATACAAAAAAAAAAAAAGACTTGGATGAATCGAGAATGGTGAAAGAGGATGGAGGTACGACTCCATTGTAGTGCATTTGCTTAGCATGTGCAAGGACCTAGGTTTGATTCTCTGTATGAAGGGGAAAAAAAGAAGAAAAAGAAGAAGAAGAAAGAATGGTGAGGGAACAGTAAACAGGGATAGAACTAGAGAGATCACTAAAGAAATCAGAAGGCAAAAGTTAGGTGGAAATTTGGAAAGGGTCCCTCTGCCTCTGCTTGTTCTCAAGTGGTGGACAGTCTTGCCCACAGCAGTTCCCTCTCAGCATACCAGGTCTGTGTAGGTCTATTCTCATGCGTCCTATTAGATGGTTAGGCTGGGGATTGGGCTCAATACCTCCACCCTAGTGTTTCCCAACCTCTCCAGCCCTGCTCTTGCTTTCATTTCAAGGTTCACAGGCCAATGTGATTCTAAACTGACTGGCACTGAATCACCAAGCCACCTTTTCCTTCTATATACACATAATCTAAGTGCCTTGTTATTTTTTTTCTTTTTTGGATGGCGGGGGCGGGGGGAGGAGTGGGTACTAGGGACTGAACCCAGGGGCACAGAACCACTGAGCTACATCCTCAGCCCATTTTTTAATTTTTATTTTATTTATTTATTTTTACTTTTTTATTTTGGGACAGGGTCTTACAAGTTGCTTAGGACCTCTATGTTACCTCTATGTTACCACTATGTTGCTGAGGCTGGCTTTGAACTTGAGATCCTTCTGCCTCAGCCTCCTGACGCGCTGGGATTACAGGCATGCACCACTGCACCTGTCCAGTACCTTGTTCTTAAGAAGGCACTCCTAGTTGGGTGGTGTGACTGAAATCTCAGCAACTAAAGATACAGAGGCAAGAGGAACCAGAGTTCAAGCCCTGTCTGAGCAACTTACCAAGACCCTGTCTCAAAATAAAAAATAAAAATGGGTAGGGCTATAGCTCAGTGGTGGAGTGTCTCTGGGTTCAATCCCCCGTAATTGCAAAACAAACAAAACAACCACCACCACCAGACCCTCATCTACTTAAAGTTCACTGAGCCCAGGATACTTGTCTTCTATGTATTTTCCATAATGTCACACATGTGCTGAGGTATTTAATAAAATGCCTGTTGATGGTACTGATTTTACTATTTGAAGAGCTGAAAATAGAAACTGGCACTACACTATCGCACCTAAGGGAAAATGTTTAATGTATTAGATCACTCATATTCAGACACAAAGAACCACTGAACAACCTACTTCCTTAAAGAAATCTTTTGTTCATTAGTTGGCACTAAAAATGTCAGAAAGACATTTCATCTTTAATCTTCCTAGTTGGGTAACTTGTTTCTTTTTGGAAAAGGGTTTTGAGTCCCTTAAAGGAAAAATATCTGAAAATAACCACAAGTCAAGGAAGCTACATTCTTTTACCAGAAGATAAGGCTACCTATGTCACAACTTTGTCATACTAGTATTTCTAAATTCTCACCTGCCTCATGTGTAACTAAGGAATGTCTTCAATATGATCCTGTGAATCATAGGTATAATTCTAGGAACCATCCAGAAAACTCTTGTTTGAAAAGTCTTGATTATGTCTCAATATATGAAACATGACCTGACCAGGGTAAATAAGAAAATGAAGACTACATTATTTTTTAAATTTGAAAGATGTGTTTTTTATTGCTGCCACTAAAAATACAGATAACTGTGTCCTGATTTAATTAATACATCAAATGCAGCATATAGTGATTCTAAGAGTGTGGTAAAATACTTCCATGATTTAACTATGTTTACATCTCTTATAATTCTGTTACTTTGAAATTTTTGCTTAATAGCTCATCTATTCAGAGTGTAAAGAAAACTATCAAACTGAATTGATTACAAATTCATAATTAGAATAGAAATTAATGTGATATAATCAAATTTCAAAATTTAACATATTGTGAAAGTCCCTAACACTTTTTTGGTGCCATTTTTATTTCTTAGGGTAATAAGGGCTTACTAATTAATCTGAAGAATATGAACTATAATTTGAAATTCATGGACATATGTTTTTTAGGTATTGTAGAAAATCTGCTTAATACCCTCTGAAAAGTAGAATATGCATCAATAAAGGATAGCATTACAAAGTCTAAATAAATAATGATTAATAAATATTTAGAACCCTGGCAGTGCCAAGTAAGAGAACACATGTCAGACGACTTTCCAGAGCCACACTAGCCCCTCCCCACAATTAAGGCAATGGGATGAGTATAAAATTTTGATGTCCAATCAGCTTACTGGCATTGTAAAGACTGTGACAAAAGTACCATCTGTCCACACAGAAGCATGGATGTTCACAACTCATAAGAAATATAGCAGCATATATAATCTTGATATCAGAAGACATTTACTTTCAGGTTTGGTAAAGTGAGAGCAAACTGGCACTTTCATGGAGTACAAAAACCCCCCAAAAATCTGTTTTTTATACAGCCTAATGATTTGCTCTTCTGAGTCACACTGGTACTCTTAGAGCAGCTAGATCTCTCAACATCAATTTTCTACCTCTACACCAATTAAAAAACTATTTTAAAAAACCATGCTAGACTTGTCCTTAGCAATCATCTAGGTCAAGTACTGATTTCTAACTCTTCGTTGAGGGCATCTTCATTTCTACTTTCCATTTCTTGTCTGGAATGGCTAGGGATAAAATGCTTTTTTGGGTGTAAACTGACGTCCCTCTTATGGTTTACATGTGAAGTATGCCCCCAAAAGCTCATGTGTGAGATGATGCAAGAAAGTTTAGAGGTGAAATGATGGGGTTATGAGAGCCATAACCTAATCAGTGCATTAATCCCGTGAAAGGATTAACTGGATGGTAACTGTAAGGAGGTAGGGTGTGGCTGGAGGAGCTGTGTCAACTCGGGCATGCCCATGGAGTTTACATTTTGTCCTTGTTGAGCACAGGTTTCTGTGTTGCTGGGTTCCACATCCTGCTTTCCTTCCTCTCTCAAGGCCTGCAATTCATTCTTCCAAGGAGTAAAGGTTTTCAAGTAGGGAAAGTAAGGAACAGCACTGGGAAAGTATCAGGTGAAACACATCAGACAGAGTTAGCTGAAATAGTCTTATGTTGCCATTCATGACTGAGTCCCAGTTTCATGGCACTCAATAGATCTTCACCACTGTGGTACCTAAACCAGCTGGCTTTCCGAACTTTCAATCTACCTTTGACATAGAACTGCAACAAGCAGCTACTGAAATTATATCACAAGAAAGCCATCCTGTTAACAGTATAAACTCATCTTCATCCTTTCACAGTGGTCAATCATAGAAGAAATGTTCTGAAACAGTCAGGTCTCTCTCATGGATTTAATCCATGTTTCTTGATTCGGTATGTGATATTAATCCTTTATGAATCAATAGATATGCACCACTGCAAAAATATGTGGAGCAAGATAAATATACAAAATATAAAAATGCCCAAGTGATAGGCATGTGATATTGACCTTCAAAGCAAAAGAAAGGTCAGGAGTCAGTCAGTGGGCAGATGGAACAGACTTTATGGTCACCTGGGAAATCAATTGACTGTTTCCCATCTCTCCTTACCATAATCCCATACTGCTATTCAGAAGTGGTGGCAGCAACATAAAAAGAACATGTCCTCTAAAGTGAGTGCAATCATTAAGAATGACCACTAAATAAACATGGTACTTTTAGAAAACACTTAGCAGTTCTTTCTTAACCACTTTTGATATATCTTCCCTAGTGAAAAATAAAACATTTTAACCAGCAGTTGGCTGGCCCATCATCCTAAAAGTACACAAGGTGAAATTACATCTACAGGAACTTCTTGGCAAAATTTCACGTAAACACATTAGTCAGAGGAAAGAGGAAAAAGTTTCATTCTAATGTTCCTTTCCTATTCTCTTCAGGGTATTAGAGTACTTCAATTAACAAAGTTTTAATAAAAAGTTGAAAATAAAGATACGTAAGTAAATTTTTAAGAGGTAACTGTGTTATTTCTTCATGAGATTTCAGAAACAAGGAGCAAACTGTATTTAAACATAGTAGAAAGCCTATTGCCAAGAAAGCCACAGGGCGTAGTGGCACATGCCTATAATCCCAGCAGCTTGGGAAGCTGAGGCAGGAGAACTGCAAGTTCAAAGCCTCAGCAACTCAGTGAGACTTTGTCTCTAAAAAAAATACAAAAAGGGCTGGGCATGTGGCCTAGTGGTTAAGTACCTCTGGGTTTAATCCCCAGCACACACACCCCCAAAAACCAAAACAACAACAACAAAAAAACCTGGTATCAAATACAAGAGTAGTCCAAAATCACTTCTCAAAAGCCCTGAGGTTATGGATACAGATCTAAACATTTTTGTGGTTAAAGTATATGGTAGCAGCATATATGTAAGATCTAATAAAACCAATGGCTTCAAACAGCTCTAGAAATGGGAAAGACCTTGAAGATTATCTAGTTAAGTGGTTATCCAAATTCCTTATTTTCCAAACCCTTTTTTTTTCTAAATAATATTGAGAGGAACACCAACACTTAACAACATACAAACACAGGAGCTTGCTCCTCCTGAGTCACCTTTGTCTTCTTAACCACAACCAATGTTGAGGCTTCTCAAAGCTTGGAGGAAGCCCTCAATGTCCAGGGTCACACTGCAGAGCAAGATGATTGGAAGTTCAGAGCTCCTGAGCTACACTACTTGTCTGGAATCTTTCTTGAAATTATGCTGATTCTTAACTCAGGGCTCTTTCAATTATAATGGGTAACCAAAGCAATACAATTCTAAAGGAAATGTGAATCTGTTCCCATGTAACTCAAAAGTACTTTCTTCATATTTCACAATCAGTCTTTTCAGAATTCACATTTACAGTATAGTTTGTAGGAAACATTTCAGGTTTCTTATAAATGGTTTGGATCTGGAATATTCCCCAAAGGCTCATGTGTTGAAGACTGACTTCTGAATACAGAAATGTTCAAAGGTGGAGTTAGGGGAAGTGATCATAAGGACTCTGGCCTCATTAATGTATTATTCCCTTGAAGGATTCATAGATGAATGGCTTACTGGGAGGTGATAGAAACTGAAAATGGTAGAACCTAGCTGGAGGGAGTGGGCTCCCCAAAGAGGGGGCAGGTCTCATTCTGCCCCCTTCCCCTCTCTATTTCCTGGCTGCCATAAAGTGAAGGCTTTCCTCTGCCACAACCTTCCACCAGGATATTTCTGCCTCACCACAGGTCTAAAAGCAATGGAGCCAGCTGAGTGTGGACTGAAACCTTTGAAACCATGAGCCAAAATAAACTTTTCCTTTTTTAAGTTGTCTTTCTCAGGTATTTGGTCACAGTTACAAAAGGCTGACTAGCACACTTATTTTTCAAATGTTTTACTTAATGTTTCAAAATGAGTGCTGTTAGAACTTGAAGATGTGTACCAGAGTATTGAGAAGTTTTCTTCTGAAGAGTATCTGTTGGCAGAGAGATGGCCCTTCAGGCCCTATCTCCTCCATGCTTCCAGGAACAGAAGTACTCTGTTCCTCCTTCCAACAGCATTTGCAGCTGCTATTTCAGGCCCTGGCATGTCCCCTGTCCCAGTTGCTTGTCCCTTACCTCATGCTGCTGAGTCAACTCACCTGAGAAGCCTTCCTTGACACTATCCCTACCAACTCCCTCCTAGCCAGCCCACAAACCCTCACTCCTTTTCCCTCATTCACCTTGCTTTTTCATCTTAAAGCACTTATTGCCAACTGATATGTTTGTCTCACCCCCCACCCCTCACCTTGAATAAAAGCTACATGACTACGGAAGAGACTTTGTTTACCGGTTTATCAAAAGCTATAGCTATTGCAGACAGCACATGCAGGAGGAAAAACCTGGTCCTCAGGAAAGCCCTGGCCACATGACATTGGCTCAGTGTTCTGATTCTTATTCCCCCTAAGCTCTAGGAGTTTCAAAGGGGTTGTGTTTGGTTTTCCTGATTGGCCTATGTTTAAGGAGTGGGTAGAATCTTAAGGCTTTGATGATCACTTCTAGGTTACCAACTAAAAATCTGATTCTTGAGCCCTGAGCTGTATTGATTTTGATGTCTCTTAGATATCAACAGAGTGCCCTCCTGGATGCTGAAACTCAGCATATCCAGAGCTGAATTCATGGTCTTCCTAAAACCACCTGGCTTACAGTGTACCTTTCTTATCAGGGTCTGAAGTCATTCCAAATAGTTATCAAATTCACTTTGTCAAGTAATCTTTGTCAAGTAAGCAGGAGTAACATAAAACTATTTTATCAGTTAAATCATGCTGGTCAGGAACATGACAGGAATGGAACTTTCTCTTAATTTCTGCATGCAAAGGCTATTAAGCTCTTCTGTTCACTTTCTCCCATGGAAGAATTATTTTTGTCAGGATGTATTATACAAATGGTAACTTGGCAATCTATAGTAACCCTTACCTGTTACAATCAACATGAAAAGTCATTAAAAACAAAGAAGAGAGATCACTGAAATTGCTGGAAAATATAACATTATGAAGGTATTTAATACTTTGGGAACTTTCATAATAAACTGTTAGAATGCATTAACAAAGAATTGGGAAACTCCTGTGAATTTATAACAAGTGTGTAAAAGTAATATCTAATTTACTATATACTTACAATCCAGATAAGGCAATAAAAATTTTTAATTAAAATTTAAAAGGACATTTAGAAGATCACAAGGTCTACTTGAATAAATGAACCTAGTTCATTCCCAAAGAGGCTTTTAAGTTACTATTCTGGTAAATGAATATGTGCTACTAACAATAAGAGTGAAGTTTAATTTTATGTTTGACTCCTATTCTTGCTGATAGAAGGCTAAATTATCAGGGAGATCACCATCCTTCAGGACTATAAGTGTGAGAAACACAGAAATGGGAAAGATCAATAAACCAGACAACTCTCAAATATTCAGAGTAGGACCAGTCAAATTTTCAAGAAGTAACTCCATTATATTAGAAGTAATTAAGTTGTTCCAACATTAACTGAGCATCCCTCATATCAGGCCCTGGGTCATGTACTTTACAAGAACCTGTTTATATTGCTTTCCTAATTTTAATGCAAAGTTGATACCATAAAAGTCATTGGGAAAACTAAATGTGCCACCTCTGGAATTATTAAAGAAAGTAGCAGATGAACACTGGGTCACTTGCCAAGTTTTATCAGTAATACTGTTAGCTATACATAAATTCAAATCAAAGTATGTAAAATGCCATACCCCCAAAACAGCAAGAAAGCGAATATAGTTTTAAAATGAAACTAAATTTTGTCAACTATAAAACTATGGTAAACTTTTCCTATGTTCTTTTATATCTTAAACTCATTACATTTGAAAAGCCCAACAAATTACTATTAATGAAATTCAGAATTTATAAAATATACAAAGGACAAATGTAACAAAGAGTTGGTTCTTTAGAACGATAAATAAGAATGATAAACCCTTAGCCAAACTAATCCAAACAAGAGAGACCCAAATAAAGAAAATTAAAGATGAAAAAGGATAGATCATCACAGATACTTTGGAAACACAGAGGATCATTAGAAGCTCTTTGAAAATTTATATTACAATAAACTAGAAAATCTAGAAGACAGTGACAAATTTCTAGATACACATGACCTGCTCAAATTAAACCAGGAAAGTGTAGAAAACCTAAACAGACCAATATCAAATGATGACATTGAAATATCCATTAAAGTCTTCCAACAAAGAAAAGCCCAGGACCAGATGGATTCTCAGCTGAGTTCTACCAGAACTTTAAGGAAGAAGCAATCTCTCCTTAATTGTTCCATGAAGTTGAAAGGTAGGGAACACTCACAAATACATTCTTGGAAGTGATACCAAAACCAGACAAGGACACATCAAGAAAAGAAAACTACAGATCAATATCCGTAATGAACACAGATGCAAAAATCCTTAATAAAATGTTAGCAAACCACATTCAAAGACATATGAAGAAGATAATATACCATGATCATAAGAGTTTCATCCCAAGGATGCAAGGCTAGTTTGACATATGCAAATCATTAACTGTAATCTGCCAATTAAATAGTATTAAGAACAAGACTCATATGATCATTTTAGTACATGTAGAAAAGGCCTCTGATAATAGCACCCACTCATGTTAAAAAATGCTAGGCAAATTAGGAAAAGAAACTTACTCAACTTTATAAAGGCAATTTAGGACTAATCCAAAATGAATATATCATACTGAATGAAGAAAAACTGAAAGCATTTCAGCTAAGATCAGGAACAAAACAAGGCTGTCCACTCTCAACACTTTTATTCAATATGATTCTTGAAACTCTAGCCAGAGCAGTCAGGTAAGAGAAGGAAATTAAAGGGCTACAAAATAGGAAAAGTAGAAGTGTCTCTGTTTGATAATGACATGATCCTACATCTAATGCCCAAAAAACTCTACCAAATGACTTCTACATCTGATAAATGAATTTAGTAAACTAGCAGAATACAAGATCAACATGCATGAATCAATAACTTTCCTATATTCCAACAGCAATTTTACTAAGAAACTATCCTTTCTTAGCAAATGGAAATTAATCTAACAAGGAGAAAGATCTCTACATTGAAAATTATAGAATACTGAGGAAACTGAAGATCTTTGAAGATGGAAAGACCTCCCAAGCTCTTGAACAGGCAGAATTAATATTGTCAAAATGGCCATACTATGAAAAGCAATATATAATACTCAATGCAAACCCCACTGAAATACCAATGACATTCTTCACAGAACTAGAAGAAGGGGGGGGGAGTTCTTAAATTCATTTGGAAGAATAGGAGACCCAAAATAGCCAAAGAAATCCCGAGCAAGAAGAGCAATGGTACTGGCATCACAATACCCAATCTCAAATTATTATATTACAGAGCTATAGTAACAAAAATGGCATGGTACTGGCATTGAAATAGACATAAAGACTAATGGAACAGAATAGAAGACAGAGACAAACCCACATATTTACACCCATCCAATACTTGATAAGAATGCCAAAAATATATGTTGGGGAAAAGAAAGCCTTCTAAACAAATGGTGCTGGGAAAACTGGATATCCATATCTGGAGGAATGAAATTAGATACCTCTCACTCTACACAAAAGTTAAATCAATCTGGACCAAAGACTGAGGAATTAGACCAGAAATCTTGCAACTGCTAGAAGCAAATATACTCAAAACTCCATCTCATAGGTACCGACACTGATTTCCTCAACGAGACCCCTCAAGCTCAAGAAATAAAACCAAGAATTCATATATAGGATGCCATCAAATTAAAAGGCTTCTGTACAGAAAAGGAAAAGTGTAAGAGCATGAAGACAGAGCCTACTGAATGGAAGAAAAATCTTTTGCCAGCTGCTCCTGATGGGGTATTAATATCAAGAATATATAAAGTATCAATGATAAAGTTAGAAACAGAAACTACTCCAAGACCTGGAGATTAAATAATATGCTATTGAATGATACATGGATAACAGAAGACATTAGGGGCGAAATTAAAAGATTCTTAGAGGTCAGCGAAATTAAAAGATACAACATATCAAAATCTCTGGGATACTATGAAAGCAGTGCTAAGAGGAAAATTCATTGCATGGAGTGCATTTAATAAAAGAATGAAAAGTCAACAAATCAATGACCTCACATTACAGCTCAAAGCCCTGGAAAAAGAGGAACAGATCATCACCAAAAGTAGTAGAAGACAGGAAGTAATCAAAATCAGAGCTGAAATCAACAAAATTGAAACAAAAGAAACAATTCAAAAAATTGACGAAACAAAAAGTTGGTTCTTTGAAAAAATAAACAAAATTGATAAACCCTTAGCCACGCTAACAAAGAGAAGGAGAGAGAAACTCCAAATTACTAAAATTCGTGATGGAAATGGAAATATTACAACAGGCACAATTGAAATAAAAAACATAATAAGAAGCT
>JAJEJO010049716.1:0-57792 GCA_020662805.1 Glaucomys volans
GTTCATTAGAGATATGGGTCTGAAATTTTCTTTCCTTGATGTGTCCTTCTCTGGTTTTGGTATCAGGGTGATATTAGCTTCATAGAATGAGTTTGGAAGGGTTCCCTCCTCCTCTATTTCATGAAATACTTTGAGGAGTATTGGAATGAGCTCTTCTTTGAAGGTCTTGTAGAACTCGGCTGTGAATCCATCTGGTCCCGGACTTTTCTTTGTTGGTAGGCTTTTGATGACTTCCTCTATTTCATTGCTTGAAATTGATCTATTTAAGTTGTGTATGTCCTCCAGATTCAGTTTGGGTGGCTCATATGCCTCTAGGAACCTGTTGATGTCTTCCAGGTTTTCTATTTTGTTGGAGTATAAATTTTCAAAGTAGCTTCTTATTATGTTTTGTATTTCAATTGTGTCTGTTGTAATATTTCCATTTCCATCACGAATTTTAGTAATTTGGAGTTTCTCTCTCCTTCTCTTTGTTAGCGTGGCTAAGGGTTTATCAATTTTGTTTATTTTTTCAAAGAACCAACTTTTTGTTTCGTCAATTTTTTGAATTGTTTCTTTTGTTTCAATTTCGTTGATTTCAGCTCTGATTTTGATTATTTCCTGTCTTCTACTACTTTTGGTGATGATCTGTTCCTCTTTTTCTAGGGCTTTGAGCTGTAATGTGAGGTCATTGATTTGTTGACTTTTCATTCTTTTATTAAATGCACTCTCTGCAATGAACTTTCCTCTTAGCACTGCTTTCATGGTGTCCCAGAGATTTCGATATGTTGTATCTTTATTCTCGTTGACCTCTAAGAATCTTTTAATTTCCCCCCTAATGTCTTCTGTTATCCATGTATCATTCAATAGCATATTATTTAATCTCCAGGTCTTGGAGTAGTTTCTGTTTCTAACTTTCTCGTTGATGTCTAATTTCATGCCATTATGATCTGATAGTATACAAGGTAGTATCTCTATGTTTTTGTATTTGTTAAGAGTAGCTTTGTGGCATAACATATGGTCTATTTTAGAGAAGGACCCATGAGCTGCTGAGAAGAAAGTGTATTCGCTTTTTGATGGATGGAATATTCTATATATGTCCGTTAAGTCCAAATTAGCGATTGTGTCATTGAGTCCTATAGTTTCTTTATTCAATTTTTGTTTGGAAGATCTGTCCAACGGTGAGAGAGGAGTGTTAAAGTCTCCGAGTATTACTGTGTTTGGTCTATTTGATTCCTGAAATTGAGAAGGATCTGATTGACATATATGGATGCGCCATTGTTTGGTGCATAAATATTTATGATTGTTATGTCCTGTTGATTTATGCTACCTTTAAGCAATATGAAATGTCCTTCTTTATCCCTTCTGACTATCTTTGGTTTGAAGTCTGCTTTGTCTGAAATGAGGATGGAAACCCCAGCTTTTTTACTCAGTCCGTGTGCATGGTATGCTTTTTCCCAACCTTTCACCTTTAGTCTGTGGGCATGTTTTTCTATGAGATGAGTCTCTTGAAGGCAGCATATTGTTGGGTCTTTCTTTTTAATCCAGTCTGCCAGTCTATGTCTTTTGATTGATGAGTTTAGGCCATTTACATTCAGGGTTATTATTGAGATATGACTTGTATTTCCTGTCATTTTAGCTTTTTTAGGGTTTTTGGCTTAACTTTGTTTCTCCTTTGATTGACTCTTTCTTTAGGGTAGTTCCTCCCCATGATGAATGAGATTGTTATTTTTCGTTTCTTCCTCTTCGAATATTTTGTTGAGAATGTTCTGTAGGGCAGGCTTTCTCTTTGTGAATTCTTTAAGCTTTTGTTTATCATGGAAGGATTTTATTTCGTCATCAAATCTGAAGGTAAGTTTTGCTGGGTATAAGATTCTTGGTTGGCATCCGTTTTCTTTCAGAGCTTGAAATATGTTGTTCCAGGCCCTTCTTGCTTTTAGGGTCTGGACTGAGAAATCTGCTGATATTCGTATCGGTTTCCCCCTGTAGGTAATCTGATTCTTTTCTCTCGCTGCCTTTAAAATTCTATCTTTGTTTTGTATATTAGGCATTTTCATTTTAATGTGCCTTGGTGTGGATCTGTTGTAATTCTGTGCATTTGGTGTCCTGTAAGCTTCTTGTAATTGATTTTCCATCTCATTCATCATATTAGGGAAATTTTCTGATAATATTTCCTTGAATAGGTTATTCATACCCTTGGTTTGTATCTCTGCGCCTTCCTCAATCCCGATTACTCTTAAATTTGGTCTTTTCATGATGTCCCATATTTCTTGGAGGGTTCGTTCATGATTCCTAACCATCTTCTCTGTTTGTTCGACTTTGGTTTCAAGATTAAATATTTTGTCTTCTTTGTCTGAGGTTCTGTCTTCCAAGTGATCTATTCTGTTAATTATGCTTTCTATTGAGTTTTTAACTTGGTTGATAGTTTCCTTCATTTCCTTGTTTCCTTCAATAATTTCTGTTTGTTTTTTTCTCAGAATTTCTATCTCTTTATTGAAGTAATTTTTTGCTTCCTGCAATTGCTCTATTAGCTGATTATTCATAGCCTGAATCTGCTCTCTCGTCACATCATTCTCTTCTCGGATCACTTTAATTATAAACATTCTGAACTCCTTTTCTGTCATTCCTTCTACCATGCTGTCTTTGGGTTCTCTTGATATATCATCTAGGTTTAATTGGGACACTTTCTTCCCGTGTTTTCTCATGGTGCTCATGTATCTTCCCCTCTGTTGCTTGAGGGGTGCTTGATCAAGCGGTGACCCAAGAAAGGTGCTGTCCCACTACCTCCAGGTTGGGAATGATCAATGCTTCTGGGCAGAGGCAGCCTGGTGTTAATAGACAATTAGATACAGCAAGAGGGTAGACTCCAGGCCTGGGTGTGGGCCTGGGCACTAGTTCAAGTTGGGGTGGTGTCACAGAACTGTGCTCAGTGATGGAGACACTGGGTTTGAGAGCCCAGGCTGACCTGAACTCCTAGCTGGGGGTTCAGGCAGTGGCAGGTGGTTGCTCTCTCCTGGGGACCCTGTAAGCTGGCGCCAAAGGCCCTAAGCTCCCCGCCGGACCACTCCAGGCACCGCTGGCAGCCCCAGGAACCTGGCAATGGACCCCCTCTGCCAGGGAAGCCGCCAAACTCAGAGCAGTTCCAACTCCCCTCCGGAGTCAGAGATCCCAGGGGCTCTGGGCAGACCCCTCCAGGAGCAGCTGGAGGCCAAAGGAAGCTGGAAACGGAACTTCTCCGCCAGTTAAGCCGCCAAAATGGCGTGGATTAGTGGATTAGTTCCAACTCCCCGCCGCTGGATGTCCCAGGTAACCCGAGATGCTCGGTCTCCGCCTGGGAAGGCCGCCAGCTGGTGTCGGAGCCGCGGCCAGCTACTCCAAAGCGCTGCTGGGGACCCGCACTCACCCGTTGGCTGGCGCAGACCCAGGTCGGGGGCTCTGAAGCAGCTGCCGGGCCCAGCGCTCCCGGATGGCAGCTGCCTGCGGCGGGGCCGAGCCCAGCCCAGCAGAGTTGGCTCCAGAGCGGCGACTGGGGACCCCCTATATGTGCCTTGAATATAAAATCTTGTTGAGAGTCATATTCCTGCTGTTTGAATCCTGAGCAAGTAGGAATCCACGGAGCAAGTAGGAATGCAGCCTTCCTCTAGTCCGCCATCTTGGATCTCCTTCACTAAGGTTTAAATACGATACTGATTCCTCCAAATTTCCCGTAGTAAGCAGTGTCTGCTTTAGCAGAAATTTCTTAAGTAAACCTTCTAGCAATTTCCTCAATAGATGCTGACATCTTTGATTGCTGGTTGGGTGTAAGGCCTCTCATGAATTGTATGTGGGTTCCATTGGGCACCTCTGTTCTCTTGGTTTGAATCTTTTTTCTTCTGGCTTTCTGTAGCAAAAGTGACTTTATTATCCATCCTGGAAGTCAGGGAATGTAGGGTCCCTTTTAAAATTTTCATTTTGGCAAGTGAAAAGTGTCTCACTAAATCATTATTCTGGGATTTGGGTTGAGATGCAGTTATCCAGGTTCCAATATCCAAAACTAATGAAAATTTTGTATTAAGCTAAGTGTGCTCCATATGGCATGAATGTATTGTCATCACATCCTGCCACAGAGTGATCTTTCTTCCTATAAGCTTGCAGACGTTTATCCAGCAACATTCCAGTGCCCTCCTCTGGGGCCACGTCTATGTATATGGAAAGAGCCCTATTCTTGAAAGATACTTTTCTTGAGCACTTTAGTCCACAAAAACATCTATTTTGTTCAGTTCATGTAGTACTTCATTATACATCATGCTGTACCACAATATGTATGACTTATTTTGTCATTTTTTAGGGTGCTGTTTTAATTTAACAATTTTGTTGTTTTATAAATTCAGATATTTATTTACCTGCTGCCAAATCAGAACAATGATGCATTCAATAAAAATTTACTGAACACTTACTATAGGCCAGGTACTATTCTAGGTTATAGGAGTGAGTAATTCAGATAAAGCCCTGCCTTCCTGAAACTTATATCATCATGGTAGGTGGGGATCAGGAAGAAATCTAAAACAGATTACATCAGTCCAGAGAGATGCTTGACATTAAGGAAATACAAGATAAAAGAAACACAGAGCATAGTTGAGGGAAATTTTTCTTGCACATGATGGTCAGAAAAAAGCTTTCCAAAAAAGTGACCTTTAAGTTAATTCTCAAATAACGAGAACAAACCAGTAATGGAAATATTGGGGGGACACCAAAGGCGGAAGTGAGCAAGACTAGATGAGGGAGGGGAGTGTGGTGTGAAGCAAGTTCGATGATTAGAAGAGACCATTTAATTAATGACTTAATTAACTTACTTAATTATGATAAATGACTTAAATCATGATAAATTCTAAGGACTACATTTTCTCTGTTATTCCATTGATTAACAGAGAATGTTTTCCATAAATGATAGATGGAAGCAATCTCATTTATTTTAAGAGAACTTTAGAGCATAGATTTAAGGAGTTGTTTAGGCTGGAGGCATTTTCTGTACTGGGCACTTACTCTACTGGAAATCCCCAGCTAAGCAGCATGGGTCCCAGCAAGCGTGGAGGAAGAGGATTCTCATACAGCAGAGACCTTTCCAGCTTAAGAAAGAAAGATGCAGGGATGGAAGGTGTTGGATAGATCTGAAAATGCTGAGATCCTGGTTGGTAGTTGCTTTTAATGTGGAAAACAGATTCTTTCTTGCTTTGCTAAGATTCCTTTAGGTCTATTTTCTATCTTTAAAGCTATCAGAGAAATTAATAGAAAAATATTCTTTGTTTACTAAAACAATTATTTTGACTGGAACATACTAATTTTGAGCAAGAAGTATTTTAGAGTTAAACAAAATTTTTCTTTACCATTATCTGTGTTTTAATTGTTTAAACTTCTTGACTTTATTTCAGACTTCTATTTTGAGTAGGTGTTTGTGTATGAAGTGTAGTCTCTTCTCATTATTTGTGGGAATCATATTCATTAAAGTTAGGTGGATACTGAGTCAGCAAACTCTGAACCATTTCTCCTGGGTGAGGTTCCCACAAACATCTAGTTCCCACATTTTTGTCAACAGACCACGTGTCACATATAACCTCATATCATATGTTTCTGTTAAAGAATCTTTTAATGTTTCTTGTTGATTCAGTAGCACTGACCTTAAAACCAATAGCCCTGAAACTCATGCCTGAACAAAGCTTATCTAAGACACATGTTTTCTCCATGAGGTGCATTATAGTCTTGTGCTTAGAAATACAGGCAATGCTTCAGTGCTACACTTGAGAGCCAATTTAAATAGCGCAGCCACCAACAAAATGCACTAAAATGTGAAAAGCACAGCACTACACAGACCCTGAGAAGCACACTTGTTTACAGTGAGAGCTGGAACTGGAAGGCAGAGCATGTCTCCCTTCAGCCTCAGGTGGGAGCACGTCAGGTGACTCAGCTTTTCTGATGCTCTGGGCACATCAGCAAATGACCACACCCTCTCCACAAATATTGATTTCGAGGTTACAGATGCCTTTTAATAAGTAGGCAAATTTGCAACTAAGGAATCAGGAACAGTGAAGCTTGATTATATAATGATTCATCTATGGCTGTCTTGGTTACTAGAAGGTGGGAATTATCTTCTATTATATAATGTCTTCTAATTCATAATACTTTTATGCATTTCCATTTGTGGTCAGTTATAGGCAAGTATCTCTGCCTGTAACATTTATATTTATTAAATACTTAAGTATATAAATGCATGAATATTTATGTACATGCATATTACTTAAATACCCATACAAAGATAAGAGAGAGGAAGTGAGAGAACCAGACTGAAAGAGGGAGAGAGAACATGTTGTGCTGAAGAAACTCATTTTTAAAAGTAATGAATGACCTAATTATTCATGTATTAGTGCCACGGCCTGCTTAAAAATTCTTTGAAGTACATAAAATTGACTTAACCTCTTCTGTTTATAGACAATTAAAATGAAAACCCTTCATAATTAATATGATCTTAACATTATTTTAAAATGCAGTTAATGGGAAGTCATCCATCTTCTGACACAGTTAATTCAGTTTTTGCCACACTGCTAGCTACTGAATTTGAACATGTCATTATATATTAGAAGGTGATGCTTTATTTTACTTTTTTTCCTTCAAACTATTAAAGCCAGTGGAAGGTTTGCTTAGTATATTACCAGCTCAATTCTTTGTCCACTTTTCAAAATTAATTTATGTCATCTAATAACAATTGCTCAGGAAAAGAAATACAGTAATTGGGTAGCCTATTCCAGGATATTCTATAGTTGTTTATTAATAAGGCTTAGAATTGATACTTCTTTGAAATAAATTAATTCACTGCTTGTATTGTATTTTATACTTGGAGATTTTTCATTGCCATATCTCTGGAGAACAGAAATCTGTGGTCATTTTGAGCACTCATTAAAAAAAATTATTGGGAATAAGGAATAATGAAATGATGCCCTCTTTATGTCTCCCTAATTCTTAGACTGTAATTCAGTGCCTCAGCCCTTAGTTTGACAACTACTTTTGGAAATTGTGGTTGCATATTGTTTAGGAAGTGGCTAAAGTAGAAGGATGAATCTTCCCTGTTTTCAACATATGCACACTACACTAAGAGAGGTATGATTGGCATGAGTAGGACAAAGAGGAGAGAATGGAAAGGAAACACAAAAACTAGCAACAAGGACTGGGGAGTGGAAAATGAGGGGAAGGCTGCTGCTTAGGGAGAACAGAGAGGGCTCATTTAAACTGAGGTAAGCAAGAGGTCTGGGCCTCCATTAGGTTTAATGAAGCCAGACATTCTTAAAGGAAAACTCCAGAAAGAAGGGAATGATGATTTGGATCTGTGGTGCAGGTGTTCGGTGTGAGGTGATGTGGCTGCACATTAATGAACAGGTGACAGTGAGCTATTGCAGAATACTGAGCTGGCAAAATGAGAGCCTTGCTTTAAGAAATGCAATCTAGCAATGGACTTTAGATGGATTCATTGAGATAGAACACCATCAGGGTCCTATTGTGTTAAGGGACCTTAAGCAGTGATGCAAATTTGAACTAGATAATGGAGATGAACATGAGAGGCATTGTTGAGAAAGAATATATATTCATTGTCGTACTTTTCACTTGGCTGAGAGAGTCTTTGCCCCAAATGTTGAGTTTTCATAGAGACTTTACTTCTGGTAATTGTTGGTTTTGTTATTCTATTTTTTATTTGGGATGGGAAAATGTTTACTATTTGTTTCCCTGAAAATTTGCCAAATGTACTTACCTATGGCGGCAATCAAGTACCACACATGGATTATCCATGTTTGAATAACAGGGACAAAATATTTCACGTTATTTTAAAACTACAATGACAATTTAACCTTTACTGGTCATTCAGAAGATCCTTTAATATCATCAGCCTTGTCATCAATGTTATGAATGTTAGTTATCAAGCTACCTTATTTTCTATAACAAAGTTGGTTAATGGAATTTCAAGGAACTTACAGTTACATGCTTCACTCAATATACTTGAGTAATCAGTAATCAGTCATTATCTGCTTCAGTTCCCCTGCAAAGAAATCATTTTTGGATTCAACTTTGTTGCCTGTTTTGGTTGTAATTTTTGTATTTCAAGAAGAAGGTTAGCTGGCACAAATACTGGTATGCATTTTATTTAAAAGTCAAAATATTCTGTTTTCATCTCAAGGACTTTGAGAGGTTGGGTGTTTATTTAATGAGCTAATTTTATAAAAAAGACTGAAATATGTAATATCTTTGGATGATCTCTTTAGTAAATTTGATAAAGCAAAATGATAGTAGCAGCAACATTAAAATCATTATCTTTATAATCCCAGAAGTAGTCCAATAATAGATATTTTTAACAAAACTGTGGATAAACAAGAGAATTAATACTTGTTCAAAGATACCAGAATACTTGATAAAGGAAAAAATCTATCTATATATGTTAGACTATATTCTCAACTCTAGTCACAGAGAGAAGATCACAATGCTACACATAATGCAAATGGCATTCATGGAAATTATGCAATGAATTGATGAGTAGGAAAAGGAAAAACTTCTAGCAATAGATACTCTATTAGGAAAGGAAAAAAAACAATTATTTAACAAACCTCAGAAGGGGGCTGGTTTTCTGATAGGATATTGATGCTTTTGAACATAGCCAAAATGAAAGTACATAGGTAAACCGGAGAGACTCTGCAACACGATATTTTGTTTTAAGTTTGTACTAAGAGCTTAATATTAAACCCTCCAAACATTTTAAAGTTAAAATGATGGCTCTGCTTCAGAATCTTTTCTACTCAAATGTTTGGAGAACATATGTTAGAACAGATTAGAATATAATACTGTATAATTAACTGTCCTATCGTCTACCTACTTCCACAGCCTTGTAAAAGTGATCTGGTATGATCTGCAGAGGCAAGGAAAAGCTTTTCTGATCAGAGCAAAAGGAATCTTGAAGTCTGTATATCAAAGTATTCACAAAGCTGTGCTCCTTACTGAAGAGCTATGAGAGCCAAAATTGAACTGCCTGGTAATCATCACTGGATAAACAAGAGGAATCAAAGATTCACTTTGGCTTTAAGAACATTGTACTTTTTGACATTAGTAATTTCCAGTGTTATTACAAGAATAAACAAATACCAGTTGCCTTAAGGCTGACCCTTTTTAAAGTGGTCTTATTGTGGACACGTCCATGTGTCTTTTGATTTGACTTCAAACATACAAAATTGTATTACAGCTTTAAAAATCTCATTCACCTATATTTATAAAGGAAGTTGGTACCAAATTGTTTGCTTTGGGTCTTGTTTTGTCTTTTAAATCCCCCCCCCCCATTACACTATTTGATAGGCTCTGAAGATAGACTCTGCAAAATGTTTGTAAGGGCATATTTTTAGAAAGCTATGCCAAGTTTAAAATGCATGTTCCATTTAATACTTCAGATGATTGCTATATGTGATTTCCTAGAGTGATCACAGGAAAGAAGGGGGAAATGGAATAAAATAGAAATTAAATTTTTTGAGTTAAATAGAGACAAAAGCATGGTATACTACTATTAAAAAAAAACAGACAATTTTAGGGTAACCTGAATATTACCTTAAATACTTAATTTTGGAAGGATTAACATCTTTATAATTGGTATTTCTTTCCAATAATATGATTTTATTGTTTAAAGTCTATTTTTGTAGAAAGGCCTTTTTAGTCCTACTAAGACTCCAAGAGTTTACACTGAACAAATGCTCAGAAAATAACTTATTTAAAAGAGGAGTAAACTAGCAGATCTTCCCATTGTGTTTTATAGCCTGTCATTTACTTAGCATTTGTCTTTCTTAGTTTGTAAAGATGTATTTTGTATGTCTGTTCATTCTTGGAAGACAAATATTGAAACTGAATGGTGTGAATATTAAATCTCACTTCAAATTTATTGTACTTCTCAATTTTTGAAATCTAAATGTTAGTGATGCATGCTTAGTTAAAAAACATATTCAGAATTTTTAGAGCTAAATTATGCATCCTGAGTGCATATTCTATATTAAAAACCTTTAACTGAAAAAAAAAAAAATAAAAGACTTACTTCAGCAAGAGGAAAACTAAACTCGGAAGAACTTTGTGTTGGTTGACCTCTGCTCTCTTTCCTGTCTATCTATGCTCCTTGCCCTTCTCCTGCTTTGCCTGGTATTTCATTTGACTCCAAAAGTTAGAAAAACAGAATAAAGTTAAAGAGAGTAGGAGAAGGAAATGAAGAAAATCCAAGATAGATCTGCAGAAATGTTTACTGTAAGGTAAAGAAAGCTGTGATCAACAAAACCAATTTGCAATTTGGAAGAAATTAATGACATATAAATATGTCAAGATTGATTCAGAAGAAAGAAAAGGCATGAAGAAATGATTTTGAAATAAAAAGGGGCACAGAGATATTTTAAAAAATCTTTACGATTACCATGAACAAATTGAGGCCAATATAAAAACTTACATATAATGCATGAATGCCTGTAAAATTATCAATTTCCAAAATTGACTAATAAAATAAAAAAAATTAAAGAGAATTAAAAATTTCATCAATTCAAACATGTTGGTATTATCCCCTGTCCTGCACAGGCAACAGAATATCAGGCAATATCCTATCTAAAGAACTGATGATCCCTAATTTGGACAGATATTTCCCTTAAGGGAGAAAGAGTGACATCTCCTTACTCTAGAAATCTTGTTTTAAAATTGGACAAAGATAGTAGTAGAAAAGAAAATTAGGAACCAATACCTTCTGAACCAATACAAACATATCATTTATAATACTAGCAAAGTGAATTCAGTGTCTTGTGTGTGACATTTGTGTGTGTGTGTGTGTATATATATAGATACAGATTCCTAGGGATCTGTACCAGAAAAGTCTGACTCCTCATCAGAAGAACCTTGGAATATGCTACAATAATAGAACTTTGGATGGCAAAGGGTGGCCAGGCATTCTTTGCCCCTCTTTCCATTAAGGGGAGGAATCTGTTTTTCTACCCCCTAAAACTGAGCTCAGTCTTGTGACTTTCTTTGACTGAGGGACCATCAGCAAATGTGATGGAAGAAGAGGCTGGAAAAATGGTTATCCATCAAGCTTTCCTCTTCCTTGTTGCTGGGAGCCCTTGTACCATCGTGTGAAGAAACCTGGGCTAGCCTCCTGCACCAGGAAATGGTAAAAGGAGAAAAAAATTCCAGCAGTCCCTGCTGAGTCCTGGTAGGTCTGCTTGCTGTATACATCCTGCCTCCGAGGAGCCCAAGGCAGAGCAGAACTGCTCTGTCAACACACCAAGTCATAAGGAAAAAAAAAAAAATGAACCGTAGTTTTTAGTTCCTAAGTTGCAGGGCAGCAAAGCCTAAATGATATAATAGATGCATGATCCTAGATGCAGAAAAATTTTAAATGGTTTCCAATGTTTCCTTATTATGAAATGCCATAGCAAACTAGTAGTAAAATAGAACTTTCCTAACCAGATCCAAGATTTGAAACTTACAGTTAATATATTTAGTATATTTAGTAGTGAAACTTTAGAAGCATCCTCATTAAAATTTGGAGCCAGTCAAGAATCCTGCTCATACCTCTTCTATTTAATATTGCGCTGAAAGATTTAGTCAATGCAATGTAATAATGAAAAAGGAGATGAGATATACAAATTAGAAAAGAAAGCCATGTCCTTATTTGTAAATAATATGAGTGTCTGTAGGAAGCCCTGGAGGATATAAATACTGTTAGAACAAAATACACTGAAGATAATATTGAACGATAACAAGATATGGAGGACTGTTTTACCAGGTAGCAAGATGTATTTTTTATTAACATATAGTAAGTAGGTAATGTATTGTGCAGGCATAGAAAAGTGACCAGTGGAACTGAACACAGAGCCAAGGAATCAGGCAAGGTGTTTATAAAAACCTGACATCAGGCAGAGTTAACATTACGAAGGATAAAATGGCTATTCGAAGTGAACTAAAGACTTAAATGAATGAAAATATAAATACAGTCCTTAAAATGAAATATGGAAAACTCTCTTTGGGATCATGGGGAGGGAGAAACATATAAAGCAATACAAACTATGAAGAAGAGATTGACAAATATTATTAAATTGCAAGCTAAAAACCATTTAGCAACCACAATAAAACCTGCCATAGACATAGCTGAATTGTCAGCTGCTGATTGGAAGGAGATATTTGCCACACATAGAGCGGACAAATGATTGCAAACAATTTTTAAAGGATCTCTTCCTGCTAGTCTAATTAAGTGTACAAAGGCATATCACAAAGGAGGAAATTCTCATGGTAAATCAACTAAGAAAGAAAAAGGAAAAGACGCTCAACTTTACCAGTAACCAAGGAAATGCAAATTAAAACATTTAATTTCTGTATGGTCAGAGTATTTTTTAAAAAATCTGAACACAACATGTTTTGACGAGAATTTGAGCAGGTTTTAAACATGTTTGTATTGGCATGAATTGAAACAATCACCCAGGGAAAGCAATTGGGCAAAAATGGTAACCTTGAACATGTGCCTGCTTTTTGAAAAAAATTTTAAGAATTATGCTTCTAGAATTACATTCTAGAAAGTAATCCACTACGAGTGCATAAGGAGATAAGTTCAGAATTCTGGTTTAATCATCCTTTGTATTAGCAAATTTTACTATAATTGGATAAGTAAATTCTGGATATAATCACATTGAAATACTAAACCCCTATAATATGAAAGAATCTCAAAAACATAATTTTGACATGAAAAAAACCAAGTATGTCATTGTTTATGTAAAGTTTTTAAAATATAGAAAATACCCCATATTATTTATAGACCTCTATCTATGTGGTAACAGTGTAAAAATAAGCTTGGGAATCATAAACAGCACTTCAGGGAATACAGCTGAAGAATGGAGGAGGACAGAATTCAGATACCCACACATTTCAACTGTATATGTAATATTTTTTATTTTAAAAAATCTAAAGCAGAAGTGGAAAATTTTAATATTAAATAAAGTCAGTTGAAGAATAAAAGAACATGTCATTCTCTAACTTTCTGGGTGGTAATGATATTTCATTTAAAAATGGTGTTAAATAAAGTTAAGTTGTGTTGTTGCTCCTGTGGGATTTCTCAGCACCTTTAGTTTACTAGGGTGCACTGTGACTCTCTAACACCTTTGACCAGGAAATGGAATTTTGAGCATATGTAGATGGAGAGACTAGATTACTGTAGAATACACCAGAGGAATGCAAATCTACAGATGGACAATGCTATAGAATTCTTTATTAATGCAACTCCCTGGGATTTGGACCACCATCTTCCTTATGGTCAAATATTTAGTCAAAGTGGGTTAGACTTTGTTATATGTGGTTTATCTTTGGGGGATTTAATCTAGAAGTCATTCAAATTTGTGCCAGAAAATAACCATAGAAGTTGAAATTTTCAATTGATTTTTTATGGTTTTGTTGAGGTCTAATGACTTATATTCCAGGAATTTCTTTGTGAGTTTACAATTGAATGATTTTTAGTTAATGTATAGAATTATGCCACCATCACCACAGTCCCATTTTAAAGCATTTCCATCCACAAAATTTCTATTAGCCTGTGAGGGGTCAATTATATTGCCACTCCTAGGCAACCACTGATTTGCTTTCTGTCTCTGTAGATTTACTTTTTCTGGAATTTCACACAATGGAATGATACAATATGTAGTCTTTTACATCTATTTCACTTAATATAATGTTTTTTGAGGTTCGTTCATATTGTAGGATGTGCCAATATTTTGTTCCTTAGATTGTTTATGGGTAGCCTATTGCATGGACACCATATTTGATTTACCAATACACCAATTACTGGTCATTTGAGTTGTTTCTAATTTGGGGCTGTCATGAGTGATGCTGCTATGTACATTCATATCTAAGTCTTTTGTAGACATAGGCTTCCATTTCTCTTATATAGATTAAAAGGATTGAAATTGTTACATCATTATAAATTAATGTTTAACTTTTTCACATACTACCAAACTATTTTCTAGAATAGTTGCACAATATTACATTTTTATGACTAATGTATGAGGGTTCCAATTTGTCTACATCCTTGCCAAAACTTTTTGTTGTCAGGATTTTGGTTATAGGTATTTGAGTGAGTGTGTAGTGATATCTAAGTGGTTTTAATGTGCATCTTCCTAATAATGAATGATGTCAAATACTTTCCTGCTGTACTTACGAGTTATTAGATATCTTCTCAGGTGAAATTTCTAGGTCTTTTGCCAAATTTTAAACTGCGTGATGATGACAGTGATTTTTTTGAGTTATTAGTGTAGTAGTCTGAATGTAGGACCTTTACCGGACAAAAGATTTGCAAATATTTTCTTTCTGTAAGAAAAAAACACAATTTTCATCTGTATCTTATCTCTCACATAATCTAATTTGGGCAGAAAGTACTGCTATGAAGACAACTTAAAGGAGGATCATTATCATAAAGCTGATTCTTTAGATAGTGAGCATGCTTATGCTTCTGTGATTTATTTGCCCTTTCTTTTTAAAGGAAACTTAAATTTTATGAAAAACTTATTACAACTCCTGCCTTCCAGTGAATGGTGATTCTGCAAAATGAATGCCTTATATTTATTGTTCACATA
Source organism: Glaucomys volans (assembly GCA_020662805.1). Taxonomy (NCBI): domain Eukaryota; kingdom Metazoa; phylum Chordata; class Mammalia; order Rodentia; family Sciuridae; genus Glaucomys; species Glaucomys volans. The sequence goes on from JAJEJO010049716.1 coordinate 14,616, forward strand.
AACTCTGAAAACATAATCCCTGTTGAAAATATTCTTTTTAAGTTTTCTCTTGATTCACACACACACACACACACGCGCGTATACATGTGTGAATTTTCTTTGCTTCAGAATGTAAGCATTACTACTTTGCCAATTGCTGACATTACCCTTACAGTTGTTGGACAAACTCCAGTTGACAAGTTAGTGTTACATGGGACATAGGGATTTAGTGAAAAAAATAAATAAATAAAAATAATCACTAATAATGCTTTTAAAAAACAACAGTAAGTAACAGTTTTAGGAATCCAGTGCTTCTGAAGAAACTAGATTAATCAGCATTTCAGCCCTGAAGCCTGATGGGAAGGGGAGCTCTTCTCCTGAGTCACCTGCTCAGATTGTCCAGGAGACTGCTGCATCCACACACTCCACTGCTATTCATTCTCCCACAGCTTCATTGGTTGCAGATGCTCCTCTTTTAAAAAAGGAAGAAAAAAAGTTTTGTACGCTCCCCTAGCCGGCTTGAAATGGATGTCCTTTATACTTGAATGTGCCTTTTGTTTCATTTGTCAAAGTCTTTCTATTAAAAAGAAACCTTATATGAACACCTGGCATTTCACAAATTATTGTGTTGCTTAAGGGCACTTTTCCTGGGCCCTGTCTTTTATTTAGATGTTGAAAGGGCAGAGCATAAACAGATCACTTGTCTGTGCTCTGCCTTCACTTGATGTGAGGGGTGGGGGCAGGGAGAATAGTACATATTCTTGAATGTGTTCTTTTGTTTTGTGGAAGAATACTTTTCTTTTCCAGTCTTGGGAATTGAACCCAGGGACACTCTACCACTGAGCTGCATTCCAGACACTTCTTATTTTTTATTCTGATACAGGGAATCTCACTAAATTGCCTGGACTGGCCTTGAACTTATGATCCTCTTGCCTCAAAGTGCCAAGGAGCTGGGATTACAGATTTGCACCACTGCACCCAGCTTTTGTCTTTTTTTTATTCCCAGTGTGGGGACTGAAAGAGGGCCTCAAACATGCTTAGGCAAGTGCTTTACCACTCTGCTGCATCCCCACATGCCCAGTGAGGATAATTTTTTTTTTGGTACCAGGGATTGAACCCAGAAGTGCTTAATCACTGAGCCATATCCCCACCCCCTTTATTTTTTTATTTTGAGACAGGGTCTCACTGAGTTGCTTAGGGCCTGCCTAAATTGCTAGGGCTGGCTTTGAACTTGCAATCCTCCTGCCTCACCCTGCCAGGCCTCTGGGATTATAAGCATACACCACCATGCCTGGCCCAAGGTAAATTTTTTAAAGAAGGGAAATGTATGACTTTCTTACACATATAAAACACAACTATAAGTTAAGTAAAATTTTTGCTTAACTCATTATTTAAAGGGAATTGATCTATGGTATAAGTTCAAAGAAGTCAACAAATCCCAAATTTTTATGGAGCGAAGGAATGTTGAAATGATTATACAAAAAAGATGGAATTGGTTTTCCTGTAGGAAATAAGGTAGGGAAGAACAATACACAGGTTTTCTTTGGAGACACCCAGTTATCTTTTCTGCTTATTCTATTTGTCCATACAATCTTGAGCAAAATTATTAAACTTTTCCTGTAACATGCCAGATAGATGATAGTTTAGATTTTGTGGGCCTTATGATCTCTCATTCAGCTCTGATGTTGCAACATGAAAGTAACTGCAGATGATAGGTGAACAAATGGGCATGATTATTTTGAATGAAACTTTATTTGGGTACACTAAAATTAGAATTTCATTTTCCTTCATCATGAAATACTATACTGTTTTATGTTTTCTGTCATGAAAATACCATATTTTATGGTTTTTGTTTTTTAACCATTTAAAAATCTAGGAACAAAGAAGCATTCCTTGCTTGTGGGTCATATAGCCTGCAGATCAAATGTGGCTAATTAATCTATAGGGAATAACCTGAAAAGCTCATAACTAAAATTAGCACAGATTTTCAAAGTGTAAGATTTGTGGCAATGAATTACCGTACATAATAATCTAAATACAACATATTTACATATATGCATGTAGAGGTACATATATATGAATATATATGAATAACAATAATAATAGAAGAACAATTAGAGTCTTATCCTAAAACATTTGTGAAACCACATTTGGTTAAGTAAAGATAACTATACCTTGTTGACTGTAGTTATATCACCCCAGTTCATCGCTCACTTTTCTCTTAAAACTAAACTCTGTATGATGAAGTCAAAACCAGGATTGATGGTGAAGACGAGTTACCCAGATTCTCAGAGTTTCCTATATCCAACTGTCATAGAGTTGTTTGCTCTCCTTGGGTTCATGAGAAACAGCAAAACTTAAAACCCAGTTATTAATAAGTGGGTGAATATCTCTTTATAGAAGCTGAACTATAGACATGAATGTTTTTCTTTTATTAAATATTATTTAAATTGCACATATGGTGTAACAGTTTTCCAGATAGTTTCAAAATAGCTTTTCACCACACGCCTTTGTCAGCCTCCATCAACTTGATAATTGGTACGAGTCTGTACTTTGGGCATAGCTATAAAATTATCTATTTGTCTTTATATTATCTCTTCTATGTTTTAGAAATGCTATTTCCTATGTACATATATGAATACACAACAGTGAATCTTACCACTGTGTATATCCACAAGACGAGGGTCCTAAAATTAAGATATATCCATTATTGTGTAATTATATAAAAATGGACTCTACTGTCATGTATTTGTTTATTACTTTTTTTTTTTTTTTTTTTTTGCGGTGCTGGGGATTGAACCCAGGGCTTTGTGCTTGCGAGGTAAGCACTCTACCAACTGAGCTATATCCCCAGCCCCTCTACTGTCATGTATAACTAAAAAGATTCAATTTTTAAAAACGCTATGCAGACATGGGCGGTCATCAGATGTATTCTTGGGGTCCATGAGAACTCTAATAAGTTTTAAAGTATGTTTTATTTTTACAAATGAGCTAAAAATATATTAACATATTTTCTGTTATCCATATTCCCAGTTGATGACCAAGCATTACTGAAAAAGTTTTGTTTCTTTAATTGTATTTATTTTTTGATGGGTTTTAAATTATGCTTTAAAATGTAACCATTTTTTAGTTATTTGTTCAGTTGTGATCCTTGGCCCCTTGTTATAGAGTTTGCAAAAATTCCAGACCAGGGGTTTACAATCTTTCTGTAAAGTGCCAGATCGTAAGTACTTAGGTATTTGTGGATCATAAGGTCTCCATTCTAACTATGCAACTTGACAATTGTAGCATGAAAGCAGTCACAGACAATATACAAATGTATAAATGTGGCTATGTTTAAATAAAACTTTATTTACCAAATAAGTGGTGGGCTGATTATGGCCCAATGGCCTTACTTTGCTAACTCCTATTCTAGAGCTTCTAATAATTCTCAAAAGTCTGAGGGAAAAACAATCTACAACTATGCTCTAGTTTAACAAAATTGTTCTATAAAACATCACCTTTGCAAAGATAAATTAGGAACCCATTATTTGATTGTGACATGATTCTTCATTTATGTATTTTAAATTAAAAATAAATTTAAATTTATTAATGTATGTTAAAAAATTCTAAGTTTCAAAATGTTTGATATATATTTTTAAATATATATATATATATATTTGAGTTGTAGTTGGACACAAAGGAGGAAATGACAATTGTTGGGAGATCTCAACTGCTTTAAGAGATGTCATAAATGAACTTTAAAAAAATTTTTTGGTTGTAGATGAACACAATAACTTTATTTTATTAATTTATTTTTATGTTGTGTTGGGATCAAACCCTGGACCTCACACATGGGAGGCGAATGCTTTACCACTGAGCCACAACCCCAGCCCTCATATATTTTTTAATAGCAAGCACATTCACAGGTAGCTTTTTTCATTCATAGTCATAATGTACATATATTTGAGAAACTTAATAAACTGCTAACTATATCCCTAGATATGGGATCAATCTTTTCATGCTTATTCTGTAAATTCAGGAATTTTAGTTATCAGCCAAACCAGAGATGTTTAGTTGAAGAAACTTCAGTAGTTAAGATGCAATGGTATATCATTCTTTAACAGACCAAAATGAAAGTTTGTAAAGTTGGTCTGTTCCAGAAAATTCTATTTGCTGAGTTACTGATTTGCATAATTTATAAAATTTACCTTTCTTCTTGAACATATGCAATGAATGCTTACTGCTAAGTTGATTAATATTAATGAATACATTCATAAATCTAATTTATAATTTCTTTACTAATTTTAATGACTAACAAATATTGCATATAAGAATTAATTTCAAATCTTTTTAAAAATCATTTAATTTTTTCTTTTATGAAGGATCTTTTAATTGCTCAAATAACTGATTTGATTTATTCTAATTATTTATAAATTGTATGGCAATTTAAATTGAGGAACTACATGCATTTTAATAGTTCTGTAAATTTCAGCTTGTTGGCTTGTTTTTGTTTTTATAGCAATATTCAAAGAATTATTTTGTTGAAAGGTAATTTTTTAGAAGGTCAAGGTATGACTCAGTTTTCTTATGAAGAAATTTCTTATCTTCAAAACTTTGTAATTTATATACAGAAACCAAAATTTATAATAAAATTATTCCTCCTAATTATAAAGTCATCTTCAGAAATGTAACTTTACCTAGGAATGTTCTAAAGAACACACATCAATATTGTGTTATTAATTTGTTATTAATTACAAAACTATGGCTGATGTGCTATCAGATGAAATAATGTGAAACTTACTTAAAGCCTAAAGAATATTTTTAAAAACCTAAAATTAGAATGTGAAAAAACTAAAAACAAAAAGTTAAACAATTCCAAGACATATGAACTGCTGAATATTTACATTTCAGTTGTTGCATATACAAAATTAAAACTGATATTCCCAACAGATTCTTAAAAGAATATATAAGTATTGACTCTAATTTTAAAAATGTTAATGAACAGTACATTCCTCAAGATAGTTGGAACATGTGGCAAACTTTGGAGATCATTTGATAGATTGATTTTTGTCAGTATTGATTTAGTGGAGTTGGCCTAGTAAGGGACACCAAACACTTTGCTTGTGTTTCACGGAATACTTAAGTTGGAGCATCAGAATCAACAGGTCTCTGAAGTCTGCTGGTCAAGTAAACATCTCCCATCTGGTCTTTGCAGGTTTTCCACTGGTTCAGGTAACTGTAGGAACTAGTAAATGCTTTCTTCCCCCTTTTCACCTGCAGAAACTCTAAGAAAACTGTTGTATTCACTGTCCTCTGTATTGTATCAGCAACTGTCTCCTTCCCTTGGAGATCTCGAAGGAGACCTCTGGTCTTGCCAAGAGCAAAAGTTGAACAGATGCCTCACTAAATGCAGTTAGCTCTTGGCTAGCTAAGGCTGCTTGTTCCCAGTACATCAATTTTTTTTTGTTTTTGTTTTCGTTTTTGTTTTTTTAAGCTCAGTTGATGTATTTTAAAAAGCATAAACATATAAATAGCTTGGGTGAAATCAAGCTTTTGATGAAGTATAAGGAATACAATATACAAATCTGGCAGCTAATTGCTGTGTAGAAGATATGTGTCCAATTTATTGATAGTCAAATAAAATCACCTGCAAGGACAAGCACTCTAATGGCTTCAATGTGGAAAAAATAGGGTGCTTTGGAATTGACCTAATTTCTTAAATCAGCAAGTAGAAATGACAATGTGGTAATTATTGGATGTTCACAATATGTAATGGATAGCAGAATTTAGGATCGAGTCCACAAAGAAATATTAATTTGTATTCTCCTATTTCAAATCTTCACTTAAAACCTCTCATACATGAATCTCATAAAGGTTGGATATCTTCTACAAGTTTGTATGCCCTTATTTTATGTTTGTCATGCTATTCTTATTTTTTTTTGTGGTAGTGGGGATTGAATCCAGGAGCACTCTATATTTAGACTATATCCCCAACTTGTATTATTTTTATTTTCAAACTATTGAAATAGGGTTTCACTCACTTGTCCAGACTGTCCTCGAACCTATAAACCTTCTGCCCCAGCCTCCCGTGTTGCTGTGATTACAGGTGTGTACACCATGGCATCTGGTTGCTAGTTTTATTTTTAAGAAAATAGATGTATGTAATCATCCTTTCAATGTATATTAACAATGGTTGTCACATACTTTAATAGTTCTTAATTTTATAGAATTAATTAATACTGTAAACTAGATTATTTTAAGGAATTACCATGATTGTATCTTAAAATTTTCAAAGAAACTCTTATTTATAAAAGACTATCAATATGTGGTTCATTGAAAAATATTTTTAAATTGTAAAATGAATGCATGAATATGCAATTCAAATAGTGCATACATACAAAACTAAAAATGCAATCCCCTTTCCAATTCCATGTTATAGACACACACACACACACACACACACACACACACACAGTGTACACATCCCATACTCAAGCATTTACCTGCTAATCCTATGACCTTCTGCAAAAAAGATTAAGTAAACATCCTTACAGACCTTTATTATGCATTTGCATTCATATATACAATATAAACGGGTTCATACTTTAAAATATGTTGCAATGCTCCCCCACTTTATATAACTTTGGAATCTTTCCATTTTAGTATGTATATCTACTTCATTTAACAGTAACATAGCATTTTATGACATGAATAATTTATGATAATAAGGAAATTATCATAGTTTATTCCATAGTATTGCTGAATTAGAACATATCCCGACGATATATTCATCAAATTTTGCTCTTATGTATACATTAAGGTTGTTTCAATTTTTACTACTTAAAATGCTACATTTATATATTCTGGTATACTTGCACACTTCCATAAGACAGTTCTAGAATGGAATTGCTGGGTCCAAATAGAATCACAATTGATATTTTAATACTCTCTACAATTTTCCGGCTAAATTAATTATGATCCCACTAAAGTTATGTGCAAATATCCATTTTCTAATAAGCTTGCCAGCATTGTATTTTATCAGCCTTATAATATTTGTTAATATGAGTAAAAAATGAGATGTTATTATGATTTTGATGTATCTCATTAGTAATAAAATTGAAACTTGTTCACATGTTAATTATCCACTAGGATAGTTCTTTCTTATCTTTTTATGTCTTTAACTAATGGGCAGATTTTATTTCTTTGCATACAATTGCTTTTTTTTTTTTTAATGGAGTCTTTCAAATTTAATTTAGAGAGTCTTTTTAAGGCTAGGGAAATTTTCTCCTCTTTGATGATTCTGTCTTCTCAGTTCCCTCTTTCTAGAATTCCTAATAGATGAGTGTTAGACTCTATCTCTAATCACTACACCTTTTAAGTTTTCCCTATAGTGTTCAACCTTTTGCCCTTCACTGCCCAGTTCTTGTCCATTCAGTGTGGTGGTCCCTCAGCTCTTTGATTTTCCCATGTCAGAATTTCTGTTTCCACATAATGTATTCATGTTTGTTTTGGTTTTCAAAGTCACAGACATAATATTTACTAACCCTAAGAGTTGGCTACTCTGATTGGTGCTTAAATACACTGACATTTTTCTCTCGACTCTGTGATCCAGTTCTTCTTAATAGAATGCCTTTATATTGGTGCAGGCTAAGGTCTTCTCTGGCTGAGATCATTTTACTCTGTTGGATCTTCATATTAGTCTATTTCCATCTACTTTATGTCTTTCGGGAAACCTACAATTGTCCCAAATCCCCAGCACTCTATTGTAATTACATTTATTTTTTCACTTATCCTTTTCAACAGTGTTTGGGAAGTGGGGAGATTTGCTTGCTTGGTCCACTATCTTCCATATTGATCTGATAAGACCACATTTCTTCTATTATTGACATAAAATGTCTCTAGTTAGACAAATCATTCATTTGGAGTAATTGATTTTTTTTCCCCAAGGCATTCCTTTTCAGGTCTCCATGGAGTTAGCTTTGATTTGTGTTTGAATTTGATCCCTTTATATTTATTTTCACACAGTCTGATTTCAGTGAAAGGGATGACTTCTTATCTTGTTTCAGTTTGAAATACCTGTAGCAGTATATTTAGAAATGGTCTACAAACTTTGCTGGAAATTTAAACCAGTTAAATATTATTAGAAGCATTATTCTTCATTTCTTTTACTGTTTTAAATGCAAGATTGCCTACGATTGTCATAATAGATTTAACATTTCCACATAACCTTTTAGAAAGATTCATTTATAGAGGCACTGAAACTTTCTCATTTTAAAGCATCAGTAATGAGAGAGTTTCACTTTGAAAGCCTCAGGCTGATCCCATGCACGTATTATTTTCATTCCCTACTTGACTAAAAGTTTTAGATTCTCAAATATATGCCATTTTTAAAAATAGTAAAGAGAACTACTTCTAATTCCAATATTTAATACGCCTTCTTTGCAAAACCTGTAATTTAGAGTTCAACACAAAGAATATGTGTAAGAATTGAATATTAATGTAAATTAGTGAAGTTTTTGCATAGAGACAAATATGAACAATCCTCTTTATCTCCATAGACACTAGTCTTTCCTTGTTTTTGAGTCCAGTCATGGTCTCCTTTTCCTCCATGTTTTTCTTTACTCTGTGCCTTTATATTTAGTTTGACAATCTTTTCTGCAGTATTTCTTGGGTGCCAAGCACTATATTAAACCTAATGCATACGAAGATAAGTAGGACATAATTTTTACCTGATCTTTTGACCTTTCTCTGTGTACAAAGATCAACTGAGATGGTAGGGATGAAAACACTTTGTAAAATACGGTATTAAAAAAAGGTACTATCGAAAATATAGGTAGACACAGAACTTTTTCAATTTACAATTTGTGTAGAGATTGAGTTGCAAAATTAGCCCTAATAGCTTTTAGAATATTGTCTTACGTATTGAGTATTAAATTGGAGATAATTATGGTACTGCAAGAGGTGACTGCTAAAAGGATCATTTTTCTGAAGAACTTTTGCTTTAAAACTTCAAATATTTTGGGAAGCTTAGAAGATATTAAAAACTCATTTCTTGTAGTTGTTGTGTGTGAGCAAAAGTTCAATGGAATGGTAGCTATGGAAGTTTTCTGTAAACCGTAAAGCACTATGTAAATACAAAGTGCTATTGTTGTGATGGGAAGTGAAGTGAAGAGAATAGGGAGCAATTTGGGTATGATGCAGAATGGGGCATATACAGGACAAATTTAGATAGGATGAGACCATAGAGTAAGTTTTCATTTTAAGCACAATGAAAACTACCTGAAGACAGTAGAGTAAGTTTTGAGCAAATTTAGAACGACTACATGATGTATTGTGAAGCATGCTATTTCCCAAATGGGACTTCATTTCCCAAAATACCTCTGTCTATAACTTCCTCTGCTATTTCTGTCTATAACTTTCTCTGCCATTTGAAATTCTGCTACAGAAATTACTTTTATTTGAAGCTAATAGTATGTTACAGTATGCATTCAAAAACAGCATTTTTATAATGTAGTAGTTTAAGTTGGGAGTGTTTTACTGTGTTTTTATTGGTTCAACATTTTGAACTACATGTTGGTGGTGGTGTTTTAATTTTTTATCATCTTTATTTTTCTTTTTTTATTGATGAGTGAGAATCAATAGTTGAGTGAATTATTTATCATAACCAGTGTACCATGATCGTTAGCCAGTCTATCTCACTTCTCATTTCTTTCCACTCTATCATGATTAAACTCCCAATGAATGAAGAGATCATCGTTAAACACCTATTAAAAAGCTAAAGAATTTCCAAGTCAGTACAGTTTCTCCCCAGGGTCCACAAATTAGTTGGGAGATATGTCTTATCAGTTAGAAAAAATTAGAGATCATAAGACAGGGCTTCATTTAAAGTACTAAATTGTATACTAAGAGCTTTGTCAGTTTAGATAATGGAGAAAACAACATGGGTGAGTTTAGGTCAAGGTTAAGAAGTGGAATTGTCCCCATGTCACCTTTTTTCCAGTTGGGGGTTGAAAGCAGGGCCTTTCCCATGGTAGGCATGTGTTCTCCCACCCCCAGCTCTGTCCAAATATTTTTAAACTTTAAAATGCTTAATTATATTAAAAAAATAGTAGAAGACTCTTTCAGGGCAGGTGGTAAAAGCGTTCTGAGGAGGGCCATTGTAACTGAAAGTGACAGTAAAAATGACTGATAAGACATGTTTTAGGAGGGAAATAGCAATAACTTCTACAATCTAGTGTTTCCCCTGAGCCTCATCAGCAGTGGTCACAGGAACACAAATCCTCGATTATCTGCTTAAGGCTCCTGAGACCCTCGCATTCATTTTTCCTGGTGTCTTCATCACATCTGCTGAGCCCCTGATCTCTGTTCCACTCAAGAGCTGCTGCCTGGAGCTCCAAGATCCAGTGTGTTCTTTACTCTTGTGGGTTTTGGAATGCTTCTGCCTCTACTCTAGTCAGCCTTTCCAGAAGGGTTCCTATAGCAGAGCCTTAGTTTCCCTTGTCCTCTTCCTCACAAGTCTATCCATGATGACAGAGCAGAAAAATCAGATGGGTTCCTCTCTCACTTACTTGCCATACCCAACAGAGAAGTTCTTAGGTCTCAACACTTGGTCCATCTGCTTGATCACTTGGGACATCTGCTTGATCACTTGACAGTGAAATATCTGTTATTGCCTTTAGTTTTTTAGCAGAATTTACTCCTGTGTATGCAGGAGTGGTGTGCTGCAGTGCTCTCACTAACTGTAAGAGTGGAGGGGAAGATAGGCTAGTGGGTCATTCCCCACTAGCCAGGGCATGGCCTGTGACCCAAGCTAGGCCCACCCAGAGGGGCAGGCTGTAATTTTGACTCTAAAGCAAGCTCTTCACAAAAGAAGGATTGATGACAGTGGTTTCCATTACTTGTCATTTCTTTCAGAAGCAGGCAAAGGATTTAGGATCCTTCAGTTCAGGCCTTCCCTGTGTCTTGCTCTTTCATCAGTTTGCATTTTCCCCTGGAACTTCTTGCAGATTCTGCACATTTGATAACCTTCTATCAAATTCCTGGGCACGTTTGGTCATTTGCTTTTTTTAAAATTAAGATAACTTGAGTTAATTTTCCTTACAACAAGTTGCTCTGAAACACAAGACCTTGCCAAATCTGGTTTATTGGGCCAGGGTGACATTTTTTGCTTGTGCTAGATTTTCCCTGACAGACCCTATGCCCTTCCTGTCTTCAGCTGTTGTCTTCCTCTACCACCTTGCAAGTAGCCAGCTATACTTGCATAGGCTTAGATCTCATGAAAAATAACTCTTTTTCTGAACTTCCCAGGGCACATGTATTTTGAGAAAATGATTAGTACTATTTAGGGGTGAGGAGAGGACTATTTAAGACTTACATAATCCCATGTGTTAAGAAGCTTCAAATTCATGCTCTGATTCCATACCATAGATATTATCACTTAATGCTCAGGTCAATATTCTGAGATGGGCACTCTTAACTCAGAGTAAGACTTAAATGGGGCAAAAAATAAAAAAATTGCTACATGTCTTTAGTAGAAAAATAGATATTTTAAAGTCACTCACTCACCTTCCTGGTTATCTGATTATATAGAAGTCTCAGAACTGTTCAATATCTTTAAGCTACTTAACAACACTACCAATTGTGGACAAATGATAGAAAAACAAATATTTCTTGTCCACAGATGTACAAATACAGTTTGTCTGGTGGAGGCTAAATTGATTTCTTTTCCTCACAATGGAAGAGTTTTCAGTCCACATGTAGGGTGTAAGTTCTTTTCAGCATTTCCTACTGCCTATGTGGTTCTTTGAACTGCCCTTTGAAATAGTTGCAACATCTCTCTGGTTCTCTTATTCGTTAGTAGGTTAAAAAAAAATCTTTGGCACATGAGCACTTTACATTAGTGTGAGAAATTTTATCTTTTTTAAAAAATTATCCTTTAACAATATCATTTAATCAAATAGAAAATATTATAATTTTAACTTTCAGGGACTTGGCAGAAGTAGCATTTGAACTCCAATTTCCCAACTTCGAATTCAGATTTTTCAAATTCAACTTCACACAAGAAAGAAATGATAAGTAAAACAATGGTTCTATCGCTTCTGTCCAGACCTGTACATTAGTGTTCTAATGAGCTTCTTATTTCTAGGCTCTTTCCCCTTGATTTTTATAATCTCCTGACAGATTACTACTCTAAAAAAATGCTTTATTCATTTCTCTTTGGCTATTGGTTCCAGTGACTTCCATAGTCAGATATAAATAATTTGGACCACTGACTCTAGATTTTTTCCCCCTTCCCCACCCAGCACAATCTCCTCCCCTATACCCTCCAATATTGTCTCAACTAGAACATGTGAAGTTCTTCCTCATCTTTGGTTTCTCAGATTTGGTTTTCTCTATTGTGAGACCTTCTTTCACTCTGAATTGCCAATGCCAGTAAGCCCCCAAAAGTCAATTCCAATCCATTTTCATGACTTCCATGATGTTTTCCAAATCTACCTGGCATGGAGTCATCATAGCCTCCTCCAATGCCATAGAACTTATCTATGCAACCATTCAGCAGTTAGTCTCAGCAACTGTTTTGGGGACACATAGGCATTTATGTTCTATGTTCTCAGAGGCAATATAACACAATAGTTAAGAACAGGTTTTGGAGTCAGGCTTCCTAGATTCATATTATAGTCTTGCCATTTCTTCCCTTTACAACCTTGGATGAGATGCATAACTTCTCAATGTTTGTTTTCTTTGTTTCCAATAGGATAATGAGAATTCCTACCTAAGTGTGAGGATTATGTAGATAAACTTATTTCAAATGCTTTCAAATATTATTTCACTCAAAATGTGTTGTATAAAGGTTTATGTTATTGTTCATGCTGTATGTTTTGCTCATTATCAGCTTACTTTCCTAACTAAATTTTAAATTAGTTGAGGAAAGAAATGAGTTTTAAAAAGTCTGATACAGTGTGTGCCACAAATATGTTGCTAATCACTCTGTAAAGGGGAATTATTGAAGGAAGGCTTTTGAGCAGGGTCTTGTCAAACACTGTCCAGCAAGATATTGGAAAGGTTTTTGAAAAGGCTAGATCAAGAACTATTGCAATAATTCCAATATGAACTAGTTCTTTTTTCACTCACTTCCAAGCAATGAACATTTATGATGCCTGGCATAGAGATAAATCATAGGGATTTAAAATGAACAAATAACCATTCCAATTTTTAAGCACTTTACATTCAGTACTGGGTAACTAATAAGTAAATGAACAGAGGCAATCCATTGATGAGAAATACAATAGAATTATATGTAAGTTGGGGCTCAGTTGGTAGAGTGCTTGCCTCCCAAGCATAAGGCCCTGGGTTCATTCCCCAGCAATGCAAAAAGAATTATATATAGGTGTAGGATACAGAGGGAAACAGGAGCAATAAGAGAAATGGTTTCTTAAAGGAAGTAATTCTTAAGCACCAAGCAGGAGTTGGGAGATGGAAATGGGGCAATATTCCAAGCAAGTTCAGCACTGCCTGGGAGAGCCGCAAAGGAGTCAGAACCTCAGGTAGTACCTGGTGGCAGGCAAAGAGTCAAAGAAAACCGGCTTGCTGACCAGATCTGTCTATTGTCAGCTACATGTTTATGGCATAACATTATAAAATAGGAAATGTGTTGAAGGAAGAGCTAGCTCTGCGTTTTCCAAGTTGTTGTGATCCTCCTCCTCATGTTTAACTTCTACCTCACTGCTGTCCCTGCATTCGCTGTTTTGTGTCCCTTACTCACACCTGAAGTCTGGTAGTTACTCATCACTAATCAGATTGAAATAAATCATGTCGTATGTTAGGTTGAGCTTCATTCTGCCCTCTGTTTTTTATTTGACAGGGTGCTTTTAGAACAATAAGTTCCCCAAATGTCAGAGCACAAGCAAACTTTCATTATAAAAGCAATTTACTAATATTACATAAAATCATAATGAGAAACAAAGGACACTGCGTCCTGAGAGGCAAACTTTTCAATCATGTAACAAGAGAACACACCCCCAAATTTGTAAATAAGTGTTCTCAGCTTGTAATATTAAAAGTTCTTGTAGGTGCTGAATAAAATCTACTACTCATGTAATTTATGTAGCAAGAAATGTACTTAAGTCATTAATTGATAGAAACAATTCACTTATATAATTATGTATATTCTTAGAAATATGTATTATATGTATTTCGAAACATTTTAAAAATCTCTTAGCAATGGGTACCAAGTTTCTAGTTGCAAGGAACTATCTTTTGTTTTCATAAATCAGATGATTTCTTTAAGATATATTCAGCAAAGTACATAAATCACTGAGAGCTTTGTGATAGATATGTTATTAAAGCAAAATAGTATGTGACATAATACTACTGCTTCAATTTTAGAAGTCCTGTTGTCTAGATGAACGGGGTTCTATTCTGCTAATATCCTGACCTAATGCCACAGTTAATAATAGAGTTCATAATAGGATTTCTTTTTAAACTGTTGTGCTGTAAATTCTCTTGTGATATGAATGTCTTGGTACAAAACTAAAGAATATTACATCTTGTTCAATGAATTTCTGAGCCTGGTAATGAGGGTAAAAAAGCCAATTAATCAGTTTATTCTCCACATCATTCCATAAATGAATATTTTGCAGCTTCCAGAGATACAAACTGGTAAGAAATAAAAGCAAAACAGGAGTGAAGAAATAAGAGTGATAAAAAAATCAAGCTAGAAAATAAGATAAACATGGTTCAAAAATATATCCAGATCAAAAAGTAAGCACAAATAACTAGTAGTTTATTCATTTTTAGGCATTTGTGTTTTAAAGATGATTAAGAAATAACTAACAGACTATTAAATGAATAATTATATTTTACTAAAATTTTACATTCTAAACAACATTGTATATTTTTAGAATTTATTAAAAACCCTCAATAATATGGCACCTATCCAAAGCTGTGAAGCTTCTGCTATTCAGACAATTAGGACACACACATTTTCCTCTGGAAAAATGCTTCATCAAAACTAATCGGGGTGTTCTTCAGCTAGTTATGTGTTCAATTTTATATATGTCTTAAAAATTAAATTAAGGTTGGTTCAGCTTCATCTTTATAGACTAATTTTTATTAAAGCTTTAATTTTGTCCTGCAGAATGTACCAATGTCAATTTATAACAATAATAATTTGGACCTATAAATGTCCCAGAAATAATTTTGAAACAGGAAGTGTCCCCAAATCATTACTTGGAGAGTGAGACTTCATTGATGAAGCTCTGACCTTAACATTGTACTTTTTAATTAATTTTAAATATACTCTCAAGTTAGGCAGTAATAAATTACAGATATATTTTCAAGTCTGTAGGAAATAATATATTAGCAATTATTTTAAAAATTTTGTTAGATATTCAGTACTTTTTTTAAACAACATGTTTATTTTGTTCCTCTTTAGTTTTTTGTTTTCAACATTCACAATTCAAAAAATGTATTTTAAGGGCCAATTATGTGTCATTGTGTCTTTTGATCTCACTACATCCTCTCCATCAAGGATGCATGTTCATTTTACAGATATGAAAACTATGATTTAGCAATGGTAAAGGATCATAATGAGTGACAGGGGAGATATTTGAACATAAATTCTCAATTTTTTTATACAATACTCCACCAGCTACTATACAGTGCAATTTCCCTTAGCTATGCCCTCAATGACTGGCCTATTCTTAAATTTTAAGTCACTAACCCAAGCTCCATATCTTAACTCAGCAATTTCTTGGTGCTTCAAAGAACTGTTGACACTGATGTTATCCATTAGATCCACCGTCAGGACAGAATAAGTACATGATATTTCAATTCTGCAACATCAAAACATGAATTTTCTCTTTACTAAGTTCCATCCTAATTTCTCTTTAAATGTTTCACTTATATTATTACACAAGGGAAAACAAGTTAATTGTTTTCACATTTTAGATCAAGATCATTGGTCTATTTCCCTGAAAAAGTTTATTAAATTCCTTTTCATTCTAAAAACAAAATAGCACTAACAAAATAAAAGGCCAATTTATTGTTTGACAGATTCACTACTAATGTTAAAGATAAAAACTGACAATATTAACTTTATCAACATATTTCCTACACCAAATTAGTGAGTTGGGTAAAAACAAGGTCCCTTTTGAGTTATGACTGGAAGAGCAAAGACGCCTCATGAGAAGGGCAACCATATGTCTTGGTTTGTTTGGGTCAGTCCTGGCTTATGCATATTGTCTTGGCATCCCATCTGGTTTAGCATTTATTCAAATTTTTGCAGATTTTAAGGACAAGTTCTTATTTTTCATTTTACTAAAATGAACAGAGTTGGGTTTAATCGATTTCTACTTTGCTTGCAGCTTCTGCCAGTCTGGATGAGTTGTTTGTGAGACCCATATGCAATGAAGAGATTTCTCATTTTAGCGTGTGGTTGAATCTGAAGGACAATGACCAGCCTATCTCTCTATTCCCAACTCTTTCCAGTTCCAATCTCTCTTCAAAGACTGCATGCATTGTGTTTGCTGATAAAACAAAGAGCTCTCAGACCTTAGAGGCTAACAATAGCTATTTCCTTCTGTGACAGATGCACAAAGCTGCCAGACCACTAGTGATTGGAGTTAGTAGGAAATGTTGAAAATCATGCCTGAGGTATGAGAAATATGTATGAAAAACAGAGAATGAGTAGTTCTGTTCTATAGAGAGTAGGCTGTAGTCTTTTGTCATTAATTGTGTGATTTAACTCTACAATGATATTGCATTGTTTGGAAAACTTTTTTTTTTATTTTGGAATAAATCCTTTTATCAGCAATAACAGAATAAAAGAGAAATTAATATTCAATGAAATGTTATGTAAAAAAGCTTTAAAATTTAATAATAAACGTATAACTTGCAAAAGTTAGTTAACATTTACCACACCTTATGGAGACCTCAGACATGTCACTAAGTAATGACCACCAGAAGATACAAATTTGCTGAAGAAACATCATTGTCTACTTCAAAATTTAGTTGAAATTTAGAACTAAAGAATGGAGTCACCAAAATATTCATGTTTTAAATATGCAACAAACCATGATTATTGCAAACAATGCTTACAAACAAGAACATATTGAAATGAATCCTTACAAAAAGAGAAACAAAGCAAATTAAATAAGAGCTCCACCAGTGTGAAAGACTGAATTTGGAATTTTATAATTACACTTTGGAATATCTTGCATGATGGGGAATAGTGTTTTGTTAGAATTCTGCTCTTTAATTGAATAAGTTTATATATTTTGGAATGTTTTAATTTAACCAAAATTCCAAAATATCATAATAGAAATCACTGATGCATTTTTTGTTATAGAATGTTCATCAAAGGAAATTATTCTAAATAAAGGGAAAAAGCACAATCTATGAGAAGATTTACAGGTTTATTAAAATTGAGATGTATTCCATGTAGCATAATTTGCTTTTGACTTTGCTAGGTCCCTCAGCATTTCTGGAGAAAATTATTTTTCATTTAAAAATGTTGTAGAGTACAAAAAGTTCATTAGAAAATGTACACATTTCTAATGTATTACACATAAAATGTCTTTGAAGAAGTGGGCAGGTAATTTTACAAAGAAAATTAAAAATAATAAAACTATATTGAAATAATGTAATACTATTATAGAGATAGAAATAGATAATAAAGTGTATAAAATGCATACGTATCTACAAAATGCTTTTCCTATTTATGTTGATTCTGAACTAATTTCTTGCAGGAAATTTTAAAGGACCTTTCAATTCTATTTTAGATTTCCTAAATGTTTTAGTTTATATTTTTAAAACCTAGAACATTTTTGATAAAATCAGTACAATTGTAGAAATTGAAAGTGAATATTGCTTTTGTTGCATTTAGTGTTCAGGTAAGGTTCAAGAAATAGTTTCACTGTGCAAGATATGCTAATTTTATTTTTAGACAATTTTAATTTGAGAAAGTAAAACATGTTATTGGTTCACTATTAATTTTTAATTGTCAGTTTTTAATTGTTTCAAGAATTATATAATTTAATTATTTGTATTGCTCCTCTTCAGTGTTATCATTCTTTGGATGATAAACTACAGGGCTTCCTTGTACTTGATGGCTAGAACCACGGACTTGAGTTCACTATGAACTAAGGTTGCTATTCTCTGTCTCTTTCTTCCCTCTTTGTCATATTCATGTGTGATCTTGGGAATGGATTACATGAGGTAACATGGCTGTAAGAGTCAGTTCTTGGAGGTGACTGGATAGAAGCTCTAAAGCTATTTATTGCCATTGAATCAAAATTGCAAATTGTATTTTTAAACTATAAATAAAGAATGTTCTGAAGGGGAATAAAAAACATGTTATCGTATAAAGATTTTCAGTTTTTCTTTCCTTTTGAAATTCATATTTTGACCAAAATAATTTATAAAGTACATTTAACAAAACCATTTTATTTTTTATTTTATTTTTTGATGTTGGAGATGGAATCCATAGCTTTGGGCATGCTAAACATAAGAAATATTTTAAACAAATTAGGAGAGATATTGGGGTTGGAGAAGAGAACTATAACCTGTTGTAAATGAGAGCTCTTTGTTCCATTCATTATAAATAAAAACAATATGCCTATTAATGCAGTCTAAAACTATTGAACTACTCGTTAAAATGTTTGTCAACATGTAGAACAAATACATGTACAAAGAGGCCAAATAATGAAGTACAAGGTGTGTTTTCTAGACCTGTTAGCAAGTTGATGGTTATAAAAAGAGACCAAAAGAGAAATCACAAGAATACAGTTTTTACACTATCCATCCACTTACCCATGCATCCAAGCATCTGTACATCCACCTATCAGTTCATCCACTTATCCACCCACCCAACATCCATCCACCTGTCCATCCACTCACTCAATCATATGTCCAACTATTAGTTAATAACTGCATGCTTTTCATATATTGAAATGGCAAAGATATGAAGACCTGACCTTGCCCTTAAGATGCTCACAGTCTAATGCAGGAATTTGATGTCCCCTGAGGAGCAAAATCCCTCTAAGTTGGCAGTCACTATTTGGGATGAATCACCTGGAGGATGAATTTGAAGATGAAGACAAGTAGTAAAATCCGAACTGAATGGGGTGGAGGCGATTAAAGTGAAAAATAGCTATGATAGATAACATGGTAGACACTTGAGTGACAAATATCAGAAGAAAGATGGCACGACAGAGGAGTTGGCAGAAGTCTGAGAGAAATTATGAGTCTGGTTTTTGAGATGGAAAATTTAAGGTTCTTGAATTTCATCAGGCAGATGGAGCTGGAAGACAGTGGGATATACAAACCTCCATGAAACTCCATGAAAATGTTCGATCTTGAAGGAGAGATTTAAATATCATTGATAAAGTGAGGAAGGAGGTTTACAGAAAAACAAAAAAAGTGGGCCCATAATTGAAACTTCAAGGACAGAAGTAAAAGAGAGAAAATTATCCAGGACACGAATGGTCAGGAGCCCTGGAAGAGCCAGAAGACTGACATTGAGATTTTCAAGAAGTGTCTTAGTAATGTGGGTACAGAAGGCACATTGAAATAAGGAATGAGAAATGTTCTTTACACATAACAGTCAGAGGGAAAAATACAAAATGAAATAAAGACAGAGCTTGTCTGCTCTGTGCACTTGGTGACTGGCACACAGTAGATGCTCAGAAAATGAGATGAATGGAAGAATATATAAATAAATCAAAATGAAATTATTCTCAATAAAGAACAATTTTTGAGAATTGGTCTATACTTCTACATTATTAAAAATAGTCTTTGTCCATAATATTAATACCATATCTAAGAAAATGGAGATTAATTCACACTTCTCCTTTAGCCACTTTATAACAACAGAAAATAATATTTATGAAATATTTTGAAACTCTCAGATATAGGCATTGCATGAATATATTTATATTATGTCCCTTTCTATATGAGTGTGCACAATATATAGCTGAATTTTGCCATTGACAAAGTCAGTTCAATGTGTAATTGGACTCATCTCCATAAATGATCATTTAAACATCCTGAAATATGCTAAGGTGTGTGTAGAAGGTTGTGAATAACTTTCTCATATAGCTAATGGCTTTTCTCACCAAAAATGTAGAAAAGTAGATGTAATACTCACCACCAACATGATGTATTCTGGATTCCAAAGAGGGGGAAAATATTTTCTTGTGTGAAATTTTAATGTAATTGTTAAAGATTTCAAGTTTTTTAAAAATGTAGTTCAGGGTATTCTTTGTGCTTCCTATCAACTTGCAATTCTACTAAGATTTTTTTAAAATAAGAAATTAGTGACAGTTGAGTTAATAAAACTGTAGCACATATAATCTTTGCCAGTTTATCTACTTATACTACAACTGAGAGTGTCAAATGCCATGTACTACAGAAATTAATATCCCAGGATTCAAGCTCCATTTAAGGAAATTAGTCATTACCTCTTGTCAATGCTAAAGGATTGTTAATTTGAAAGATACTACATTATCTTTTATTTATAAGGGGGTATTTCATTGTTTGTATTTCCTACCAGAAAGTCCACATTTAATGTTATGTATGTCAATATCTGTATTCCTATTGTGTATCTTCCATGAATCATAAAATACTGTAAGTGATCTAAAGTTGTCTGGATGTTAAAGAAATACATTCACTCTTTTTATAGTTAAATTAACCCCCTCACTATGTTTTCAAGGACTCAAAAGAATGAAAAGAATAATATATGATTCTCAATCAAGCTAGTACGAGTGAAATGCTTGTGTGAATTGATAAACCACTGGTTACCATAAAGTACAAATAATAAATACAAATTGTAGTCCTCCTTTTCAGATGTTAGTAAATGTGATGGAGAGGAGGAACCATGTATAAATCAGTAAGGAAACAATTAAATGCTGAGTTCTTTTGAGCTTCCTGTGAGTGCAGAATGGTTTTAGGAGTGGAGAGGGCCATGGGAGCTGAGGAAGTCAAAGGGACTGCATGACCCAGGAGGTCTTCTTTCTGTTTTTGCTGATGTTGTTACTGGTCCCAAAGAGAAATTTGTTTTTCCAAAGTTGTACTAGAATCCTCTTTCTGGGTAGGAAAGATGGGGAAAGAGGAATTGCATTTGCCTTTGGCAAGAGCTCAGAGATAAAGCAAGGAATCATGAGTTGTCAGGTATTCAGTATTTTTGGGCTGGGGTGTTTTTCAAACCTTCCTTGTTCAGGAAACAGAACCATCAAGGACTGCTTTGGACAGAGCTAATTTTCAGTCAATCTTTTGATACTTGAAGTACTAGGGAAGTGGATTCTTAAAGATTTTTTTTAAAAGAGGTGTGTGTGTGTGTGTGTGTGTGTGTGTGTGTGTCTGTGTTCACATCTTTTACCTTCCCTTAGTTATTTTGGCAATAGAGTTTTCTTTGATTTTTAAAGCAGAATGCATTCTTTTACTTTAAAAGATTCATTGTGATTGCCTCCACCAGCAAACCAATAATCTCTTTTGTGCTTAGAAGTTGATTTACTAATGAAAATAAGTCACAAAAACATGCTTTCTTCACTTAGGAGAATAGTTTATATTTCTTGGGCATGATGTTATTGAATTTTATGAGGTTAAAGAAGTATATTCATCTAGAAATTATATGCTGATAAATTTAAGAAAATACTTGGACCATTTTAAAATAGTGTAGGCTCTTGTAAGCAAAGCTAATTTAATCTTTGGGAGTCTGGAGGGTTATTTAACACTTACCCAGAGATTGGCTATTACATTTTAAAGCATTCAAACCAGTCATGTGGACTGTTTCAAATTATCCAAGAGATTTGAATTCCCTTGCACAAATAAGCAAATGACTATGCCTTCACATCTGCTCTAAGTACACAATACAGCTCCGTCTACTGGATTCTGAACCAGTAGCAGCTTTGCATATAGGGGGATGTGTTGTCAATAGTAGCATGAAACCTGAGAGTGGTACTGCCTGTTCCCTCCAGTTGCCAAGGACTGAAGTCATAGGCTTGAGCCATATGCTTGCTGACAACCTGGCAGAACGATTAGTAGAAGAGTTGCAGGTATCTGATGAGTTACCCATCATCTGCATAGGTCTGCTCTTTTTCCTGCCATTACTACAGCCTGGGCTGAGCAGGAGGGAAGACCTCAAGGTTTGAGCTACAAGAAGAGACCTTAGCAAGAGTCATATGAACAGACTGAGGCTGCAGGTCTACCTCAAGGGGTATCCATTCCAGACTTCTCTTTGCCAAGTGTAACAGAATGATCAGACAATTTACACTCTTTTCTGGTCTTCTCTTTTTTTGTACAATGTGGAATTTTTAGTAAACAAACTCTAGGATCTCTCTAGGTTCTAATAAAGTGCCCTTTTAGAATTTCCCATTTTTTTTCCCCCATGAAGGCCTTTAACATTTTGGAAGTGGAATAATTTGCCATCACATTTTAAAATGAAGAAAGATGGGGGATTGACAGTAATAGGAGGCTCTTAAGTGTGGTTCCTTTTCTACTTCTACTTGCTTTATTTTCCCATTATCTGATTTTCTCCAAAGTGATATTACCCAAATGCATAAATTCAAATTATATCCTCTGAGACTGTATGCCTAGCTGTGTTATGATTAACACCCTGATTATTGCACAAACCTTACGAAGAAAGTAATGCAAGAACCCTACTGCCAGGTTGGTAAAGCTTTCTATTTATGTTCATACTTCATTTAAAGCATAAGACGTGATAGAATTCGTTTCATATTTCACCCTCTTTTGTATGAAACTTTTTGAGAACATATTTTTGACTTTTCTGTCTTCCAGTTTGTCTTTTTACTTTTGAAGTTCCACTGTGATGAGTTCTGACATGTTGTGAAATGGCCACTTTAGTGTCATCACAGGTGACGTTTCACAAGCCTAACAGTTCAAAAAAAATGGGAAAAAGAAAACTAGGTGGTGACATATGTCCAAATAGGCGTCATTCACATTTCCTAGTGAGACAAATGAGAGGTCAAAATATAGGATGTTGGCAAGAATAGATGGTGGCCCTCTTATGGCACCACCTGGGTGGAGCCTGTTAATACTGGACCCTGGAAATGTGGTGACATCTGACATTTGTGCTGAGAGTTTGCTTCTTCACAACCATATGGAAACAAACTATCTCAGGAAAACATTTCTCTACTACTCATTATTTGACCATTTTTATTTCAATAAGGCCTGGAGAATGCTAGACTTGTGGACTTGATTCATGTTGTTCCTTCTGAAATTCCATTACCCCCTCCTGTATCCAGATATTAATAGCTGCAGTTTATAGATTGCTTCTTAGATTCAAGGTATTTATTAAGCATCCTAGATGCAATGATTACAGTTTTCATCACAACTACCCTAAAAGGAAGGTTTTAGCCTCAGTTTAGGATTGAATAATTTTCCCATAGGTAACACAGTGGATTGCTAATAGTGTTGGGTTTGGAACCCATACCTACTTGATCCCAAAGCTCCTAGTCATCATGCTAGAAAAGATACTCATCTTCAAGCCCCAACAAGAATACTGCCTTTTTCTGTCTGAGTCATACTTTCCAACTGATGTTTGATCTGATCTCCTCTTCAGCCTTCATACTGCTGGAAATACATATTTCTGAGTAGTGATTTTCTTCACCCCTTTGTTAGAATTATCTGGCCATCTCCTGAGTGGGTTATAAATCCTGAGAATGCCTGTTCACCTGTCCCAAGGCATCCAGCATGGTCTGTTTCTCATGGATGAGGCTCATATTATTTGAACTGAGCTAAATTTTCTTACTCTACCTTTGCTTATCACAGGAAGACACCTTCCCACCTCAGAGTAGAAGTGGGAACAGAAGTTCTGGTGCAGATAACTTGGAAACAATCTGAAAAGACTTTGCCAAGAATCTAATTAATTTTTCAGCAAATCAGCAATTCTTCAGATTTGTTAAATCATTCTAGATTTTTTCTATAGCTGGGTTTTGTAACATCTGGGTTAAATAGCACAAAAATGAATGCCTAGTAATTATAGATTTTTAGGAAATCTTAAGGAATATCTCATTAAATTTCTCTATTTTATCCATGAAATATCTGAAGATTGAGGGAGTTTCATGAGTTGCTTAAAGCCACAGAGCAAGTTAAAGGTAGGCCTTTAACTGATACTCTTAATTAGTAATCACTTACCTACTGTAGTGATGGCTTTGAGTTTGAAGGTCATGAGCTCCTCTTCCTGCTCAGTGTAGGGATCCTTACAGTATTCCTAACTGATGTCCACAGATTTGCTTGTGCACATGGAACAAGAATTCACTTTCTTCTTAAGCAATTTATTCCTTTTTAAAGTTTTGTTCTCTACTAAACCCAACAGAATTATAATCCTGTCCATTGCTGAAAAGAGGAGTGTCCCTAAGCCCTGTTTTGCACATTTTTTCTTTTTCATCCATATGTATTGTTTCTGTGATCCTATCACTCCCAAGATTCTAAATACCTTCAAATTTGTATCTCTAGAGCAACAACATCTTTCCCTTTGACCCATGAACAACTACTTACCAGATATTTTCCACTGGATGGTTAATAGGCATCAGATTTAATATCAAAAAAACAAAATCTTGATTATACCCCTCCCCTCCAGTCTTCTTCATCTCATGAAATAAGACTTCATTATTCTAGTTGCATGGATCAAAAATCAGAGGTCATGCTGATGTATCTTATTCTCTTTCATTGCACATCTAAACTGTCCATACTAACCCTATTAGCTCATTATTTCAAATTTCCTCCATAATACAACAGATTCCTACCAACTCCACTCTTCCCATTCTACTCCAGTTTAGCACACCCTCTTGCACTGACAGCTGCCCTCCCCCAACACCTGTGCTCCTCAACAGTCTGTTCTCCTTGGAGCAGCATAAATCAGCTCCTGTCATTCCACAACTTAAAACCTCCAGTGGCTTCTCATCATACTCACAGTAAAATAAAAATTTTCACAAGGGTATACAAGCTCCTGAGCATACCACTGACTTCTTTCTGACTTTATTTTTTGCTTTTCCTCTCCTTTAGTTTCTCTATATAGTCTGCCTCCTTATTGTTCCTTAAACACTCCACATAAAGTCCCAACTCTAGCCCTTTGCATTTGCAGTTCCCTCTGCTTTAAACCACTCCTGCCTCTGACATGCCCACACACACTTCCTCAGCTCCTTGGAATCTGCACTCACCCTATCAGAAGGCTTCCCCAGGATATTATTCCAATACCCTCATTTAATTTGTATTCAAAGCATTTATCACTCTCTGACAAACTGCATTTGCATGTTCATTTTTAAAATCCTTTTCATATCCCACAAAAGTGTGACTTCAAAGTGACCTGGAATCTTATTTTATTTTTGTTGTTTTATGCAGTTTCCATAGTATCTAGACTAGTAAGTGCAAAATATAAACACTATTGGTATTTGTTAATGTTTTTGTTAAATGAATTTCTCCTTCAACTCTGCCACTTATCCAGGTCTTTTATTGTAGAACTTTGGAACTCATGCGTGAGAATTTACCTTTCTTCCCATAAAAATAGCTTTAGTTTGGGACCATTAGGCCAAGTTGGTAAATTTGTTTTTTTTTAATCTAGATTTTTGCATTCCTATGCTAATTTATGACAATAATACTAGTTGCACTTTCATTTATTGAACACTTACATGGTCATCACTTGGCCAAGTATTTTACAATTTTATTTCACTTACCCTTAAAATGACTCTGTGGGTTGCTCTTGAGTGATGATGATACTATGTTATGGATGATGACACTGAGTCCTCAAGATGTAAAGCTATTTGTTCCAACTCACACACCAATAAATGGATATAACAGAGACACACTTCAAAGCCATATGCCTCTGGTTCAAATATACTGTGGTTATTAGGTGCAAGGTTTCTGGAGTCAGATCTGGGTTAGCACTCCTCAGCTTTATCTGTGTGATGTGGTCCAAGTCATTTTCTTCTCTAAGCTTTGGTTTGTTATCACATCAATGAGAATAAGAGTAATACTGATCTCATTATTAGGATGATCAGATGAGATAACATTGACTATGTTCTTAGTGTCATCTTGGCACAGAATAAAAGCTCATTAAGTGTTGTCATACTAGTAATACAATTTACAGAAATGACAATTTCAGGATTTTTGTGACTATTGGGCTATGCACATACTTTTAATATAATCTTGTTCAACTTCAATCTGTATTAGTTCTTGCTTCCATCTGTATAATCTGAAATTTTGATAATGTCATCATAATATAAACCACTGGCTGAAAGTACTGAAGGATGTCAATGTAAAGATGGATCTTTATTTCAAAACCAGAGGCTCCCTCTGGAAACAACCTAAGCTTTGTTCATCTGCAATAAGTTATCAGTTAGTATGGTACCTTCTAGAAACATGACTTAGTTTTACTAGTCTGTCTTGCTTATCTGCCAAAAGACCACACTGCTTTATTTTCCTCATCTAGAGATCCTATATGAGTTAAATGACTTATTAGAAGATCTAAGAAAAGATTATCAGGTTTATAGCATAGGGTCATCCGGAGTTTATTTAGCCCTATTTTTATCAGTTCAGAGTGGGTATTAGTAATTGCAGTTAGCATCTACCTAAGTCCCTTTACTGACCTGGTACACATGGTGTCAGATACCAGTTTATTGCCTCCCAGCTCCACATGCACTCTTCAGTATGTGCTCTGTGATAATGGAATTCCTTTAACAGTTCTCCTTTAAAGTGAGCTTGGGAGGAACACTGCAGGAGGAAGCAGCTGTCCTGTCATTATTGGAATGGTTCTGGGGTTGGCAATGTGGGTGTGAGGATATCCAGAGAAGTCTGCACCAGCACCAAGCCCTCTGCAAGTCAAGTTCTGACGATAACCTTTCTGCAGTGCTCATGAAGAGAAACCAGAGCCCCAGTATGGCTGGTGCTCCCTGAAGTGCTTCTATTCCCACTAGCACCTGGACTTCCACTACCCATGTCTTCCCACAGCATTTGTTGCTGTTCATCTGCTTCAGTATGGCTCTCAGAGTTCTGGAGAGGGGTGGCCCGTTGCTGTCCCAGCAGCTCCAGTTCATCTCCCACCTGGCCATACCTTCACACTCCCCTACTGCCTGGTGGGCTGACCCACACTTTCTTGAAGTTTGTCCTTTCTGGATTCTCTCCCTCAGCCCTAGAGTACTATATAGTTACTCTTTTATCCTAACAGTCCTTCATACTGAAATTTTTCTTGTTTAATTTAACTGTGTGATTTCCACTTCCATATTGAATTGAGACTGCTACAGGTCCATTTCATAGGACCGTTGACTGCTAAATAACTGCTGCCCCTTCTCTAGTAACTGCCCTCAGCCCATGGGACCTGCCTTACCCAGAAGGTCAGCACTGTCCCCTCTGCCTTTCCTTGTGGGTCCAAGTCAATGTCTATCTAACAAAAGTCAGCTCTCTGTGGCTCAGAGGGTATCTCTGTGTACAGTCTGCTTTCCAGAGCTCTCCAATGGATCAAATCAAGACTGGCCTTTACCAGAAATTGTATCCTCTCTCAGCTATCTCCTCACTTCTCAATCCTTCCTTCATTTCCTTATAGGCTTCCTCAATAAACCTTTGCCTCAGGCTCTAAGTCTCAGGAAGCTAACCTAAGACATAAACCAAAGCAAAGCTAGAAAATAATGAAGCTGATAATTGCACCAGATCTGTCTTGTTCTCTTATTCATACCCTCTCATGGTTGAGGAATCTTCCACCTCGAGCATGTTCTCCCTAATCCAATATGTCTTCCAGGCTGAGCTATCTTGGCCTGGAGAATGGTCTGCCATTGGATCAGGGTGAAGTATGTTATTACTGGTCTGAGACCTGAGCCCACTGTTTCTAGTCTGCATGCCCATTGTCTGTTCCATGGAGGGTTACACAACCCCACTTATTACTGCCTAGGGCCCATCTCTTTCTCTTCTCCTTCTTTTGCAGAGGGTAGGCCAGTATCCTGACTGGAGCGCTACACTCCCCATTCCCTGAAGAGTCTGCTTGTCTAGCTAAATCATGCTGCTATTCTCTAATCATTTTTATTTGGGGTAGGCTAGTTACCCAGGCCCTGAAAATAGTGCACTAGCATTCACTAAGGTGCAGAAACTGTGATGACAGCTTGACACTTGGATGCCTTTTAGGTAAATAATAGTTATTATTGAGAGGCCGCAGTGGCAGCTTTATTTATAGCTCCTGCCACCGCACACTAGCATTTAGGGGGGACTGGGAGGAGGTAGTTGAAGGGCTGCTTAGGGACCCTGGAGAACCAGGAAGACCTAGATTTACCAGGGATTGTTTGTGTCAATCTTGAAAGATAATTGGGCTAACACTGCATGAGAACAGCATCTTTCAGCCCATTCCCTTTTCAGATGCTCTAACACACAGTGAAAGCTTCAGCAAACAAGTCAACAGGTCTCAGATTTAATTGTCTCTTTCTCATGATCCCAGCTTGTATTGGGGTTTTCTGGTTTGTTCTTTGACCATCACGTGCAGATTCCCTTGAGGATTTCTCATCCTGGTCTGTCCTACCTAGTAGACTCTAATATAGACTATAAGTGACTCCTGTTTTCCCATTTGGTAGTAATTACTTGACAGTTACACACCTTCTCCCTACCTTCTCAACAAATAAACAAAGCAATAAGTAAAGACCCATGTTCTTGTTGATAGGCTTTCCTTTCCTCAGAGACACAAACTATTCCATTTCAGAGAGGTGGGTCTACTTTCTTAGGTACTGCTGCATTTTCTTTGTGACTGGATGAAGTACAGATGTAGCTAACTCGGTCACATTTTTAGTTGTCCCATAGTTAGATGAAATTATTAGCCATTCCTACAGAGTGTCAGCAACTGCAAATAGAAATGTGCCTTTGAAGGCAGCTAGCTCCAACTGGGAATTGGGAAATTAATAGGAATTTAGAATAATGGGCATGCTTGCAGTGAACCCTTCATGGGTTCAGAAACCTAGTTCCTTTGGTAATTTGAATGAGCAGTTT
The DNA here is from genome assembly GCA_020662805.1 of Glaucomys volans. Taxonomy (NCBI): domain Eukaryota; kingdom Metazoa; phylum Chordata; class Mammalia; order Rodentia; family Sciuridae; genus Glaucomys; species Glaucomys volans. Next base: position 43,554 of record JAJEJO010049716.1, read on the forward strand.
GGCTAATAAAGTTTGTCTGCGTTTAGTGAACCTGCTGCATCTAGCTGTCATTCACAAACAACTTGAATTATCACTTCCCCATCAAATTTTTCCCTTTCACTTAGCTTGTGGGCTGGTGGAACTGATTTTCTCCACTGTGGGTAGGTGATGGAAGGATTAAAAAAAAAAATTTCTACAACTAGCTAAAACAGGCTGGCCTTCTCCACCAGGGATGAAGGTTGTTTTATACAAATAACCTTGGATGAAATTCATGTGGTACCATGTTTATTTTACATGGCAGATATTCTTAATAGAATTTTCCAATTACTATCAATGTCCACTGGTGGCTCTTGATCTCTTAGTAAATTTCCAAGTGTCATGATCCCTACCTCTCTGAACATGGTAGAATTTTGCCTTCTGGAAAATGAGTTAGTGATTCCATAACTTCAAAGTTTTAACAAATCAATAATTCTTCATATATGTAAAGCACATCAGAGTTTTTCTTGTCACCTTTATTTATGTGATCTTAACCTTTTCTGGGTCACTTTCCTTTTCCCAGTGGAAATACATGCCCCTCCATGAAGTGCAAAGTGCTGCCCACTTACAAGCACATCAGGAGCCCGTTTTGTGTTCTCTGCAGTTTCATGGCAGTTAGAGCGCTGTTCTCAAGGAAACAGTCATCAACAGGATTGATTTTTTCATTTGGCCCCTGGGATTGCAGCGGTGTGGCAACAGTCCAGATCCAGGGGCTGAGGCACTGTGGTTGAAGAAGGAGTCTGGGATCTGAGAGGGCAGTTTGAGCAATCTGACAGACAGCATGGCTTTGGAGCAAATAAGGTGGTATAAGGAAGAGCTCAAACCCCAGGTTTCCATCACTTCCTAACTGGTGTGGGGTGAGAGAAGATATTTAACATCTCAGAGATACTTTCTTCATCTTTCATTAGAGAATAATAACATGACGTACCTCACAAAGTTATTTTAAGAACTAAAGGAGAGATGAATGAAAAGTCTTAGCACAGTGTCTTGTATTAGGCTAATGTTTTGGATTGTGTATATTTATCATCACTGCTAATTTAGATGGAAGGGAAAACCATGTACTTTTGTTGGAAAGGGTTCTATTTCAGTTTATTTATACATGACTTAAGAAATGTCACCTGACATTTCTATATAACTTATCTTTCACATTCAAACTTTCAAGGTAGCTGACTGTTCTGTGAGCAGGTGGGCGTAGAGGCATAGATGGGTGGAGTTGTAATTAACACACAAGCATTGTTTTCCAGAAGCATACATTTTAAGGGTTTGGAAAATTTGTTTTATTTTACTATATTAAGTTTTTTCCTTCATATTGCTTTTTAATTCAGCTTTATTATTTTCTATGATCTTACTTATTTTTGGTGCTGGGGATTGAACCCAAAACCTCATACATGCTAAGCACATGCTCTACAACATTGGGTACCCCTTAACCCTGCATTAATTTTTACATACTTTTTCATCAAGAAATTGTTGTAGGAACAATGCATACTTATTTGTTTAATATACTTAACAAATACTTACATAGTATTTACCTAGTTCCAGGCATTTTTAAGCTCATTGTAATTAATTCATTTAATCCTTGTTACAACTTTATGAAGTTGCTTCTATTATCCCCATTTTACATTGAGGCACAAAATAGAATTAAATCTCAAAATTCTGTAGGTAGAGCATGACTTGGATGCAAATCCAAGCAGGCTGGTGTCAGTCTGTGCTTATGGGTATCAGCTATTTTTATTATGAGGTCTTTGGAATAATTGAAATTGTGATTGTTTGAATTGTTCTGCATTCAGTCAGTCTAGACTTTCTGGGTTGGCATACATTATGTTGTTTAGTTCTTTAGGACTCTAGCATCCAGGATTTCCCCTTTGCCTGAGGCTATTGGAATTTGAGAGTTAGGGAAGCAGTTTAGGGAAGCCCTGGGAAGGAGCAAAGCATTCAGACTCCCTCTTAAGAATCTGTGTCATAAATTATGAGCCACGGAGTTGACTGGATTAAATTTCTTTATCAGTAAATGCATATTAGATACTGATACTGGGACCTTTGGCTTCTGAATCACCTTCAGAATAGCCCTGCTTAGAGAGTCAAGTTCTGGTCAGCACAAATAGAAGACCTATACACCTAGGCCAGGATTTTATCATTTATCTTCTTTTTTTCTCTTCTGGAAAAGATATTAATTCTTACTTTTAAGAAATTTTAAGCCTGGTGCAGTGGTGCATGCCTGTAATTCTAGCGACAGGAGGATCTTGAGTTCAAAGTCAGCCTCAGCAAAAGTGAGGCACTAAGCACCTCAGTGAGACCACATCTCTAAATAAAATACAAAATAGGACTGAGGATGTGGCTCATTGGTTGAGTGCCCCTGAGTTCAATCCCTGAACTTAAAAAAAAAAAAAAAAAACCAGAAAAAAGTAAAAAAAAAAAAATTTGAAATTTCATTAACCTCAATGATCCCATATGGATTTAAGAAATTGTTTTATGCTTCATAAAAGCTTTATTCTTTGAAAGTTGCTTATGGACTTGCTTTTCCTCTTTGGTGATTGTCCCTGATCCCTAATAGTGGTCCGCTTTCAAAATACCAGCTAACCACATGTTTAGTTTAAAACACACCAGGAGCTTTCCCAGCTGTACCATCTCCTGATTTCCTTCCTATGTTACCAGTGGCTCCTTCTGGCTCAGTTACTACTTCCTCCTATTTTCTGAAACCTCGTAAAGTTGAAGTGCCCCAAAATTTCAGCTTTTAGTCAGCTCCTCTGCTCAAAATGCTCCAATGACTCCAAAGTCCTTATTCCTTGTCTCTTTCTGGACCGATCACTTATAGCATGAGTTTGCTAGGGTTGCTGTAACAAAGTATCACAAGATAAGTGGCTTAACCAACGCAGTGTATTTATCAAAATGCACAATGCATTCTACTGCCATGTATAACTAATTAGAACAAATAAAAAATTAAAATATATTTTTAAAATGTATTTATTGTCTCACTGTCTTGGAGGTCAGAAGTTCCAAGTCAGGGTGTCAACCAGGCAACTCCCTCTGAGAGTCAGGGAAGGATCTGTGCCAGGCTTCTCTCAGCTCCTGGTAGTTCCCTGGTGGTGGCAGCAAAACTCCACTCTTCACATGGCATTCTCCCTGGGTGTATGACTTTCTTTATGTTCAGATTTCTCCTTTTGATAAGGACAAGAGTCTTATTGGATTAGATGCCCTCCCTATTCTTGTATAACCTCAGCTTAACTAATGGTATCATCAAGGGCCCTATTTCCAAATAAGGTCACATTCTGAGTCATTAGAGGTTCAACATATGAATGTGAAGCAGGAGGATACAATTCAGTTCTTAAAACCTACCCTGCTTTGTCCTTGCTCACTATGGGCAGCCATACTACCCTCTTCACTGATCCTTGGATGTTCAGATGTTCCTTCCTTAAGGTCTTCACATTGTATTTCCTCTGCCTACCCCCTCTGTCCACATGGCTCACTACCTCCCTCTGGAAATCCATTTCCAAAGTTCCCCTCCTCTGAGGTGCCTACCCCAACTACCTTATTTAAATTAATTCCCAAGAGCCAACTTTTTGTTTTGTCAATTTTTTTAATTGCTTCTTTTGTTTCAATTTCATTGATTTCTACTCTGATTTTAATTATTTCCTGTCTTCTACTACTTTTGGTGATGCACTGTTCTTTTTCTAGGGCTTTGAGCTGTAATGTGAGGTCATTGATTTGTTTACTTTTCATTCTTTTATTGAATGCACTCCATGCAATGAATTTTGGTCCTCTTAGCACTGCTTTCATAGTATCCCAGAGATTTTGATATGTTGTATCATTGTTCTCATTGATCTCTAAGAATTTTTTTATTTCCCCCCATGTCTTCTGTTATCCATGCATCATTCAACAGCATATTATTTAATGTCCAGGTGTTGGAGTCATTTCTGTTTTTCATTTTGTCATTGATTTCTAATTTCATTCCATTATGGTCTGATAGAATACAAGGTAGTATCTCTATCTTTTTGTATTTGCTAAGAGTAAGTAGCTTTGTGGCATAACATGTACATGTACGAATGCACAGATGATGTGACTCTACTTTGTGTACAACCAGAGAAACAACAGCTGTACTCCATTTGTGTACAATGAATCAAAATAAATAAATTTTAAAAATTAATTAATTCATTAATTCATTAATTCCCCTATTCCTTCCCAAACTCCCTTCTTCATCATTTTTTTTCTTTTTTCCCCACAACACTTATCATCTGTTTACATGCTTCTTAATTTGTTTATTTACTAGTTCTGTTGTTTATTGCTTGTCTTGCCCCCACTGTGACACTGGGGTATAAACCCAAATGAGGGGCTGTTTGCCCATATTATTCTGATTTATTCCACACACTAGAACAGTACTTCAGACCTAATAGCAACTGAAAAACAAAATGTAGATTTCCAATTTTTCTTCATTGGTTTTACTTTAGAGAAGCAGACCTTTAACACATGGAGTAAGATGGGCAGGAGGGCAACTATGTCTTAAACTTCTTCCTGGGACTTGGCTTACCCATACCCTCCACCTGGGACTGTTGGCCAACATTGATCATGACTTCAACTTCTGGTAGGAGCTTTCCATACCTGCCTACTGAGTGTGCAGAGCATTTTCCATGTACAAGACAAGACCAGACCCTTCTTGCAGGGTAGACACAGGCCTCATTTGACTTGCTTCCACCCTCACTTGGCACATGGAGATGCGGCCATTGAGGCTCCTAGAAGGAGCTGAGATTCAGGTTGAGAACCCAGGCATCATGACTCGCAGTGCTTTTTCTACTAGCATCAAAAGTAAAAAGCTCCTAAAGTGACCGCAAAGTGCTCCAGGAGACATTTCTCTAGCTTCATTGGAGAGAATGAGGTTAAAACAGCCCTCGGATGTCACATCCAATTGACTTAATAATCACATCAGGGTTTCTTATGGGCCCCTGGGAGCCCATGACAGGAGAGATTCCCAGCAGAACCACTAAGCTAGCCAAGCTACTGTGCATTTCTTGGTCTAAAAATCCATTTTAGACTTAAATGATCTATTTCTTGTCAGTCTCTGTCCTCATGGAGTCTAATGAGGGCAAGCATGCCTCACCCATTGGTTTTCACTCTGGTGCCCAGAATAGGCACAGGTAGATGTTTGAGAAATGGGTCCTAAACTCTGGCTGAAGCTATCTCAGAGTCCAGCCCACATATTCTCACATAGGCTGCGTCACCATCCAGCTTCCTGGGGCAGATAGCATTGATGCCCAGTTCATGCTTTGGTTTAGTTTCTTTTTGAACTCATGACTGACTTGCAAAAATAAATGATGAAACACTGATCTAAACAGTACTTTTGCCCCAGGGAAGATTAGTGGCTTGTAGAAGGGCTTGGAAGGGTGTTTCTGACATCATGGGGCCCAGGTAGTGAAACATTGCAATAGTGCCTCCAAATGAATGAGACTTCTGAGGGAAAGACTGGCCACACAGATGCGGGAAAGGTGACATTGATGTTTTTCCAGCCATGCTTATTGAGGGTGGCAACATTATCTGTGACTGACCATAAAACAAGAGGGGAATCAGGAGGCATCAGTTGACTGAGGCAGCACATTTGATCCCTCAATGCACAGGTAATAAACTTATCTTGTTCCTTGTTTGGCAACCCATCATATGCTTTCTGAAGAATGGCTTCTTTTTCTCTCTAGTCTTGACAGTGCTATCCACATGAATTTGTTTAGAAGAAAATATCAGGAATGTCTGACTCCAGAGCTGATTCCTTTTGATGGGGATGAATTCTTCTGAAGATGGAGATCTATCCGGGCATGGATGATGCCTCAGCTCCAGGGTCTTTCACTTGCCTTGGCAGGGACCTTAACTTGTCCTGCAATCATTGATGTTTCAAAACTAGTATATATTTTTTAACCAGGGTAGTTTCATTGTAGTGTCCCCTTCCATTCTGATTTCCCTTCTGCCTATGGCTGCAGGTAATTTTGGGGAACAGCTAAAAGGGAGGGTTGAATTGGGAATGCATTTATTTAGATTAGTTTGAACAGAATATATTTGTGTAGCTTGCAGTAATTTCTAAGTGTAACCATTGTTTGTTGTCCTGGTGTGTAGGAATGAGCTGTTTGCAGGATTACTCAGGCCACCCACTCTCTCTCAGTGGGTATTGGGACACTAAGGTATAGGACCTGAATTTTTGCCAACGGATGGACAGCTCCTCTGGTGCACTGCACCAGAATCATGTGAATGTAGGAGGAGAAAGAAAACTTGAAACACAGCCAGAAGCTTTCTGTGACAAAATGTCATAAGGGGTATATCAGGTAGCAGAGTAATCAGACCATTAGGTTATTTTCCTGGATTTTGTGAAATTTATGTTTGGCAGTCTTTTACTACTTTTTGTTGTTTGGGGGAAATTTTTCGCATCCTAAATGAATGTTCATATTCATTCCTAATTTACTTATATTTTTCTTGCATAATTCTCCCTATTTTTGAAAAGCATTAGGACTTCTAAAACATGGATCCTCCCTGCCTCTGCCTCATCAATTCTCCGTAATTTGTTAAATTTTGACAAGTCCTCGGAGATCTAATGGATAAAAATGCCAGATAAAGTTTAATGTAATTTTTCAGTTAATATAAATAATTTTGCTGCCCTCTGCAACTTCTAAAAATATGTAGATACTAAACAATTGGTCTTTATCAAGTCTCCAAGAGTGAGAAAAAATTACACTAGCAACTAATTTTTATAGGATAAGTGGGGTCAGGCAACTTGAGTGGATTTTCATAGCTTCAAATCCTCTAAAATTACTCAGGATTCCTATTTATCCCATCCTTCCAAAGGGGACTATATTCTTCCACCTAAAACATTTTTTTTCTAATGATTAATAGTTATCATGAGAGGATCGCTAAATGCCACCTTCTTTTTTCTTTGGTTAATGCACTTATTCTACCTATATACAATGATACTTCAATTAAAAAATAAATGTTTTATGTAGCTAAGATATTATTTAATATTCTAATGCAAAGTGGTGATGGTGGACCATTTAATCATTTCTTCTTGAACTAGAGTTGACTAACATAGGTCAAGGTATGTGCAGTTGTGTACAGAGGATAATTCTGTTTGGAAATTGCAGTCTTCAACCTCATGTGGTAAAGGTTTCAGAAGATATCAATGAAGTCTTATAAAACTTCCTGTGGTGTGACAAATATATAAGCATACCCTTTAAATAAACTTCATCTCTATGAAAAATAGTGAAAGTGATTAGAAAGAACTTCCCAGCTCAAGTGTTAGCCAGTTGTAGAATCTTTTTGAAACTTCTGCTTTAACCACAGATAAACCTGTAGCAAAATCACTAGATCCAACTTGTTCCAGGACATTTTTGGGATAAAGCCAATAGGAACAATTAAAGAAAGCTTCTGCATCATGAAGGAAGATTTGCATTTTCCATCCTCAGAGTCTAAGTGACTTCCGTGTGACTTCTCTGTGTTGATGTAGCCCTTGACCCCATTCCTTAACTTCATTGCATCTGTTTCCTAATTTTGTGGAAGTTTGGGTCCATAACTCTCATCATATTTTTAGCTCTTGCACACATGTTTTGTGGTTTTTATTTCTATTTCTATTTTAAATAGGTGAGGTCCATAAAGGAAGAAGAATAATTAGCATTTCAGGTGTATCAGAATACTTGGGGAGATGAAGTTAACCACTTATACCCTTAGAATTATCGCTTAATACTTGGGCAACAGTTACTGGAAGGGATAATGTTGGCTTGAGATAAACAACTCCAAATATAGAGCATTAGAACAGAGTCACACATTATCCAACAATTCTGAACTACGGTCTCTACATAAGGTTAAATTTTCTTGTGGTCAAAATTACTTGCCACTGCCCCTTGTGAGGTATATCTATTGTGGATTGACATTTTCTCTTCTAATTCCCTTCTACTCCCAGCAATAGCAAGTAATTAGTTCTTAAATTGAGCTTTGGATGAAATAGTTTCCTTATGTTTGGGGGTCATATCCCATAAATGTGTGTGCATACACACACACACACACACACACACACACGTACTTTTCATTTGAGGTCTCAAAATTGACTTCTGATAGCAAGGGTTTGTCTCAGCATTCATTTCTAAATCACACCACCAGAGCAAACCATTTTTGTGATTCATCATCTTTGCCTAATATTCTTCCTTTACCATTTGAGACCATGCAACCTCCAACTTCAGTTCAGTTCCTCAGTAGTTTTGCCACTTATAATCCCCTATGATTTCCCTCTATTTGTTTGGAAAATTTTTAAAAAACTATTTCTGTCTTGTTCTTTTTTTCTAAGTATTGAACCCAGGGGTGTTTAACCACTGAGCCACATACATAGCCCTTTTTAGTTTTTATTTTGAGACAGGGTCTTGCTAAGTTGTTCAGAGCCTTGCCAAGTTGTTGAGACTGGCTTTGAATTTGCAGTCTTCCTGCTTCAGCCTCCTGAGCCACTGGGATTACAGGCATGCACCACTGCACCCAGACAATTTTTTTTTTTTAAAGGTTGTACTGCTATCTCACTTTCTAATTTTATCTCAATTATTTTAATGTTTAAAATATTTTCTGAGATAAAGAAGTATGCAAAGTCAGACATGGGAAAAATGTAAAAGAAATTACTTGAAATCATTTGGTAATGAACCAAAGAATAAAGACAGATTGAGACCGATAGGAGCACATCTTTTGTTGATTTTTGCTTCCCTGTTGGAGAATGTATGCGTACCTTAAAACAATGCCATGATTTCTGTTTAAATTAAATGAAGTGGTTTTCATCTTTGTGGTTCCAAAATGAGGCTTTTTATTTTCTGCACAGGAAATAAAGCAGCCTAACTAAAACAGGAGATCTATTTTTCTTGGACATTAAGTAAAAACAAATTCTGACATGTTTCAATGGTGAATAGACTGTATGTTCCAACTCAGAAAATATTTTACCTTATTCCAATCATTGGATTTCTGGAACACTTGACAACATAATTTATGAAAAGTTGCTGTGGAGCCTGTGAAAAGTTTATCTAGTAATGGTTATTTTGTTTACCTGAACCATGTTTGCTTTGAAAATTATGAATCCTAGCTAGTCTATGTTTAAAGAGAAATGGGCCATTTAAAATGATCTGAAATGTCATTTATTTCACTGTCTTTTCCAAAAACTTTTATTCCCACAAGGGTGAGAGGAATTAAGGACTTGTTTTGTTTTGATTTTTAACAAAATATATCATTGATTAAAGTAAAATATTTTGTTTTCCATTACAAAGACTGGAAATACCAGTCATTCCCATGAATATATTTTGGGCTAGGTCGCCCCGGGTACTGTACAAATGTTGCCACCATGCCTCAGGCCTAGCCTCTGACATGTAAGAGCTTATAGCTTCCAAATTTATGACATTCCCCACAGAACTCTAAAGGGGTGGCTTCAGCAAATGCTAGGGTACTGAAACAGACAGTTCAGATGAAGAAGAGGAAGGAAAACCAGAGGTTAGTGATGAGCAGCTAAAGAAAGAGTATCTCAATGGGATATTGATGTGATTTTGCGAATAAAGCAATATAAAGATGGAGATGAAGGCCATAGTTAGAATATAGAGAAGGTTGCATGCTCATCTGAAGAGTTTAGATTTTATTTTCAGTCACTGAAATCGAGTGCTAGGATGAAGGAAGATTTGTAGAGACATCATAGACTTTGTGGAGCTATCACAGAATGTTAAGTCAGGGAGGATCCACAAACATCCAATCCATTGTTTTACAGATAAGGAAGCTTTCCATAATATGGACCCAAATTTATCACAAAAATGTATGTATACACATTTAAAATATTTATGAACTTTATCATCCCTCATAATATATTTTGGCTGGTGCACTAGGTCAGTTAAACATATATGGCAGTGATTTCAGAAGTGAGGTTCATTAACTGTGTATTCACATTCCTTATTATGAATTCAAGGTTTGGGAAAAATAATACCATGAGCAAAGAACATTGTCAGGAACTGCAGATATCTATTTTGAAATAACACTTTTCATATTAAATTCTTCTTGACCGTGTGCAGCTTCCCTCAGTCTTAGATGATCCAATGATGTAAATATCAAATGCTTATCTCATATGGTATAATTTGAAAAATGTTTAAAGTCTTCATGTTGGGAAAACAGATTTTATTGAGTTGTGCTGCAACTGCCAGCAGTGTTGGCAAGATTCCTTTGAGAAAAAGCAGTGCCTACTATATTGAGCTATTTTATAAGATGTCTGCATATATTATACATATATATAATAAATGTGTGAATACTCAGATAATGAGCCCCACTTCTCATATCTTTTACACACACACACACACATGTGCACACATGCACAAGCTTGTATGTATGTGCATGTATAAAATTTTCTATCCTAAGTCCTACAAAATGTAGTAGGTAGATCACCAAGAGACTCTTCTGCTTCAAATGGTACAAGGACAATGTTTTGGTATTTTGTGAAAAACAAGCCCTCAAAACAAATAGTTTGTATAATCCTTGTCTTGATGAGGTCTTGACACCAAGAGGCCAAGTTACAGTGTGAAGGCATCATGCCTCCTTTGGCATCACGATATCTGTCCCACCATCTTGGTCTGTCTGTTTCTCTCTCTCTCTCTTTCTCTGTCTCTCTTCTCTCTCTCTCTCTCTCTCTCTCTCTCTCTCTCTCTCTCTCAGACATGCACCACCACCACCACCACCACCACCACCACACACAAGAAAACTCACCCTGAAGGAGAGAGGCAACTGTTGGCTAGCTGATGCTCAAGCCACATTGGCTGTGGTTGGCAAAATTCATGTGGGTCCCATTCACAAGAGGCCTCTAGCCTGTCTCCTGAATGGTGCCTCCTGGGCAAGAGTAGAACTCATTTAAAAATGTCTATCCAAGATTCTCAATGACAGAAAACAACACCAGCATATGTTGGATCTATTGGTTTGTGTACTGTTCTGGAGATCCACAATTTCTGTCTCTCATTCCTGACCTTTTCACTAGACCAAGATTTAAGGTCTATTTCCAAATCTACACCTGCATGTTTCACTAGAAATTTTCTGCCTGAGTTGATTCAGTGACTCCTTCCACTTACTGCCTGGAATTTGTAGTTTATATTTAGGTCTCATATGAAAATATCATTGTTTCAATCTAGAGCCCACCTCACTCTTTAGGCACCTCAGTCTGCTTTTCTCTCTAATCTTGTGACCAGACAGAACATCTCCCTCTCTCCGTGCTTTCTTCTTTAGCCTCTCTTGTCCTTAATACCTAATTTTCCTTATTTCTTTCCAACCCAGGCAAAGTTACTATTCTCCATAGCATTACTAATAAGAGTTTGACAAGATATATGCAAACACAGAGGCACACATGGATTGTAACTGGTACAAAGATATAAGGCATATTAACTATCTGTGAAGATTAGGAAAAAGAGCTTATCATAAAATCATGAACAGCAATATCTTAAAAATATCTCATTTATGCCATATAGGGAAACAGGTAGTATCCACTCTGCAGCAGATTCCCTCCACAATCCTGAATGGAAGGTAATATTGCATACCCAGTTACCTTGTAGTGAGAACCAACTCTGGCTTCAGGAATGTTGTTTCTACCATATGTGAAAATAAGTGTGCTTAGATGATGTTTTAATCAACTTTGTGTTACTGTGACCACAAGATCCAATAAAAACAACTTAAAGAAAGAAAAGTTTATTTTGGCTCATGATTTCAAAGGTCTCAGTCTCTAGATGACTAAGTCTATTGCTTTGGACCTGAGACAGAACATCATGGCAGAAGGGCTTGTCAGAGAAAAACAGCTCAGAACACAGCAACCAGGAAGCAGAGAGAGTGCTCCACTCACCAGGGAAAAAAATATATACCCCAAAGTCATGCCCCCAGTGACCTACCTTCTTCAGCCATACCCTATCTGTCTACAGTTGTTACCCAGTTAATCCATGTCATTGGATTAATCCACCAATTAGGTTACTCTGATAATCTAATCATTTCACCTCTGAATTTTCTTGCATTGTGAGCTTCTGTGGGACACCTCATTTCAAAACTCCAACAGATGGCAAGAGAACTGCCATTTTGGGCAGCTTCCCATGCATAATGCCACGCATTTCCTTGTATTCCTCATTGAGAGCATATATTAGTCATGCAAGCAAGGAATGGATGGTCACTCCGTCTTAGAACCTGAGCAGACTCATTTGTTCAAGATCACGTAATCACAAAGAGGAGAGCCAGAATTTGAATCCAGATAGTCTGATTCTACGATAGTACCTTGTATCCATGGGTAGTACCTGGCTCATTACCTATTTTTTTAAACAAGTTAACCAAGAAGAATAGTTCATAAATGGTTGAAAAGAATAGAAAGAAAACATGACAATATGTGTTTTCATATGTTTGCATATCTTCTGTGGCTGCTTTTATAGTACAATGAGAGTTGACTATTAGTGACTCAGACCTAATGGCCCTCAAACCCTAAAATATTTATTCTCCTGCCTTTTACAGAAGAGTTTGATAACCCCTATTCTAAATTCTACATCAGCTATCCTAGCTCATGTTAGGCTCCTATTCAGTACTCTTAGAACTCCCAGCTTATTCATGGGAGTTTTAAAATGAAAATAACAAGCATCTGGAAGCCTTTGGATGTCGGTGGCACAGATGTGAAATCTTAGGAGGAGCTCAATTCAGCCATAAAATAAATGTTGTATAGTATTGTGGGAAAGCAAGATAAATGTTTTACTCACACCATTGCTAGCTCTGTCATTCATTAGGAAAAAAGGATCCCCATTGACAAAGAAAATGGAAGTTGTTTATGGGCTACATCACCAATATATTCAGCTAATTTGTGTTCATTTGTATTCATCAGGTTATTTTCCAAAATAGATGAAAAGTAGAACATTAGCTGGAAAGTTATGAATAAAGACATTAATTGTTCAGCTAGTCATGCCCATGAGGGAGGCCAAAGGAGCCCAGCTGTGAATAAACAATCACATTAAATACACCTGCTGCGTTCTGAGCATGGTGATGGGCTGTAACTCATTTTCTCAACCAGGACTTAGAGGTGGAATCCCCACTGCAAGTCTTGCAACTAGTAAATGACCAAGTCAGACTAGACTTTTGAACTGGTCCAACTTTGGATCTTTTTATTTTTAAAAAAATGGCAAGATATTCATTATTACAAATTGTAAGCTAAACTAGAATTCCTTATCCAGTTGGACAATGGATTCTTTTCCCCAATATTACCTATTATTTGATTCTGTCTGTTGTCAGTTGTTTGTAGGACAGTAGTTGAGGAAGTAACTAATGTTACCATTGATTCATATCTTACAAAAACTGCTGGAGATTTCAGTCGAAAAAAATGTGTGTTCATCATATAAAGGCTTTAATTAATTTATTTCCACCTTGTATAAAAGTTGGAGAGATGACTTGATTTCTAAGGATGTGACTAATTTTCATCTGTACTTCCAGTTTATCTAATTTCACAGTTGCTGAGTGTAAACATAGATGTTTAATAAAATCTAAGTAAGCTGTGAACCATTTCATGTTACTTAGAACTAGGGAGCTTAACATTCATATTCAATGAGAGGAAAGAGACACCTGCTCCTGTATTTCTTGAAATATTGTGGTTTTTAGACAGTTGTTAACAAAGGTTACAGGAAAAGATACATAACCTGTCATTGGTAACATGATGCCTAAAATCTGTGCCTTCTTTTTTCTTACCATTTTTTTAAAAATTTTGGAGTACATGTCTTTTGTATTAAGACAAGCCCAACAATCATCACTGTATCTTTAGGTAATGGAAACATGTATTTACTTCTGCCCAAGAATGCAGAGGTTATTTGCACTTAGAACACTTAAAAACTTTGTAAAAATAAAGTGCAATATTTATATGTGCATTTGTGTCTCTTCCAAAAGGCTCAACTCCTAGTGGGCATGTAATTTGGCACAATGCTTTTGTACTGAGAAAGCAATTTTGCAGTATGTGCCTAGAGCTTTAGAAATGTTCTTACCCTCTGAACCAAAACTTTTATCTTCTGGAAATTTGCTTTAAAACAAATGTAAAAGCTGGGTGAGGTGGCGCATGCCTGTAATCCCAGCCTCAGGAGGCTGAGGCATGAGCATCACATGAGTTCAAAGTCAGCCTCAGCAACTTAGTGAAGCCCTAAGCAACTTAGCAAGACCCTGTCTCTAAAAAAAAAAAAAAAAAAAAAAAAATTTAAAAAGGTCAAAGGATGTA
>JAJEJO010049716.1:57892-242616 GCA_020662805.1 Glaucomys volans
ATATATATATATATATATATATATATATATATATATATAAATAAAAGCAGTGTGAATGTGGCTCAGTGGTTATACACCCTAGGCTCAATCCCTTGTATCAATAAATAAATAAACAAACAAATAAAGAAATGTAAAAGGTGTTTATCATTATGATAAGCAAAGTGTGAAAATTTTTTAAATAACCTGAACAAAGAAGTATAAGAAAATGGTTAGCACATGATAGCATGTCCAAACTGTTGACTATTTTGCTATTAGTCATGTAATATTAAAAATGTGTATCTATGGTCATGGAGAAAACTTGCATTAACTGACAATGAAGAATATGCATTTTTTTTAAAAATGCTCATTTCAATATAAAATATTCACATGTACCTGTATGATAACACAGTTCAAAACTTATTACATTTTCCTCTTTATGCAGGCTCCCCATTAAGCCACACAAATTTGGGGACAGGGATTTTGTTTTAATCACCTGTATACTCTCCCTATTATACATAATATATTCAGTTTAAAAAAATTTTAAAGCAACAAAAAAAAAGACATAGCTTTGGGTACCACATAACCAAGAATACCATATGTATTTTCCCCTTTAAACTAACTATCTAAAGCCATGGTGCTATGGATAATCTGTAATTTCATTGGAATAAATAAGAAAGGTGATAAAAATAATTTAGTTGCTTTTATATAATTATCATTGATTTTTTTTGCATTTTTTGTTTCAATTAATGATTTATTACTCATGTGATCAAGGCAGACAATTTTTAAAGTAAAAGGAAATTTACAATTTACATATTGAAAAGAAGAAATGGCAGTTTTTCTCCAGAGTTGCTGGTAGCTTTAATGTATAGTGTCTAACTAGGTCTTTGTAATTTCATTCTAGTTTAAATAACCTTCTTTTATTTATTTATTTATTTATTTATTTTATTTACTTATTGATTCATTGAACACAAATGGAGTACAGCTATTGTTTCTCTGATTGTACACAAAGTAGAGTCGCACCATCTGTGCATTCATACATGTACACAGGGCAATGATGTCTGTCACACATTCTGTTATTATTACCCCCCTACCCCGACCCCACCCCTCCCTTCCCTCTATGCTATCTATCCTTCCTCCATTCTTGCCACCCTCCCCCCTCCCCACATAATGCATCATCATTCATTTATCAGAGAGACCATTCGGCCTTTGGATTTTTGGGATTGGCTGATCTCACTTAGCAAAACAGTCTCCAACATCATCCATTTGCCTACAAATGCCATAATTTTATTCTTCTTTATGGCTGAATAATATTCCATTGTGTTTATATACCACAGTTTCTTTATCCATTCATCTATTGAAGGGCATCTAGGTTGGTTCCACAATCTAGCTATTGTGAATTGAGCAGCTATGAACATTGATGTGGCTGCATCACTGTAGTAATCTGATTTTAAGTCCTTTGGGTATAGGCCAAGGAGTGGGATAGCTGGGTCAAATGGTGGATCCATTCCAAGTTTTCTAAGGAATCTCCACACTGCTTTCCAGAGTGATTGCACCAACTTGCACTCCCACCAGCAATGTATGAGTGTACCCTTTTCCCCACATTCCTTGTTATAAGAGAAATGCAAATCAAAACCACCTTAAGATTTCATCTTACCCCAATTAGAATGTCTCTTATTAAGAATACAGGCAAATAACCCTCTCTTAATAGACCAGCCTACAAGAGCATATCTGTTGCTTGGTTTCCTTTCTACCACATGGTGTTCTTTTACAGAATGGAAGTATCCAACAATGCAATGCTGATTCATTATAACTCTGATTTGGGGCATTGAGTCTTGAAGTAATGAGTGTGTAGGGCCTGATTCTGTGATTGCTACCCACTTTCAGTTTTCTTTTCATCAAAGGATCTCATCTTCATTCGCAAATATTCCTTTTTTCCCAGAAACATCTCCCACAGTGCCCTTGAAGGTAAATACATCTCTGCTGGATATATTAAATCAATACATCAAATTAATTGCAACGAGTTGAGATCTGACACCAAAAGAGAATACATGACACCCAGCCCCAGTCAGAGGTGCCTATACTGAACTGCTTTTAAAACCTTTGAACTATGCATTGAAGATGATTGCGGCTGTATCTCGGTTGAAATTTATTTTTAGCAAGAGAATACGCTAGAGCAATTAGGGGTACAGTGTTTTCTTTTTTTAAAGAAAAATACAGGGTCAAATGGAAGGCACCTGCATGATCAGCAAACAAAACACACCTTAGAGGTTTATTTACTTCAATCAATAGATTGCAAATGCTCCAGTGTAACTTGAATATGTCATCCCTATTTGGTTGCCAAGAAGATAATCTGAATCCTGGTTTCATTTCTCCAAATATATCCTTCACTCAGAATTTCTAGCTGAAAATCTGTCAACCACTCATCAAAGGGATGTTTGATATAGAAAGATTTGAGTTATGAAAAAACCAAAGGTCCAGTGTAAACAGCAGTTTCAGTTTCCATTTGCATGCATTATGAAGGTCTGGGCCTCTATGTCTCTATCCAGTTCATTTTATGCCTCAGTTGTCTAGGTTGCTGTGGAATTTAGAAAAGATCTGAAGTCCCCTGTAGGTGCTGTTGTGAAACTTAGAAGAAGCACATACGTAGGGCAGATCAATTAGGAAAAGGCTTCTCTTTGCAAGGACTGGAGTGTAAGGTTAGTCATCAACCCCTCATCACCCATTTGACTGGGATCCTTTGTGAGATGCACAAATGCTCAGCCCTGGATGGCAGCGCTGGAAAAAGTGTGTGTGTGAGAAAATTGTATGAAGCATGTGAAAGGTAGGCCATGCGTGTTTCAGAAATCGTCCTTCACTCCTTCAGAGAAAACCATCCTAACTGATGTCAAATCCAGAAAGCATGAAGAACATCCAATTGGATATGTTGCTGATGTCTGACATACACATGGCAGTTTTCTAAATAGCTTCCTATCAATATTGCAATTTTCTGATTTTTTAATTTTAAAAGCTATTTATCTCTTATCCTTATAGCTCATGCCTTGATATCCCTTTCCTCTATATAAACCAAGTTGGTGTCTTAATATGGCTGCCATCTCCATCTGACACTAACTTTTGATATTGTTGAAAACAGCTTTGATTTGATATTATTGTTACTGTCAGAACACTGAATAGGTGCCAATTTCAGGACACAACAGTCAGTGAAGGATATTTTATCAGTAGAAAATTTGTAGCCGAAGAATCACCAGCATCATTTGTTCAATAATCCTAGAAAAATGAAAATGACTATCAATTACTGGGTAAATATTTCAAAAAACACACTTTTTATATGTTATACAGCTTACAGTGAACTTCAAGAAATGCTGGCACTCATGCTTCATGGCTCTGCTGCTTTGTTATTATTGCATTGAGAGAGGAAGGAAAGGGGGGAGGAAGGGAGGGAGGGAGGGAGGGAGAATACCCAAACATGGAAGAATGGATAAAGTGTTTTGTATCTATAGTTAAGTAGTTAAAATGAAACAAGTAGACATATAGTTATCAAAAAGAACTGAAATTAAAAAACAAAATTTACTGGAAGAAGGGAGCAGACTTCAGAATGATGCATAAAGAATAATACAATTTCACTTAGCATGATATTCTCCATGATATTCCATCCATTTATCTGCAAATACCATAATATTATTCTTCTTTATTGCTGAGAGGGAGAGGGGGAGGGGGCAGGGGTATGAAAAATGGTGGAATGGGACAGACATCATTACCCCATATACATGTATGATTACATGAATGGTATGAATCTACATCATGCACAACGATAGAAATGAAAAGATGTACCCCATTTGTGTACAATGAACCAATATGCAGTCTGTAAAAATTTTAAAAAAAGAATAATACAATTTAGGGCTGGGGTTATAACTCAGTTGTAGAGCACTTGCTTAGCATGTGTGAGGCACTGGTTTCAAGTCTTAGCACCACACATATATAAATAAAATGAAGGTTCTTTGACAACCCAAAAAATTTTTTTAAAAAGAATAATAGAATTTATGGAAAATTTGCAAACACATGGAACATTTCCACAGTTTGTTTATACATACAATAAATATGATGAAAATGCAAAAACAAAGGTGAGTGGGATGATTGCTCACTCCTGCATTAGACATGTCTCTAGAGTACACATATGCACCCTCTAGGGAGGGATGAGAGAGGCCAGCACTGGGGTAGGAATGTCAGCGGCATCTTAATATCATCACATTAGGAAAAATATGGAAACCTTAATATTTGTTAAATCTGAATGATAAATATCTGGACGTTGGTCACATTACTCTCTTTAATTTTTATGTATGAATATTTAAGGATGAAAGTATGGCAACCATCATTTGTAAAAGTCCATTTTACCTGGAAAAGATAAATATTGTCAAATAAATGGATTAGCAGATGTTAAATGCTAATCTTTTTAATGCCCTTATATTATCTCAGGTATTTCAGATTTACAGAGCTATAGTAATCTAATGTTCTGGGTAAAAGTTATGCAGGTAATGAGTTATCATCATCATCATCATCATTATCATCATCATCATTTTTTGCTGGGCATGGAACCAGGGCCTCATACATGCCAGGCAAGTACTTTATGACTGAGTCATATCCCTAGCCCTAAATGAGTTAATTTTTTTAAACTATTAGTTTTAGGAAAAAAATAATCAAAATAGAAACCAGGAAACTGAGTTGGCACGGATTTGATTATGCTCACTTGGAAAATATGCACTGCACATTCATTTGCTAAAACATTGCAATGGAGTTTTATAGTTAGTGATACTTTTTAAAAAGTCAGTGAATACGTGATAGTTTTATGTGCCCATATTGGGAACTGGGGTAGAGGAAAGCAGAAACAGCTTGATGGTGTAGTCCCGTACCTCCTAACAATGTGTGGATTTTTAAAGAGTGCATAAATGGCTCCACAGATTTCCCGAGGAGTTTTTGCTTCTGTCAATCAATTGCACCAATTACAAATATGAACTCTAACCCCCAGACTCCCCCAAAAAAGTCTATAAGATACTCTTCTCCCACTACTGCTACACACTTACTGATATCAAATGACCTTGACAACTTAATCAAGTTCTGTAATTCTCAGCAAACATTCATCAAGAGGAAAACACAAGAAATGTAGTTTATGATGTAAACACATGCTAAGAAACAGCATTATCCCACGCTCTGCTTTTTTCCCTGTATTTTACACTGGACGACAATATGAGAGACAGGTAATTGGTTCCCTTGCCCTTGTAAAGTCTCCCCTGGCATTGTTATTTGTCTCCAATTGGAAAGCAAGATGTATTTGCCAGAACATGGTTATTAAATCACAAAAGGAGAGTTGCTATTCTATACAAATAAGAAATTCTCAGAAAGGGGCACAAGTATCTGCCAAAACAAAGATTTGTCATAATCTTTCTCCTTCATGTTTTGATCCCCCTCTTTTCAACTTGTATTGTCATTATCTGGTCTACTATTTTATCATTCTAAAGAAAGGGGAAAATTGCATCATTGAATATATGTGCATCATTGGCACAAAAAGGAGAGCGCTGTCTTGCTCTAGGTCTTTTCAGAAAGCAGAAGCATGGACTGTAGATGGACATTATGTTGGAAAATATTTAGTCTCTACGTAAATATAATCGGACATTATGATGGAAAATATTTAGTCTCTACGTAAATATAATTGTTTCGTCAGCTTTTTTGTCTCTGTGTCCAAAAGATCTGGCAAGAACAATGTAGAGGTGGAAGTTAATTGTGTCTCAGGGTTTCAGAGGTCTCAGTTCTTGGTCTCAGACTCCATTGCTCTGGGCTGAAGGTGAGACAGAACATCATAGCAAATGGGCATTGTGGAGAAAAGCAGCTCAGAACATGACAACCAGGAAACAGAGCTCTACTCACCTGGGACAAAATATAAACCCCCTAAGTCATGTCCCCAGGGACCTACCTCCTCCAATTGCTCTTGATCTCCCTGAAGTTACCACCCAGTTAATCCATATTGGTGGATTCATCCACCGATTAGTTTGAGACTCTCTAATCTAATCATTTTGAATCTGAAAATTCTTGCTTTGCCAAACACATGAGCTTTGGCGGGGAGATACCTCCTATATAAATCGTAACAATAATTATGTCTAGTGGTGAAGGATGCTCAGAGGTCATAATCTACCTTAAACACAGTGACCTTCTTACTAAGAGAACTTGTAGTAACATGGCAGGCAGGCATTATCTAGTAGAAAGGGGGTGACCTTGAGGGGCAGAAACAGAAAACTTTTAGGGCCTCTTGAAAAATCGAAGAAATAATATTCCCATGCTTTTTAAATTGCATCCTCTTACCAGGACTTGAATTCTGAAGATTTTTATTTCTAAATATTACTACAAATCCAATTGCTAAATTTCTCATAAAAAAATATAGAATAGTTGTAAATTCTATAGGGGGGCTGAGGATGAAGTTCAGTGGTAATAATCTCTACTTCATGTATTCCCTCTCTTTTTGGTTTGCTTTGCTATTCTCTGTAATAAAAAAATCCAGGCACTTTCCTATCCATTAGGCCTGCCACGTCCAGGCATGTCCCCTTAAGGTCACAAGATGATAGCCACAGATCTGGATACCACAGTGCTACTCCAAGGCAGGGATGACAGGTCAGAAAAGGTAGAAGGCCGCAGTGGCCTGGGTGGTAAGAGCACTTATCTTCTCATACCTCTTAGTAGAAATGAAAAGACCTCACTAAATATGTGCAAACTGACTTACCCCATGACTCATTGGACAGAAGGTGGTCACACAATAGCAAAGAAAAGTTAGTTTTAACAATTGTAGCTACTTTATGATTAAGGATCTAAAATATAAATGGAAAAATGTTTTAAAAACCAGTCTAAAATTATTATAAGCAGAGGAAAGTAGAATGATGGGATATATATACATACATACTTTTGTTGGGAAGACTCATTGATTTGTGAAGTATCTCATCTGGCTTCTCGTTCCCCATGTGCAGAGTTGAGAAAAGCAGGGAAGTCAAACCAGTACTTGCAGGGTCATTCTTTCAATTAGAACATGTACAGTGTCTTCAGGAAAGCCTTTCCCAGTCTCTTGACTCAAAGCAAGATTCTATCAATTTATTACAAAATCTATACTGCAAATTATTTAAGCATGAAATACACTTAGTATTGACCTATAAAAATTGGTTTCATGATCTCCTTCTTGATTCTCTTCTATGTCCTTAGCCATTCTTAGCCTCATTTGATGACTTCTCCTGAGTTTTCCAACCTGTAACCATTGGAGTCCCCTGGAGTCAATATTTATACTTCATCTTTGCTCTGTTTGTACTCACTCCATACGTTATTTAATTCCTGCTGATTCTGAATTTATATCATCAGCTTAGCTCTCACCCTTAAACTTCAGACTCGTTGATTCACCTTTCACCTGTCTCTCCTCTTGGATACTTAACAGTTTTCTTTAACAGCATATTGAAGACCAAGCTTGAAATCTCCCAAGCTTAAAGGCTTATTTTTTAAAATTTCATAAATGTACTCTACCCTCTAGTATTTAAGGCAAAAGCATAGACATCATCCTTACATTATTTTTAATCTCTCCCACTGCAATCAAAGCCAGAGGCTTCTACTACTCTTCCTAAAATGCCTCCTACCTACTACTTCTCACCACATTTACTGCTACCACCCTAGTCCAACATCACCACATTTTTTAAAAATAAACTATTATGATAACTTCTAACTCTTCATCCCAGTCTGGCCCTTGCTGTTCTAGAGTCTGTTCTCAGCAAAACAGCTAGAGCGGCCCCCTCATGATAGAAGCAGAACAGTGACTCCTTGAGGGTTCCAATCATACCTCTTTCCTTGTTTTTCCACAAACATATAAAGCATGCTTCCACCTCAGTGCCTTTGTACTTGATCTCCCCTCTACATGGGAATCCTTCTTTATGTCCACAGTGTCACCCCACCACTTTCCTGGGCTCTCCCCTTAGGGGTGAGCTTATCAGAAAAGATCTTACTGATCATGCTATTTTGTTATAGTAATTTAGAAATTTCCAGGAATCATTCCTAATTCTTCTTGCTCTACTTTTCTTTCATAGCATGTCACCATAGGATTTTCCTTCCTTCCTTCCTTCCTTCCTTCCTTCCTTCCTTCCTTCCTTCCTTCCTTCCATGGTACTTGACACAAGGCCTGGCACATACATTTTCTATCAATATTTGCTGAATGAATAATGAATATGTCTGTAAAATTAGCCTACAGTGCAAATGGTTCCTAATTCAAAAACCTTTGTATAGTTTTCAACTGACCTGAATGTCTACTCCCAGAAAGGGAAATTGCTGAAACAACAATTTGGAAAAAATAAAGTTATGATTTATTGAGCAATGCCTTTAGTTTAGGTTATTTTATTGTAAGAATAGCCACCCCCTATTTTATATAGAATGAGGACACTAAAGTTCAGAAAAGTACATAGTTGGCCAACATCTCATAGCTAAAAAAAGTCCACATCTAGCTGTGGCCTGAGCTACATACTAGATCATGCTAACTCTTTCCTGAAACAGTGAAAGAAATCTGACACATTCCATGCTGTTTTAAGTTACTTCTACTGCTGGATTCTAATATTCAAGCTACTGTTCTTTTTGTCTGTCTGTAATTTACCTTTCTCTCTCCCCTTCTTCTTCCCTCCTTCCTTCTTTCCTACCTATCTGCCTCCCTTTCTACATATCTGCTTTCTTTGCCTTTTTTCTCCCTTCTTAATTTCCTTCCTTCTTTTCTTTTTTTTTTTCATAAGGTTAGAATTGTATGCAATGTTTTATATTATTGGGTACAGTTGTTAGGTTATAGTCACTGTTTACATATACCTCTGAATCCATAATTTATTGAATAAACACAGGTCTGAAATGGAAAAGATCTTGGAAATCATGTCATTAACTCCTTCTGCTTAGACATGAGATAAGAAAGGCCCAGAGATGGGAGGTGGCTTGGGTCTGATCACACAGCTCATTATTTATTGAATTGGAATCCTATTCTGATTTCAAATATATAGATCACCATTTATCCAAAATAGAAAATGTCCACCAGATGAACTGTATTTCAGATTTAAGCCTCTTTATTACTTAGATCTAAAAGGTACTCAAGATAAAATCTCATCATCCTCAGAAATGAACTTTCTCACGAGAAGACAGTCTTCCTTGTTGCAGGGTAAATGTCTTTCATGGCCTCAACATCACTCAAGTGTACAGACAGCACTCCTTTAGGAAAAAATGTGTACCTAGGATAATGTGCAGTGAGGAAAAAAATGTATCCACACACACATAATGTGTTTGATGATAAGATATACAACAAGAGGGACTGTTTCCATATAGATTATGCAATTATGTATTTATAAGTTCATGTTATGTGGGCTTAGGTGTGAATGGCGAAAAAATCATAAATAACTAAAATATTGAAATATCATTAAGAATTTTAATACTCAATGTTAAGGTATATAAAAATAGAAGCAGTGGGCTTGGTGCAATGAGCTCCTACTCAGACCCAGCTGTAATTCACATCCAGCTATCATCTGCTTCACTTGGGGGATATTATAACTCTAAAATACACTTGGATGGTCAGCATTGTTAGGCTTGTCAACCTTTCTAAGCCTTCATCTATAGTGATACTGACCTAATGTAATGTTAGAGAACAATGGGTGGAGATACCACTTTGATCAGATGATTAGGAAATGACTATCTAAGCAGTGGACATTGAATTTGAGACCTGAAGTATGAAAATGAGAGAAAAAGAACTATGTGGGTAAAAGTCTGGAGACTGGATGGAGCTGAGAACATTCTCAGGTGAAGATACTAGGTGAGGAGTAAGAAAAATCTTGGACAGGATATTACAGGGTGTAATGTTAGAGAACAATGGGAGGAGACACCACTTTGATCAGATGATTAGCATGATGGAGGGAGTCTGGGTTTCATTCCACATGCAATGGAATTTAAACAGGAGGATGGTAGACACAGTTTTCTTTGCAGAGATTATTCTAGGAGATAAGACAAAGAGCAGGTGTTAAATCTACACGTGGTTTAGGTGAGCACCCTCACAGTCACAGTATCGACATCACTGATTTGTGAAAGAGCAAGGTTCCCAACATGAGGGTCCTGTGCAAGAGACTGGATGACCTCACAAAGATAGTACTGCAAGGAGTGGGGATTCAAGGATTATAGATTGGGCATGAGATTACATATTGACCTTTATAATCCTCCCAAACATTGAGCTTCTGTAGTTCTATGAACTGAGCTAATTTTTGAAAGTCTCTTTAAGAATGAAAGGAAACCATAAAATCAAAGGTTTTATTATTCAGAAAGAAATCCATCTAAAGTTTAGAAATCTGGTACATACTTATTTATGGGGTGGTATCATCTCTCCAGTTGGGGCTGAGGAATATGGTCTACAACTCCTTCCACTAGGGCGGAAGTTCTGAATTTGTTGTGTGATATGGATCACCTCAATTCTCTTGCTTAAAATGAAAGTCTCCAGGACCCAGGTCTTAGAGGTTCTAATTTAGTAGATGCAAGGTGAGGTCTGGGGAACTATGAATGGAATGAGCAACCCAGGAGGTTCCTGTGGACAAGATGGACCAGGAGTACAAGGGCCACACTTTGAGAAGCAGTGGGCTTGGTGCAAGGAGCTCCTACTCAGACCCAGCTGTAATTCACATCCAGCTATCATCTGCTTCACTTGGGGGATATTATAACTCTAAAATACACTTGGATGGTCAGCATGGTTAGCCTTGTCAACTTTTCTAAGCCTTCATCTATAGTGATGCTGACCTTAAGATGCTGTTGTGAGGGCTGGAAATTCAAAATACAAAAAGCAGGCCTGAGAGCCTGGCGTATCACTGCAGCCTAACAGGCAGCAGCTATTATCTGCTGTTTCTCAGTCTGTCTAATTTGTTCGGCTGCCTCCTTGCTGCTCATCTTCATTTCATAATGCAGAGTCAGCACTCACCTTCCTTGATTTGATTCTTAATTAATTCTTAATTTGTCTTCTTGCCTCTACCTCTCGCAAATTTCTAGACACCTGCCCTTAGCAATTGTCACCCTTATTAAAGTTTTGTCCCCCCCTGCTGCATTATTCTAAAGACAATAAGATAAAAATATTGATATTACAGCCATGGAATATCTATAACTATCAAATTAGTTTAGACATGTTTCCTGCTGTAATTAACTTACAATTATCTCTTGTAAAGCTACTCATCTTTCCTGTTTAACCTAACATAAGGACTGTGAAGCAGAGAAGACCATGCAGTGGACAGATGAGGTTCTGGAAAATGCTACCAAATTATGAAAAACATTTGAATCTCATTAGCTTCTGAAGTACATAAACAAAGATTAAATGGAGCAAGAAAAGTCAGTCCACTCTAGTGTGTTGGACTTACTAATTTATATATGTTGTCTTGAAAATTTTAAATTTAACAAGCCTCTAAAGTGTGAAAAAATAAAACACTAAAATAAAGCTGAATTAACCCTTTTTCGACTTCAAGTCTTCCTGTGCTTAAAGAAAGAAGCCCTTTCCAGCCTACTTAAAATTAAAAGGAAATACTCATTGGATTAAACATAATTGCAAGTGAATTCTAGATTGTGCTGCAGGAGGAACAGGAGACAAGTTAGATATTTGGGGAATTTGTGTTTTCATAGTGTATGGCTGGTTTCATTTGCTAGATTCCATTTAATCTATTTTTCAATAGGCCAGAGAGAATGTCAAAGTAAGTACCGGTTTTTCAGAACAAAAATCTTACCATGTGGTCTTTTCTTTGTTTTTAAATCAACTCCTAAGAAAAGTTTTACAGAGGTATAAAAATTTAAATCACAATTAGCTACATAGTTGGTCATTTATTTTAGAGAATAAAATGACACAAAATGAGAATTGTCCCAGAAAATCCACACCCTGACACTTGCCTCCTAACTCTCCACCTTCCCCTTCCTCTGGGTTGAGAGATTTGGCATTTTTATATCATCCAGTTAGTTGTGTAAGTTGACAAGGAGGAGAATTGTGGCCAAGACTAAACTTTGTCTTCCCCTGCTCTTTGCAAAAGCAGGAGATGAGCGGGACCTTCTCAGGAAGCTCACTTATGGTTCCTATTTGATTTGGAGGTGGGGTAGAGAAGGAATTATAAATATAAAAATGTAGGAATCATAGAGATGCAAATTAGGGATATTTACATCAGACCTAGTTCTTCCTATAAAATATTTAGAACAGGTTAGCCTGCCCTCACTAGGACAGTGGCCAAGATGCAGATCTTGGACTAGAAAATTCCAAAGTAGCCCCTTAAAGACCCGGAAGAATCCATAATAATTCCAAATGCTTGATTCATACACACACTGTTTTCTTGAAGAAGAAGTAGAGCCTTATTATTTCTTCTTGCTGTATATTGGAGGATGGGCTTTGTTTAGCATTATTTGGCTTTCTGATTATGTTTAATCTGTTTTGGAATAGAAAATAAAGCTTTTTATTTCTGTTTACCAAAGATTTTCCTGGAAGTAGCAAATCAGCCTGAAAGCTAAGGACTTGAGATCAACTGCATAGGGCAGATCTGATTTTATTTTTAAAGCAAAGTGGCTGGTTTGTTATAAGTGATTATGCTTAACAATAAAACAAAGAATAGATTCAGTAAAAAACACTGTACTCTAATTTGGAGTGCTTTAAATAAAGTAATGGGCTATACATTTATTTCACATGTTTGTTTCACAAATATTTGTTGAATAACTCCTGTATGCCAGGCAATGTTACTATGTTTGGGACTACTTTAATAAGCAAAGGAACCAAACCCCTGTCCCTTGGAGTGTACCTCCAAACGACAGAGTATAGATAATAATAATAATGACTTTTAGAGAAATGAACAGATGATGTGAAAGACCATTTTGTTTAAAAGAGTGAGTTTACGAGAGAAGAACCAGAGAAAAATCGAACACGCTTTATTATTATTACCCATGTATATGTAGAGAATCAATTGTGGTCAAAATACCAAGTGTATTTTATCGTCACCTTTAAGATTTTCTGAACTTTCTCCTTCATTTTTCTTTATGAGTCATCTCACTGTGCCTTCATGAAAAACCATTTTTTTCGAGTTGAAGCTCATTTCCTGAGACAATAAACCTGACAGAAATTAGTACAACTCAACATTGATAGACATACAGCTGAAAGAAAAAAAGGAATTTCCAAAACTTACTGGTGATTTTGCTAGTTTTAAATTATAATAAAGAGTATTTTAGGGCTGGGGATGTAGCTTAGTCATAGCTCACTTGCCTAACGTGTGAGACCCTGGTTTCAATCCCCAGTACTAGAAAGAAAAAAAGACAGAAAGGAAGGAAGGAAGGATGAAAATTAAATTTTCTTCAAAGTTATTTGTTTTAGTGAGCTTCATCTTTATTATTGGAAACTAGAAATCAATTATTTCATATATAGTCCTTTTCTCTTCATCAAGATTACTGTTTATTTTTAATCAAGTTATTCTTACTCAGCCATTCAAATGAATGGGTAAACTTTAAGAAGATACTTTTGCATAGATATTACATGCATATGGTATAAAATGTAAAAGAAATGGTATACAATGAAAATAAATCTATGTGTGTGTGCGTGTGTGTGTGTGTGTGTGTGAGAGAGAGAGAGAGA
Organism: Glaucomys volans; assembly: GCA_020662805.1. NCBI lineage: Eukaryota > Metazoa > Chordata > Mammalia > Rodentia > Sciuridae > Glaucomys > Glaucomys volans. Next base: position 71,526 of record JAJEJO010049716.1, read on the forward strand.
GAGAGAGAGAGAGAGAGAGAGAGAAAGAGACATGGGATTGCACCTAGGGGCACTCTACTACAGAGCTACATCCCCAGTCCTTTTGATATGTTATTTTGATGCAGGATCTCGCTAAATTGCTGAGACCATCTTTTTTTTTTTTTTTTTTCCTTTGGAATTGTCTTATTTCTTTTTTTTTATTTACTTATTGATTCATTGAACACAAATGGAGTACAGCTATTGTTTCACTGGTTGTACACAAAGTAGAGTCACACCATCTGTGCGTTCATACATGTACACAGGGCAATGGTATGTGAGACCATCTTTGAACTTGCGATCTTCTTGCCTCAGCCTGTCAAGTCCCTGGGATTACAGACCTGTGTCGCTCCACTGGGAGAATGTTTCCTTTTGTTACCTTTACCTCCCCTCCCTTAGCCATTTATTGTCAGTAGGTTCTTGGAGCTTACTCTAATGTTACTCTAAAGGGGCTTCTCAAACTTTAAGGTGCATTGAGTCCTGTGCAGATTCCAATTCATTTGATCTGGGGGTGAGGCTTAAGATTTTGAATTGACAAAAAGTTTCAACTAAAACTGATGTTGCTGGCCCAGGACCATGCTCAATAGCAAGGTTGTGAAGGACACTTGTTTACGGGCACGCACGCGTGTGTGCACGCGTGCGCGCACGTGCATTTGTTTATTGGACTAAAGAAAGCAAGATATTCTTATAAGCATATACAGCATACCACTTTCTATTACTCCTGGCAAGTCCTAGAGTTCCAGCTTTGAGTTTTGCCTTGTTACAAAATTTTCATCTAATCCTTGTCTATTTGGAGTGATAATTTACACAGTATTTTAAAAATCAATTTATGAATGAAGGACGAAAGCCAGCAATGTGACAGCTGAAGCTTGACACTGGATCATTTGTAAAACACAGGGACTGTGAGAATCTCTCTCTACGAATTTCTCATCTTTTATTTTTTTAAATAAGATTAGAAAAGTACTCAAATCCAAATAACTTCCTAAATTTTGGCTGAGGGCATGCTGAGATCTTTAGCTTACAGCCAGTACCATTAATCTAATAAAGATGCCATCATACTTGGAAATGATACAATTAAGCTCCCTGAAATCAATATAAAGTGCAAAGATCAATTAAATATTTTAAAATCATAGACATTAATATTCTGTCTGCCTGAATAGTCTCCAGAGATGATGATGTTCAATATCAGAAGGCATAGAAATGTTACCTTCTTGAACCTGTGCACAAGGTAATTTTTAAAGCATGAGGGCAGCTCATAAACAAGGTTAAATGTTCATGCTTGTTTCCTACTCTCTGCAGAAATATAAGGGCTAGTGGACTTGAGGTTGACCTCTGCCTTACCTACAGTGTTTTTATTTTAATACGAGTACTTGCTAGCACAACACAAGGTTTATTTTTTAAAAAGAATAAGTATCAAAGGCACCCTTCAGAAATAAAGATTTGGACCATTCAAGTCTGATTTTCTGCATTATTGACGTAAAGAGTCAAGGGTGCACAGATCTTTCTTTGATGTGAAATCAGTGTCTATCAATAACACCATTGCTCTGAATGGCTCTGAGGTCTGCCATTGCCTGTCTCAGCAATTTAGCAAGATCCTGCATCAAAATAACAAATAAAAAGGACTGGGGTTGTATCAGAGGTACTGGACTGGGTGCTGAAGATGGTTGCCTTTAAACATTTAAGCCTGCAGGGAAAGACTGATTTGAATCTGCCTACCTTCTGAACATGGACTTACCTGAAGTTGTGATCTTCAAGCGCAGGTCATATAGTGCCCAACAATATGCCCAACAATAAAACAAACAAATAGCACATCTTCCTGAAGTTTCAGTTGAATTAAAAATTTGTCAGCCCCACAAGAGAACAAAATCAAAAACACTAAAATGAAAATAAATCTATTAAAGAGTGGAATGCAAAATTCTGGTGCATAATTAAGTTAAACATGAGATTGCAAAACGACATCAATCAGATTTAGGGTGATGACTCCAGATCCCTTATAATATGCACTAACTGGTGGTGTCCAGTGGGAGGAAATTCTGGTGGGAAAATTTTAGAAGCACTATGGTACACACCAATACTGAGGAGACTGGAAAACAGTTCATTTGAATAGCAACTACATTTCTATGCCTCCTCTGAAAGACTGTAGTTGGTCTATGCAAAATATTTCAGAACCAAGGAAATTATTGACATATTTTTGAAATATTGACTTTCTGGAGGAAATGAGGAAATGACAGAGGTTGTTGGGAGATCTGGACTGCTTTAAGAGATGTCAGAAATGAACTTCTTAAAAATTTTTTTAGTTGTTCATGAACACAATACCTTTATTTTATTTATTTATTTTATGTGGTGCTGAGGATAGAACCTAGTGCCTTACACATGCTCAGGCAAGCAAGCACTCTACCACTGAGCTACAACCACAGCCCATAAATTAACTTTTAATAAATGATCTCTATAAAGAAAAATCTATGGCTTTGGGCACTTTGGAAACTAGAAAAGATAAAAATATTTTTCAACAACTTGCACATTTCTTCTGGCAAGTCATATCTTTAAAGAAAAGACACCTGATCTAGACTGTGTTTCAATGTTTAGTTTTGGATTTCCAGTAGGAAACTAAAGTTTTCCAGTTCTCAATTTTCTCATCTTTAAAGTGAGGCAAATACAAACATTATAGTTGGTAGTAGATCAGTGTTTGCCTACTCCTATTTATTATTATTATTAGTAGGAGTAGTAGCAGCAACAATAGTAGTGATATCTTCTATACCTCTCCTTTCCTTTGGTGCTTGGGAGGTCAACAAAGAATTGTGCATCTCTAAATGGGAAAGTAGTGGTCCAGATTGGGAGGTCAGACTGAAAGACTTGGGTCTCTACTCATCACGAGACTCCCTCCAATGATCCATGAAAGCTTTTTGCCAAGGAAGCATTAGAGAAATAATCAACTGCCTGATATGTAAATGCGTTTAGATCTTACTGTTTGCTGTCACTTTCAAACTGCAAATACAAAAAAAGGATGACCTAGAAACAAGCAGAGAAAAGCCGTGTGGCATTTAGATGCATATCACATATGCATAATTGATTCCTTAAAAGGTTAAATACCCTTAGCATATGTATGGCTAGTGATATGCCCATGATGAGTGCCTAATCATTATGGCAGTGGCTTTGTTTTACATAATTCTAAAGTAAATGTCATGTTTCTTCTTTGGGAATTCCAGAGCTGTCTTCGGGAAAGCATATGTTTCCAAGTAGATAGCTGGGCAAAGGAGCTACACTTTCCCAAACAGAAGGACCATTCATGTAGCTAGTACACTAAGCTTTATAAAGCACAGACTGCCACTAAACTCTCTTTGGAATTGAAATGCAATTACATATTGAGGACAAATGCTAAATATAAACAGAAAAGACAAAATGCATGCCTTCATTTATTTATTTATTTTTTGCTTTGTTTTTGAAGTATGTTTGCAGGAAGAATTAGCCACCTCACACATACTATAATCCTTAATTGAAACACACAGACCAGGCAACTTGGTGAATCCTTCAGCATCTTTTTTCCAGAAGCTTATTATAGCTTTAAAAGATTTGTTCTTTTTTGTTGTGTTTGCTAACAATTATAAAAATGCTAAGAAAATTAATTCAAAAACCGTGTCACTAAGAAATACACAGAAAGAAATACTCCATTATATGCCTTCAATATCAGAAAAATAGGCAATATATTGCACAAGAATAAGGGGTAAAAATAGATGTAAATGGGCACAATTATCACAGATATTGAAGTTATAAGTTTCTTCTTCGGGGAAGAAAGGACATACAAGTATACTTGATACACACAAAGGTTTTCTCTGGATAAATGGTCTATAGGTGTTCATTGTTTGAAAATTTTTAAATGTATTTCAAATTTTTTAAACATAGTAAAGAGAAAGAGCAAATTAAGATAACTAAAAATAATGTACTAGTGCTACCAATAAAAGGAATTATATTAATCTTAGGTAGAAGGATAAACTTTCATATTTTACCTTAGAAAATTTAAATGGAGACCACATGCAAAACAACTAAAATATGGGTACCTAAGAGATCTGAAAATAGAAAGATGGGAAAAATATAGCAGACAGACCAACACTAACAAAAGAAAGCTATTGCAGCTATATAAGCCATGGGAAAACTGGACTTGGGGACAAAATGCAGTTTGTTCCTGTCTCCAGTTCCTTTCCTTATTCAGCCAACAACCCTACAACATCTAGGCTTCTGTTCCTAATAGTTCAGGACTTTCAATAAATCATCTCCACCTATTTTGTCTTGTTCCAAGCTAACCATTTTCAATGTCTGTGAGATGTTTGATTTCTGAATTCTTACAGTAATTATTATCTCTGTACCACTGATTTGCTACTTAGATGCTGTGTTTTGTTGTATTCTGTATTCGTGCATTTCTTTAATTAAATTATAATATCCTAGAACTATAAACCATGCTATATTCTTTAAACACCCCCTGTCCCTCACCCTAGGACCTGCCATATGTAGAACCATGTGCTCTGGCAGTAAACATGTTGATGATATACTGAAAAATGGCTTGTGAAAGCATATTAAGAACTCTTTCACTGTGTTTGAAGACTTTGCCAATGCTATGCATTTATTTATATTTTCTAAATCATCTCTCCACCACCTCCTTTTTAAATAGGGGAAGATGAGAAACACACTATGGTTAGAGAGTGAGTCCAAGCTGTGTGTAGTTGGTGAGACTGAGACCACAGCCCCAAAGGAGGGTGCCCTCCTCTGGACCAAGTTGGAAATTCCCACAGGGTCATGACTGATCTTTAAGGACAGGGATCACATACACTTTTCTGCTTCCATACCTGGGACAAAGTCCAACATTAAATATACAGTCAATAAATGATTCTGCAAAATATGAGAGAATTATTCTTCTGGGATAATTTAATTCACTCCCACAACTTCAAAACAGCATATAACTTAGTTTCCAAATGTGCATCTTAAGCTCTGGTTTTCAGAGGGAGAAGGTGACTAGGAGGGTGGAAGAGTCAGCAGGGCCAAGGTGGGATACAGGTGGTATCACCTCAGTTGGTACTCTAAGGTTAGGGGTTAGTTAGAACAACGCTGAGTAGTGGATTATGTTTAGAAATTAGCAGCAGCAGTTTAAAAGGAAATGAAGAAACCCATGGGATAGATTTCAGTGCTTGTCTTGCTGACCATGGAGAAGTAGCTGGAGTTCCTGCTTCCTCATGGCATGTGACAAAAGCTGTCGGCTCTGCAAAACTCTTTGAAATGTTATTTTTTTGAATAGGCAATATATAAAGCATCTGGTATAAAACTCAGAGTACACAGTAGGATATGTCATAAAAATAAGGCTTCATCCCACCTCTTCCCATAGTTGCTCTTGGTATAGACACAACCACACTTACCAATTATCACATTCATTTTTAGGTAGATGGCTTTGATATACATGTATGTGTTTATGTATTTGTATTTTTTCAGACACTTCCCATAACACACTAATTAAATCTTACTTTTTCATTTAACAACTTATCCCATAGTCCTTTCTATTTTTAATTTTTATTATCAATTAAATCTCAGACTGTAACATCATTGGTATATTGACAGTGTTCAACATTTGTTTTTTGTGCAAACAAATGAATGGTTTTATAACAATTTCTAATTCATTATAAAACTAAGAGTAACCCACTAACAGGTTTTAGAAATGCCTCATTTTAAAATCCATCTCCAACATGCAATGTTTTTCCCTGCAAGTATCATATCCACCCTTCAAAATCAATTCCCAAAAAAGCATCCTGCAAAAACTTTCTTTTAATATTGACTTTCAGTCTCTCCTCCAGGAGTTATCTCTAAACACTTTATAATAGTCTACTAGTTTTGATTGGCCTTTCATTTTTATTTAATATAATAATAATAAATGTGAATAGTACTCTTAACAATATTATTTATTGCATTTTTGTGCCAGATACTTTGTTAGGCACTTTATATGAGTAATCTCATTCATCCCTACAGAAGAGCTGAAGATGTAGCTCAGTGGTAGACCACATGCTTCGCATGTGCAAGGCTCTGGGTTTCCTTCCCTGCACCACACAGACACACACACACACACACACACACGCACACGCACACGCACACACACAATCCCTACAACACATGCATAAAGTAACTAAATAAACCTTATAACATATCTCTCAGTGCCCTGCAAGAATCATCTTGACTTATCTTGGGATCATGTGTAGACCAGTTCCTTAAATACCAATGGCTTTTGCCCTCTTCCTACTCAAGATATCTCTAAAGTATGAGTGGGCCAGAAATACTAACACATTGACCCCCTCCCAGGAGTGATATTTAACCAATGAGGTATGAATATTGGTAGATCAATACTCCACTTACTGGGAAAATCTTGAGTTCTGTTTTTCACAGTTACATCTAGAATACCCAGATGATTGAACTTCAGTTGCCCGTGGCATTAAGCCCCCTTATAATTCACCCTTTACTACTTTTCTTCCCTTCTTTACCTTAATTCCCTACTGGACTCCTTCCTGGAATCACCTCCTAAATAAAATAAAAATACTTGTACTTAAATCCTCACTTAGGGTCTGCTTCTGTGAAAATCAGATGTAAGGAAGCAGGTTTAGAGTGTTTTGAGTATGTGGCTCAAGTTCACCTGTACATCACATGGCAGTTAGGATATGAACCAGAAACCATCTTGAAAAGCACCATCCCTTACTGCCAATTAGATGGTAAGCTCCTCATAACAGGCTATGAACTACAAGCCAAAGTCAGTGCTTCGTCCTCACATTTGCTGTTGAATGCCATTTTCTGTTTTGGAGTCTCTCTTTATCACCACAGCACATCAGGACATGCATTAGTTAAACACATGTGCTTAAAATTTGTTGCTTAAATTGTCATTTAAAGATGTTTAAGTTGCTCAATTTCTTCTTCTTGCTTCTCTGCAGATAGCAACTTTATCCTCGCCAACGCCCAGGTGGCTAAAGGTTTCCCCATAGTCTACTGTTCCGATGGCTTCTGTGAGCTTGCTGGATTTGCCCGAACTGAAGTCATGCAGAAGAGTTGTAGCTGCAAGTTCTTATTTGGTGTTGAAACCAATGAGCAGCTGATGCTTCAGATAGAAAAATCACTGGAGGAAAAAACAGAATTCAAAGGAGAAATTATGTTCTACAAGAAAAACGGTGAGCTGACTTTCTTTGGTGCTCAGTGGAGAGTGTTAGAGGTCACTCTCTTTCAACTCAGTGATTGTTCAATAAGTCCCATTAAGGCTTAATGGTATTTCACATAAATATGGTCTGCTAGAGAAGATCCACAAATGACTTGGATGATGGCCTTATTTTAGCCATTAACAGCACAAAGTGTCTGGAAATTATAACTATTCATTGTCAATATATGAACTGAGTTAATATATGTTGAAACAACATTTATTAGTATTATAGTCGTTTTAAAAATATATATTATATGTAGCAGTTGTTAATAAACTAACAGATGATCTTTTATTCAGGGACAGTTTTTCAAAGTTTTTGCTTTTAGGAACCATATTTCAATCTCAGTCATACAGGACAGAGTTCCAAGAGTTCACTGGCAAAAAAAGAAGTGGATTTAAAGGATATGAACATATGCAGTTCCTTGTTGTAGAGCTTTTCTCACCATTCTCTGAAATTCTGAAATTCTAAAGACAAAACAAGAGGCACTTAGTGTCTCAGGTTGTAAAAAGTTTGCCTGGACTCCAAACAACAGTTCTCAAAAATACAAAGTATGTTCTTTGGCTGAAGTTTTATGATTTTCCTCTAGTGAAAGAAATGGGTATGGTGCCTACAGTACTTAGGTCCCATGTTGTAACAAATATGACTACTATATGGGCCTGGGTAGTTGGAGGGGATCCAAGAGGCAACGTATGGGGAAAATGCTAAATAAAAAATTCATACCAAGCTATCATTTCTGAGAGTCCACAGTTACCCCTCTAACTTTAATAGCTTTCTGTTTTAGTCTGTTTTGTGTTGCTGTGACCTGTACATCTGACAAGAACAACTTAGAGAAAGAGTTTATTTTGGCTCACAATTTCAGAGATTCAGTCCATGGTCGGCTCACTTCATAGCTCTGATCCTGAGATAAGAAAGAATCTCATGGCAGAAGAGCATGGCAGAGGAAAGCAGCTCAGAACATGGCAGCCAGGAAACAGGGAGCTCCACTTACCAAGGACAAAATATAAACCTCAGAGTCATGCCCCCAGTGACCTATTTCTTCTAGTCAAACCCAACCTGCCTATAGTTACCACTCCTTAATCCATTCAAGTGAGTTAATCTATGGATTAGATTACATATCTCATAATCTAATCACTTTGCCTCAAATATTCTTGCATTGTCTCACAAATAAGCTTTTGGGGGGACACCTCATATCCATAACACTTTCCTTTTCCCCCATTAGAAAGATAATCCTGTAAATTTTAGCTGAGTGCACAGATACCAAGCTAAAGAATATATTCCCAGACTTCTTTGTAGTTAGATTGTGCGTGCAGCTAAGTTTTGGGACAAAAATAGGCAAAAAGGAATGATTTATACAAATTCTAGGTAATATCCCTGATAATGAAATTGTTTTCCTTCTAATTATTCTCTTTCCCCTTTCACATGGTATAACAGATAAAATTTGATCTTGTTAAAGATTTTTATATTGAAGTCATAACCCCCAATATGATTTTATTAGAAGACAGGACTTTAAGGATGTAATTAAGATTTAATGAGGTCATAAGAATGGGGCTTTAATCCATTATGATTTATGTCCTTGTGAGATGTGAAAGAGGCACCAGAGATGTCCACACACAGGGAAAAGGCCATGTGAGAGTACAAGAAGTCAGTCCTCTGCAAGCCGTGGAGAAAGGCATCTGGAGAAATCAAATGCCCCAGCAGCTCAATCTTGGATTTCAGCTGTAAGAACATAAAATTCTCTTGTTTAAACCAGCGCATTTTGTTATGGCAGCCCTAGTAAACTAAAACATGTGGATCAGAAAATTAAGGCAAAGTTGGAAAGCCAGCTTCAACCACTTGACAAGGACAATACAGTAGTGGAATGCAGAGCAACAAAATAGAAGGAACCTGGGTTTTGTGACAGATCTACCTTTCCACCTCAGACAAAACCAAACATATTTCTATCTTGTTTGAGTCACTGTTTTGGAGGGGTCTTTATGTAATAACTTTTAAATTGTACTCTATCTCAGAATTTCTCAACCTTATCACTGTTAACATTTTGCAGTATTTTCTTTCTTGTGGAGTATTGTACATTGTAGATGATTAACAGCACCCCTGGCCTCTAGGTCTCATACCCAATACTATGAGGATATTGAAGTCAATGTCAGGTAGCAGAAAAGAAACCTGTGTGTGGAAACTTCATCCCCTTTTAGAGTACATTTGTCCTTGGAGGACATTCCCTATTGTGTGGATTTTGGATATGCAGTAGTCTTGAAGTACTGGAACCCTCTGGAACAAGGTTATATCCCAGTTCTTTGGCACAAGGAACATGGTTCAGACCATTGTATTCTCAGTGTCAGTAGACAAGGCCAGCCTAGCAAATATGATATAATAAAAGAATTCTAGCTCTACTAATTACGCTATGACCATTGAAAAGAGGGCCTGAGGTTAAAAAAAAAATGGAGGGTGTTCTCAGAGTGTGGACTGGCAGGGTGTAATAAAACTGCCTTCTGGTGGAACAAAGGGGAAGAATATCCTTTGTCTGCAATATCCGCTGACTCAGACTCATCCTTCTTAAGATAGGTGACCTGTGTAGGTCATTCCACATCCATTTGATTGTCTTCCTTTTTAAGCCTCTTTGAAATACCCAAATGTGCCACCACTGAAAAAGGGGCAGGCCAAGGAGGAGACTCAGAGATGAAGAACAAATGATGGAGCCTTTGGAGGCTCAACCAGAGAATTTCCTGAGCCTAATTTCTTATAAGATGCCTGCAACCCTGGAAGAATGTGGGTGGAAATCATTTGAAGGCACCTCCCAGCTCTGAGCAGTCACCATGGGAAGTTGTCTGACACTCTGAGCAAAGTAATTGATCTAGGTACAAGGGATTGAAAATTGTCACCTACCCTATGCTAATCATGCTGTATTTTAACTATTTATGTAACTATTTATTTATATAAATATCCTTAGTGCTTGGAGTCTTCATCAGATGGTTTGTTAGTAATGCTTGCTGAAGGAAATTAAAATGAATTACTAGAGGGACCTATGGATACTTGACCGCACGTCTGGATTTCTGATTTTTAACACTATGGCTATGACACCAACAGTCTTATTTCTCTCCTTCAAGGAATATTTTCATTTAATATGCTTTAGAATGCCCCACCCCTACCCATGTTGATCCATTGATTCATTTTTGGTTCATCTTCTGATGTACCCCTTAGGCATTTACAACTGAGTTTTATGGTTGGGGGTGCTCCACAAATGGCTTCCCTTCCCTTTATCTCTTGCAGTCACTGTAGATCTCTCTCAATTTTTACCTCCTCCTTCATGATGATATAGGTCAAGGCATTCATTATTTATTCTCTGTCATCTTCATCCCTCCCCTTGAGTACATTCACCTTCCCTTGAGTATACTCACCTCTCAACCACAGAAGCAAAAGGAGTCTTTGAGGAAATACACCTGTGCATCCCTTTATGCTATCATATTTGCTTGAGAGTAGGAAGCCACCTCCACATTGGTACAGAGTTAGCCTGGTAAGCAGCTTCTCTGAAGAGTCCCAAATGAGGAAGGATAAAAAGGTCACTTCTGCCTTCAGTGTTTCCAAAAAACTACCAAAACAGCATCACCATATTGTGGGGGTCTGTCTCTGGCTTTTCCTGAACTTCCTCAAAATCCCTCAAGCTGAGAATGAACAGACTGGGATGTCACGCCATGTTTGTTTTCTTCCTGATCTTTAACTTTAATGGCAGTGAAATGTATTACGGAAGACCATCATTACTGGATCTCCCAGTACCAGCCCTTATATATTCATCTTAACATATCCTCTCTACAGAGAGCTTATCTCTCAAACCCACTTTCATTTTAAATAAGTCCAATAACATTACTCTCCTTCCCTAGGAAGAACCTGGTATCCAGGAATAGAAAGGCTACTAAAGAATAAAGATTAAAGGAGAAACTTAAAATGATATGATTTTGTAAAAACGTTTTCCTGGTATATTCATTTTTTTAGAGCTACTGTTATCAAGTACCACTAAGTGTCTTAAACAACAGAAATACATTGTCTCATAGTTCTGGAGACTGAAGTTTCAAGATCCAGCTTTCTCATGGGTTGGTTCCTTTTGAGGGCTATAAGGAAGAACTTGTTCCTTGTCTCAACCAGATTTGGTTGTTTGGTGCCAATTTTTGACTTTCCTTGACTTGTAGAAACATCACCCAAATCTCTGCCTCCATCTTCACATGATGTTCTCCCTGTGTGTGTCCCCTTTTATGCTGGATTAGGTCTTAACCTAAAGATCTCCTTTTAACATGACTACTTCTCTTAAAGACCCTATCTTCAAAAATGGTCTCATTATGAGCAACTGAGAATTGGACTCAAACATATATTTTTAGAGGAACAAAATTCAACCTTAAATACCTAGTTATAGTCACATGAAATACACTAGGATTTAAGTCACTTGCTCAAGATTAAAAACTGGCCATTAAGCCATTATGCACAAACATTCTTGCTTTCTCCAAGGTCTTTGTTCTTAAACCTCTGTGTTCCCTATGGAAATGGAGGTGGTACCACTTCCCAAGGGCACTTTGAAAATCTCTGGAAGCATTTGACTCAAAAATTAAGAGGGCTACTTTAGTCATTTAATGGACAAAAGTCAAGAGATGCCAACTATCCTATAGTGTGTAGGCTGGTCATGCAGTTCAAGAATTGTCCAGTGTCTTGCATGACCTTCTAATACCCTGTTAGACTTTCCAGGATATAAAATGTTGGTTCCTAATTGCCTGGACTCAAAACCATGTACAAAGTGTTTTCTGGAAGGTTTTAATTTTCCACTGAGTTTCCAAGAAACAAACAAGTGTAAGTAAAGGAAGATTGAACTTGGTTTTGCTCAGGATTCCATCATTTCAGAAAACCTTTTCACTGACTTACAGTTTTTCTCCCTGACACGGCACATCTGCATGGGTTCTGCATCTGAATCTGGCACATTCTCAGTGATTCTCCAAATTGGTCCAGTTATCCAACTACTTTATTATATCCTCTATCTAGTTAGTAACACCTGAGAATTTCTTTTTGAGACATATATAATCACAGATCACTTTTATTTTGCTTGGTTACTGTTAATAATAGTAATGTATATGTCTCTTTGTGTGTGTGTGGGGGGTGGTGTTTGGTAGTAGGGAATTAATCTAGTACCAGTAAACCACTGAGCTACATCACCAACCCTTTTTATTTTTTGAGACAGAGTCTCACTAAGTTGTTGAGGGTAATAATATATTTTTAAATGAAAATTATGTATATAGGTAGGCAACTTTGACTAGGATGATTTTCATTTCTAAATAGTAAAGAGAGAATTACAAGTATTTGCTAAAAAAGGAAAGCTGAGGTTTGATAGAATTGTGGGTGACTCTCACAAATTCACTCACTCCCAGGTCACCTTTGAGGTTTGCCATTTCTTCATAGCCTCCAGAAATATTGTTTACTTAATATTTTTTTTATGCGGATCCACTTTTTTTTTAGCTTAAATAAACTGAAAGCAAAAGAAAATTAAATCACTACTGTATGTGGAAAACCAGGAGAACTAGCTTCAAATAGAAGGGAATCGTAAATAAGTAGATAATGAAATCATTGTTCTTAAACTTTAACCTTAAAAAATAGAGAGGGTGATATGAAATCTAAGTAATAATAAACTTAAATGATTATATTAGGCCAGATAGCACATGCTATGTTATTTAATTGTCCAAACCCTTCAGATATAGATGAGTGGTCTCCTGTTTACAGTTGGGGAAATTGTGAGGCAGAAAAATTATATCAGCACAGGTCTATATATTGTATCTTAAATAGTCTCCAAATTATTTCCCATCCATTCTCATTTCCTGGTTTTCCTTACCCACTGTTGTGTTCACCTTTCTATATTTTCACATGAAAGTGAACTATGGTAAATATCCAGAAGAAAGCAATTTGAATCTATTGATTTCCTCCCTTCCTCCCTCTCTTCTTCCTTCTTTCCTTCTTTTATTAATTTTTTAAGATAATATGCCTCCACAAGGATAATTTTTGCTTACTCCCAAGCTAGATGTATATTCAATTACAAATCCAAAGCAGAAGAACTAAGCTATTTATCAACTTTTTAAAAAGCATGGCAGAGGAGAAAGAGTGCTGGCACCAGGAAGGTAAAGAGGCTTCTTTTGGGTCAAAATGGATGGAGGAAAAGATGAGATTGGTAGACCTGGGAAGAAAGGGGGACAAAGGGGAGAGAAGGAGGGAGAAGAAGAAATGGGGAAAAGTCTGATAGTATCTTACACATTCCCATCAAAATATTTAAATGTAGGCTCGACATATTAGGTGCATGCTTTGTCACTTCAACTACGCATTTCAGCTAACACATGCATATTAAAATACAAGATATTCATGTGTACCACTTAAAATATTTTGTGTAGTACCAGGAGCATTCATAATACTCATTGGGCAAGATACTGTTTTTGCTCAAATGTACACATAAGCTGCCTAAATCAGGTATAGTCACATGCAGCCTTACAAGGTCAGTCCATGATAAATGACAATGGAGAGCACATTTCTTCATCAAGTTCCTGTTTTACAATGAGCTGCTCATAGTAGATATTATGGTAAGAAATATTACTTTCCTTCTTTTTAAAAGTTAAACTAGTAGAGAGAGGTGATCATGGGATGGAGAAGAGAAAACAGGTAGTACTAGGGATTGAAAAGGATAAAACTATGTTATATGCATTTATGAATATATCAACATGAACTATAAATAAAAGAATAATTTGCAAATTTTTATATCGAAGATAATGCAACATGATGTTAAAAGACCCATATACAGTAAAATGATTACAGTAATGGAACAAATTAACTTTTCCATCATCTCACATAGTCACCATCCTTCCCCCTGTGGCAAGAAAACTAAATCCACTAAATTAGAAAACATCCTAATATAATGCACTATTATTAACTGTAGTCCTGTTGTTGTACATTGCTTCTTTTATCGTGTTCATCTTACATATTTGCTACTTTGTATCCTTTGACTTATTCATTCCCATATTCTCTCCTTTACTCTGGTCCTACTAATTACTCTTTTATTCTCTATCTTGATGTACTTGACATGTTTGTTTGTTTTAGATTTCACAAGTAAGTGAGATCATGCAATATTTTTTATATATGTGGTTTATTTCACTCATTCCTTTAAATCCATAATTGCTCTAAATCCATCCATGTTATGGCATATTGCAGGATCTCCTCTTATTAGACTGAATAGCCTTAAAAGTATGGTATGTTTCCATACATACCATAATTTATTTATTCATTCATCTATTGATGGACACTAGATTGTTTCATATCTTGTCCATTGTGACTAATGCTGCTGTGAGCATGGGAGTGAAGATATCTTAAAAAGGTTGTGATTCCATTTGCTTTGGGTATATACCCAGAAGACAGAGTGCTGGGTCATATGGAAGTTGTATTTTTTAATTTCCTTGGAAACCTCTGGCATGTTTTCCATGAAGGCTGCATTAATCTACATTTCTACCCCAATATTCATTTCCATTACCTTTCCAGTATATTAGGCTCCCTTTGCTTTACTTCCTAGACTTGTCATCTCCTATCCTTTTGATAAAAACTATCTTACTAGCCATGAGATGGTATCTCATGGTGATTTTGATTTGCATTTTCTTGATGATTAGGGATGTCAATCACCTATTCATTTACCTTTTGGCTATTTTTTAAAAAATATTTTATTTCTTCTAAGTAATTATACATAACAGTAGAATGCATTTATGCATTTAGATAAATCATACATAAATGGAGTATAATTTCTCATCTTTCTAATTGTACATATTGTGGGATCACATTAGTCATGCAGACATATATTACATGAGGTAATAATGTCTGTTTCACTCTACTGGCCTTCTGGCTGTTTTTATGTCATCATTGGAGAAATATCTATTCAAGACCATTGCTAAAATAAATTTAAAATTTATTTCAATGTGGTGCTGAGGATTAAACCCAGTGCCTCACATGTGAGGCAAGCACTCTAGCACTGAGCTACAACCCTAGCCTGCTCATTTTTAAATTGGATTATATACTTTCTTGTTACTGAGTTAATATAAATTATTTATAAATCTTGGATATTAACCCTTTATCTGGTATATGATTTGCAAGCATTGTTTCCCAATCCATAGCTTGCCTGTTCATGTTGTTGATGGTTTATGCTACCGTGCCAAAACATTTTAGTTTGATGTAGTCCTCTTTATTTATTTCTGCTTTTGTAGCCTCAGGTTTTGTTGCAATATACAAAAAATCATCACCAAGGTGAATGTCAAGGAGTTTCTCCCTGTTTTCTTCTATATTTTCAGGTCTTATATTTAGTTTTTCAATCTAATTGGAGTAGGTTTTTGCACATGGTATAAGATAAGGGTCCAATTTCATCTTTTTCATATGGAAAAACAGTTTTGCCAGCAGTGTTTATTGAAGAGACTGCCCTTTCCCTATTGTATCTTCTTAATGCCATTGTCAAAACATTAGTTGACCATCTATGTTTGGGTTTATTTCTTGGCTCTCTAGTTTCATCCACTGTTTTTATGACAGTACCATATTGTTTTGATTACTCTAGCTTTGCAATGTAATTTTGAATCACATGTGATGCCTCCAACTTAGTTATTTCATTTTTTCTTGTAATTATTTTGAAAATTTGAGCTCTTTTTTGGTTCCATATAATTTTTAGGATTATTTTTTCTTCAGTCTCCATGAAGAATGTCATTGGGGTTTTGATAGAGATTGCACTGAACCTGTCTGTCACATTTTTTAGTATGAACACTTTTAACAATATTAGTTCTTTTGATCCTTAAGCAAGGACAATTTTCCATTTATGTGTATCCCCTTCAATTTCTTAGTATCAGGTCTTTTGGCTCTATCACTTTCCTTCTAAGTTTACATAAAAGATATTTTTAGTAAGTTCTTTCCTGCTCATTCAATATGACTCTGTGGCAGATTTTTAGAATATTTGATTAAACCCTTCAGGTGTTTTAGAATTGGAGCTCAATATAGGAAAGGAAATAAAGGCTTGGGGTTGTAGAATGTCAGATTATCCTCAAAATTAGCATTTTAAATGTGTAGCATATGTGACTTCCCCAATTTGACTGTTAGGAGATGACTCATGGCATTGCATACAGAATGGTTTTGTGTAAGATCCAAATTTCAGAGAAGAGGGTGCTGTGCCCATCCATGTAATAAATGAACAGCAAGAACATGGTTTTTAATGGAAGCATAGTGTCTAAATGTGTATTTATGTGAATACGAGAGTTCCCAGCATGGGCATCACTTGTAGTTGCTTTAGAATTTCACCACATCTAGAGAATGATGCGGCAAGCTAGCCAGGAATCTATTTTAACAAGAGCTAGAGAAACCAGCCTTGAAATTATAGAAAATAAACTTTTTTTTTTAATCCTGAGATTGAGACGTGGAGAGGAAGGAAAGATCCCTCTGAACAAAACAAGCTCATTTTCCCACCCAGCCTTTCCACAGATCCAAATCAGAATCCAGGCAAAGAGAGAGGCAGCATAGTCACAAGTGCAGTGCTTTCTATAAAGATCTCCTCAGGCTGTCGAGGACATCAAAGTCATCAGCACCATGGGCATTTAGCTCACGTGGGATGGTGGCACTGGCAGCAACTGAGAGCATCCATGAGTCTGGAGGACAATGTCAAACTTAGATTCTTGCATCACTGGAATCCAAGAGGACTAGTTTGTGAAAAAATTTCTGCTGAAACTTAGAAGTGTTTGGGAATATCTCCAAGGGGACTTGGTTTCCTGGAAAGTTGTGAAAGTGAGACCTTGAAAATGTTCTTCTGCGAGATGGACATGACCGTATTCTTACAGGCTAATAGAGTCAAGGAAGCAGAATGCAGTTCACCTGGTGTCACTGTTACCTGTTGTTGTGCTCTCTGTGCTACCTGTTGACATGGTTGCTTGAAATACCTATTACTGTGTCTTTCAATTTTGTAAGTCAGGAATTCAGGATGGGCTTGAGTTAATGATTCTTTTTCCATGTGGAATTAGTATGGGTTGGTTATTCGACAGTGTTCAGATGAGTTTGGAGAGTCTATGATGGCTTCCCTCATGGGATCAGTTAGGACAGTCAACCAAAGTGCCTAAATGTGGACTCTTTAGCATGGAAGTCTGAGCTCTCTAGTGTGCCATACTAGGCAGAAGCTACAAGAATTTTTATGACCTAATCTAGGGAGCTCTATAATCTAACTTTCATTATACGATTTTGACTTGAGCAGCCATAAATCCACTAATTCATGGGAAGGAGACCTCCAACCCACCTATTTTTAATTTGTTTTCTCATTGGTGCAATATAATTATTCCTAATAGCAGGATTTATCATGCCATATTTATACCTGCACATAATTTGATCAATATCATTCCCTGTTGCCTTCCCTATACAGTTCTTCTTCTTGATAAGAATGTCAAAGAACGTGTAGGAATGTGTTACAATCTCCACATCTACATTTTAGAGAAACACATTCTGTGTGTACATGTATGTGTGCATATATGTGCATGTAGCAAAAGGCAAGACAGCATTTCATTCTGATGTGTGTAAAATCTGTAGTTTTCCATGTAGTCTATAGGGCCACCAATTATTTTCCATGCTTACTATAACTCAATGTAGTAGACAACCATAGGTCAGATGTTTTTTCCTTCATTGTTTTCTCCTGACCAATTCCCCTGCAGCCTTCTTTGAGAGTCTGCTTGCCCTCAAATAGGCAACATGCATTGCTCTTTATGTTTTAGTTGAAGATTTTTAAAATGATTGCCAGTATATCTTCTCAGTCTTGGTAGGAGGTTAATATTTTTATATTTCCCTCCTGGGACTTTTACATTCCAGAGGTGAATCTCACAAATGCAAATACAGTAAACAACTTCAAACTTCTTGGAGCAGGGAGACAAGGGGCTCAGAAAGACATGCACTGAAGTGTAGAAGGAGCCTGCCTTGCAGTTTCTCCTTCTGCTTTGGATATCCAAGCCTCATAGTTGTAAACATAGGCACCTTCCCTGGTCTGCTTCTCAGATATATGAATAAGCCACTCAAAGAGAGAGCATGTTCTTTTCTGGTGGCCATAGTTAAGGTTGCATTGTTTAATCAATGGGCTGGTGTTTTACGTCAGTTCCATTATTGAAGTGTCCTCTGCTGACTCAAGCTCTCCAGCCAGGAGGATCAGAACAAAGGGAGACATTAGGGTAGATCAGGCTGCAAAGCATTCATCAGGAACTGCTTAGCTTGGCTTGTCCTGCCAAGCTTGAGCATTCTCTATTACTTCCTAACTAGATTCTTTCGCATTTTCACTTCTTTAAAGTCAGCCTTAGCACTTTCCTGACTCAGCACAGAAAACTTCTTAAAACAGGAATGGCTAACATTTATTATGCAGTCACTGTGGGCCAAGCTCTGTACTCTGCTTTTGTTTAATTGATCCTTTCATCAACCTTTGAGGCAGATCCTACTAATATCCCATTTTACAGTTAAAGATATTGATTCACATAGAAGTTAGGTGGAAGGGTTGGATCCAGATGCAGGCAGTCTTACTCCTAGCCCTTGTACTTTGCTTGTTTGTTTCTTTGGTACTGGGGATTGAACCCAGGGGTACTTAACTACTGAGTCACATCTCCAGTCCTTTTTATTTTTAATTTTTAGGCAGTTCTCACTACATTGCTTAGGGTCTTGCTAAGTTGCTGAGGCTGACCTTGAACTTGTGATTCTTCTACCTCAGCCTCCCAAGTCACCAGAATTACAGGCATGTGCTACCACACCCAACTTATACTATGAATCAATAAGTCATACTCACATGATGATAAACCCAACCTTCCTATCCAGGAAGCCCATGGTTCACTCACCTTCCCTGGTCAATGACAGCAGGTAAACAGACTTTCCATACGTACCCCTGGGGGAAATGTCCCACAAACTATCAAGGAAAGAATCCATTACGTGACTCATTCTTGTGCTATGGCTATTTGTAATTCCATCGATATAAGCCAAAAAGGAAATATAATCCAAACAATGTTTTTGAGAATCTTTGGAAGTAAAGAAATTGCCTGTGAAACGAGAGATGCTTGTTAATTTAAAGGTTCTCTTTGGTGAGAAGAAATGATGTTGGACTTGTAGTATCGAGCCCTGACAAAGGTCTTCATGCTTCCTTTACTATGTCTAGGATAAGGACTCACTGTGAAAGGCTATATAATGTGAGCAATAATTAAAATCAGAAAGATTTGAAGAATTTCAGCTCACTACCACTCAATAAATATATTCCCTAGTTAAGCAACTTGGCTTATTTGTGCTTCATCTTTGCTCAAGTAGAGGTTCAACATCATCCTCATAGATGTCTGATGAAGAACCAGACTGAGAAAACCTTTTTTCAGCACGCGTGATCAGGACCAGCCACATAAGTTGAAGGGTGCAATTCACAAGTAAAATGCATTCCCTTTGTTAAAAGATTATGAAAAAATTTTAAGATAGCAACAGCAGAACATTAAAGGAGAGCATGGGGTCCTTCTGACCATGGGTTCTTTTTGCATGCCCATTACGGTGACCCTGAATAGAGTAGCCATTTATTGAATATTCCTTCCTCCTTGACATGTTCCCTCACCAGAAAAAATTATCTACTCCCCAAGTACCAGGCCCTCAGAAACTTGCCTTTAGAGCCCAGAGCATCACATCTGGCCCTTGGGTCACTCTGATCCCTGGCCTGTGGGTCAGTTGCCAGGATCCCCTTACCTAAGTAGGAAGCCAAGGATATTGAACCATCTTCAAAGAGATCCTAAAGGGTTCTGTGATGTCTTAGCCGTGTTGGACAAGAATCACAAAATTAACACTAAAAAATACATCACTTTAGACATGCTTGAGATCTACCCACAGCATGAATAATTATATAATACTGACCAACTCTTATTATATAAGAACATCTGTGCTCCATAACATCATCAAATTTATGCAGTCACAGGATCAGTGTCTCACACTTCCTGTCTCCATGTTAGTTCAGACCCTCCTAATATGGAGCCTGAGTTGCAACAATTCATCTTTAGTCATTGACCAGTCTCCAGACCTATACCCTTCAAGTCCTTTCTCCACAGCCTCCCTACCTCCAAAGTCATCTTGCCATAGTGTGAACCTGATCACAGTGTGTTCCTCTGGCAAGGCTTCCAGTGGGGTTACTTCTTGCCTTCCAGGATGAATGAAAACTCATCCGTCTGGCATGAAGCCACTCGTGAACCAGTCCCAGTATGTAGTCCATCTCTTTAAACTCACTCTTTCCCTCCCTCACTCTTTCCCTTTTCCACTCTCCTGTCTCCCTTTATTTCTCATCATTTCTAGTTCATACCTCAGCCTGACTAATTGTTCTATGGTTGGTTTGTTTTAATGTTCCACATTTTGACATGTGATGTCTTTGAACTGGATGTCCACTCCTGCTGGGAATGCTATACCCTACCCCTTTCCTTCATCTTCACATTAAGCTAATAAACACTGGGGCTTGATTCAAGTTTATCTCAACTTCATGTCCTCCAATCCCCTCCCCTTTTCTATCTACTTCAGCAGATGGGTTGCATGGCTAAGATATTTTCTTTTTGAAACCCCCCTTTCCTTTTACAACCATCACACAGATAGAACGAGAGGCATCATTGGGCATACTGGAGTTCTCTGATGGGCTCATAAGTAAAAGTTGGTTTGCATGGGAAAAGGCCAGGCAATTCTGAGGCATCTAATTCAGGCATGTGTGACTAAGTTCTAAAGGGTCATTCATTGACATCTCTCTGCTTTGGTCCTGTCTATCACAGATGCCTCTGGGAGGTTGGGCCAGTGCAAATACAAAGGAGGTAAGCAAGTAAGGCAGCAGCTAAGAGAGGCCAATGTCTATCTAGAGCACACTGGCAGGAAAAAGTAAGGTGAAAGTAGTGCAGACAGTGCCAGCCACTTGCCACACCTCAGGAACTCCTGTGCTTATTGTTGGAGAATATGGACAATGGGAGCACTCTGAATGTGAAAAAAAAGTATTTTGCTCTACTTAGAAGCTCTGACATGTGAATGTCTCTCAAGGCTGAAAGAGCTCTCCAAGAAGTAGTTCAATTGCTGGCCTTTAGCAACTTGGCAGGATGTACTAATAAATTTTTAGATGCATATTTGAAAACAAAAATATTGTAAAAATCCTTTATAGAAAGTACTTTTTTCCATTTCCAGTGTGCTACAACGAAACAAAAAAAAAAAAAATGATGGTCTTTGTGTATGAAGAATTGAGTTCAGGTCCTCATGCAGCCACTAATGTGCTGATTGTGATTTTAGCCAAGCAATTTAACCCTTCAATACCTAATCTTTCCTCCAAGGCAAACACAGGTATTTATCTCTTAAAGTTGGTGAGAGAATCAGAAGAAGAAAGTAAGCTATAGAAAATGTAAAGAACCACATAAATGCATGTTGTAGTGAGTCTCAGACTAGATTTAAATCTACCAGCCCCCCCCAAAAAAAAAACTTCCATTACTTAATGAACCATATGCTTTGGGGCTGTTTACTTTCAACTTCCTCAGCCTTGGTTTTCTCTTCTGAAAAATGGTAATAACTGTACTAGCATCTACTTCAAAGATCTGTACAAGATACTTCTTGCCAGGAACCTTCCATAGTATCTGATGTAGGATGTGTGCTCAGTAAACATTCATCACTCTTGGCAAACAACAGCATTATGATTTCAAAGTTTGAATTCATCTTCCTATAATTAATTTCATTCTTTGAACACAAATTTTTAGAGTACTTGCTATGTTTGGACCAGGTACTCTGCTTTGTACAGGAGAGAGTGCAAGGAAAGGGAAAATATTATTCTTGCCCTCCTGCACCTAATAGTCCGGTTCTGACCATATAATCTCACAAAGCTTTTAGGTAGTGTTATTGTTTAGATATGAGGTGTCTCCCAAAAGCTCATATGCTAGACAATGCAAGAAAGCTTAGAGGTGAAATGATTGGGTCATGGGAGTTTTAACCTAATCAATGCATTAATCCTCTGATAGGGATTAACTTAGTGGTAACTATAGGCAGTTAGGGTGTGGCTGGAGGAGGTGAGTCATTGGAGGTATGCCTTTGGGTATTTTTTTTTTTTTTGTCCTTGTCGAGCAGAGCTGTCTCTGTCTGTCTTTCTGCTTCCTGATGGCATGTTCCCAGCTGCTTCATTCCACCACACCATTCTGCCATGATGTCTGCCTCCACTCCAGCCCAGAGCAATGGAGTCAGCCATCTAGGGACATAGACCTTTGAAACTGTGAGCTTGGGAATAAACTTTTCCTCCTTAAATTGTTCTTGTTAGGATTTTTGGTCAGAGCAGTGAAAAGGTTGACTATAACAAGTAACTAGAAGGCAAGATGCAGGGGACTGTGAGAGGTAATATCAAGGGCTTCTGATCAAGTATGGAATATAAAGAAGTCTTCATTATTTTAGTTGTATTTGGAAGAACAACTACAAAATGACTACGTGGAAGAGAGAATGAAAGCATCCTAGGCAAAGGAACCAAATGTGCAAAGGTTCTTGGGGGAAAAGATCTCATTTGAGAAATGTAAAGAAGGCCAGTATAACTGGAAGACTGACAGCCAGGTAGCCAGAGCAGATTGTGTGAGGCGCTGTCCCACGCTCAGACAATCAAGCGTTAACTAAAGGTGTCCATGTGTTTTCAGATGGGAGTCATATGATGAACATTTCATTTTACAAAAGATCATTTTGCTGCCATGTGAGACAGGTAATGCACATAAACAATAATGGTGACTCAGACAAGTATTATTCAGAGTGTGACCCAAAGACCAGCAGTGACAGCATCATCTGGGACTTGTGAGGATTGCAATTAATGCAGCCCTATCCAGACCTTCTGAATCAAATCTAGGTCTGGGGCCCAGACATCTGTGCTTTCCCAAGCACCCAGGCAATTCTAATGCACCAGAAAGGTTGAGAGATCTGGGCTTAGTCTAGGACTTGGTCAAGGAAAACTCAAGAGTGGATTCAAAAGCAATTTTGAGGTTTAGGCACTGGATTTGACAGCGTTCAATGATTTTTTTTTTTTTTTTTTTTTTGGTTTGGGGGAAGAGAAAGAAGTGTCAAGAATAACTATAAAATGTGCATCTGCCACAGGAAACACCTAATCTAGCTTTTATACTTTCTTGGGTATGTTAAGAATATATGTTTTAGTGTTAGAGGGAGAGA
The DNA here is from genome assembly GCA_020662805.1 of Glaucomys volans. Lineage (NCBI taxonomy): Eukaryota > Metazoa > Chordata > Mammalia > Rodentia > Sciuridae > Glaucomys > Glaucomys volans. The sequence continues at coordinate 94,961 of JAJEJO010049716.1, forward strand.
AATGGCTTTAGCGTGGCTTTTGGTTTTTGTGTGCATGTGTGTATATTTTAGCATCCAAAGATCACTGCTGATAGAATCTGAGAAGCATCATTAAAAAATAACTTTGCATGAAAAATACACACACACACACACACACACACACATTATGGCTTGGGCCATCTCTACCATTTGGTAATATAACCAAGTTATCACTGGAGAGCTGATTTCCTCTATGATAAGGAAAGCTATTTTTCTTGAAATCTTTACTTCTTCAAAATTCTTCACTTTTGAGTTCACAAAATTATCTTTTGAAACATCATGTTCCACTATTTTAAAGAAAAAGAAAAGTGCTTTGTTTCAGAAATACACTAGAACTGGAACAGCAAAAGAAATCTTGTTAACAATGCTACTAAGAAAAGATACTACTAAAAGGGAAAATGTTAAACTCAGGATGTGTTTTGAGGTTAATAAAAAAAAAAAAACCTGACTATCTAAGGTTGTTTCATTGTGAATAACATCTATAATGACTTAGAATATATCTGTCCCTCTCCATGTAAGAGATTGCCAGAGTGAAAGTTTCTCATGGTATTCTAATGCTTTGGCCTGACTGCATAGACTTCTGGCCACAATCTAACAAATTTACTCCTTTTGATGCCTGATTCCTATGCTGTTAGTTTTGTGATGCTGCTTTCAGAGTTCTTACTTAATGCTTTAATTCCCAAAGTAGCTTCTGTTCATGAATTTGGAAGTAAAAACCTTGACAGAGATTCTTTTTGATAACTTATGACCATGCCTATTTTTCAGGTGAAATAAAATCAAATATATTTTCATCAAATAGTAGAGGAAATAACTAACCTTTTTTAGGAAAATAGGATTGTCTGCTTGATAATCTTCTTTTACAAGGCACTGTTAATTCTGTCTAAAGAAAGACTTCTGGTTCTTGCACTAACAAATAGTGCTTCCTAAATACCTTGATAGTAGAAAGACTGGTCAAAATCCCCAAGAGTTCAGAATGAACTCCTGGTGTTCAGCAATCTGTAGACTTCCTCATCAAGAGTTGGCAAATCACGGCCTCTATCTGGCAGGATGCTTGTTTTTGTAAATGAAGATTTATTGCAAAACATCCATGCACATTAGTTTACATATCGTCTATCACTATTTTAGCACTAATTGGCAGAGGAAAGTGCTTGAGACAGAGACCACATGAACTGCAGAACCAGAAAATGTTTACTATCTGGCCTTTTATAGAATAAGCTTGTTTACTTCTGAAGGTGAACACCCAAATCTGTTAGCCTGAATATCCAAATAGAGCCCTCAGTTTAGAATTATGAATTTTCACATCTTAACTATACATATAGGCTTATAATGTGCTTTTTTTCCCCTGGCCTGTAATCATATGGAAGCTAGTAAGAAAATGTGCATAAATTTATTTTTCACAAAATAATGACTTTCTTGGGCTAGGTGTCTGAACAGAAATGTAAAGATGAACTTGTCAGAGCTGATCCTTCACCTTAGTAACCTGGGTACCACAATGCTCCCACAAGCACTAGGGTTGGTGAGGTGTCCACTCTATTTTTGGAGAGAAGCAGTAAGTTGTAGAAGACGTCTAACTGTTTTGCCTCACATGCCTGCCAAGTTGTGACTCAGGGCAATCTGGCGCAGCGTTTGCGAGTCTTCGTTGAGAGCTGAGTTTGCACAATGGAAGAAATGTTCAGTATGTTTGTTGTCTGCATATTCTTAGAAAGTGCTAAATTGTCACCTAAAACTGTAATCACATATTTATACACTGGAGAATTGTCATGAAATGCTTACGTATTTCTTTTCAATTCCTCTTTATTTTCAATTTTCATCTCAACACTTCTGCTTTCTCACATTGCATCTCATTTACTTTATTTGCCCAACCTGGTAAGCACAGGTTCTAATTCTGAACCTAATTGCTTAAAAGGACTTCATCAATGCTGAATTTGTTATGTCTTAGTTTATTTCATCAATAATAAATGCAAGTAAAATTCTTGCTTTTTTGACATCAAAACTAGATTGTTATTCCTTTCGTCATTATTCCTTTGGTTAGGTTATTTTTTAAGGTATGAAGAAATGCATTGTGTTTTAATAGAAAGCCCATGAAACCAAGTTATATGATTGAGACCTAGTTCCAGCTCTTCTCACAATTTAACATTTTGACCTTTTTTAGTTAACTGCTCTGAAAGCAGGATTTTCATCTTTACTATAAAGAATTCCATCTCATTATCTCTAAGATCTTTTCTAATTCCAGGAATCTAAGATGACTATGAATATTTCAATTTAATATCTGATTAGGCATTCTGAACAGAATTATCTTTTCCAAAGTGTATGTGCGATATGTTTCCTTCACTTAAAACAGTTTAAAAATGTGTCATACATCCACAAAAGACAGAAACTATTACAACAAACACCCACCCTCTATCACCTCTGACTTCAGCAAATGCTAGCAAATACTAATACTGAGTCACAGTTGTGTTTCTGTGTGGCTAAAGAATTGGTGTTACATGTGCAACTAGCCCTTACTTCATATAACTATTTAAAATGTATTAAATTCTTCAAAGCTCTTAACCAGGAGAAGTAGCTTTATATTCCTCATGCAGATGTGGTGTGGACAGGATACTCAGTAGGGCAAATGAAGAATCCAGGACTTGGTGACATGCAATGTGATCTTAGCTTGGTTTTCTCCCAGTTTATCTCAACTCTTAAATATACCACTTTTAATTACAGTTCTTTGTGAGCAACATAAATTGATTCTGATATCTGAAGCAAAAATAGTAATTTATTGAAAGCACTGGTGTAACTTAAAGAACTGAAGAAAGTGGTGAAAAAGCCAGGAAGCAATTTTGTGTTCTGTGAGGCCTAAGTAGCAAGAATAAGTTCCCCCAGCCTCCATTCTTGAATGCACCTCATATCTTCACTTTTGATCTTGGGAAGAGGAAACACTGGTCCAGCATGGATGGTAGTCTACTCCTCAGGAAGGGTTATCCAGGGCACCAGGTTGGGTAATTCTACAAAGGGTGCATGCAAAGAGATGTGTTTCCTAGTGGAATTTGGGGGTGCAATACAGGAGGAAGGGAGCACGAATGCTATTCTGATGAAAGTATGAAATTTTGACTCTACTAACTGTGGTAACCATGAGAATGTGTTCTCATATCTCAGGTTATGGTAGAGTAATTGGCTGAAAGCCCCAACTGCCATGCCCTGAAACATCAGTGTATTGACACACACAAGCCAAATTTTCCATGGCCTGTTCCCAGCCAAGGAAGGAGCTAAGCAAGGATGCTAAGACCTGTTCCTCAGCCAGATGACTCCCACCACTTCATGGCCTTGCTAAACTTCTCAGAAGTGCACTGCAGTCTAAGATACCTCCTTCCACTTTTTCTTCCTTCCTGTTGTCCTTCACTTGACTTCAAATCTACATTCATTCTTCTCATGGTGTGCATCTAAGAGGGCTTAAAATGATACGCTAATGGGCCATTAATATTCAAAGGCAATGTTAAGCAGCACTTTGTGGATTATTCCTTAAGAATTATTGTACAGCCCTACGCCCTCTTCTTGCACATTCTCCTACACATCTCCCCTCACCCTGCTCTACGTTTTCTGCTGTAGCATTTAAGATCTTCTAATGAACTATATAATTTACTTTTACATCATAGTTACAATTTATTGTTTTTCTCTCCCAACTAGAATAAGAAGTACTTTCAGGGCATATGACAGATCTATTCTGCTTCGTTTGCTGGTGCAGCCAAACACCTAGAACATTGCTGGCCACAGGAGGCAATCAATAAATGTCTATTGAATGAATGAATAACTTTATGTCCAATTGCTTGCAATGTAATCTCCAAATATTCTCTTTTGGGCCCTACACTAGGTAATCTGAGAATCATAGCCTCTCTCTAGCATGCTGCATCCATGTAGGCTTTACGTTTATTTATTGGTACCAACAATTGTTTCCATTGCCCCCCAAAGACCATAGAATCCTTCAGCTAAAGCCTTGTGTAATTAAAGAAGGTTAACTTAATCCTCAGTTTCTCATTTAAATCAAGTTCTTTCTCACTGACCAACTACTAGTTTGATGAAATCTTAAATTGTTTTCTTAAAGTCAAGAATCAAGGGAATGAGTTTATTTCAGTGTCTTATTCTCAGAAAAGCAGCGCCACAAGTGGCAATCATGAAACCAAACCTGTCAGATTAGAAATTTTTCTGATTCCCTAAGCAATTATCAATCCCATCTGGCTACCTGATGTCCAACGACTCATTGAGAAGAGAGAGCCAAGGCTCAAGTGCTGGCTGACTGGGACTCAATTCCCTTAGTTCTTTCTGGTCTTAGAAGAGAGGAGTTTGGAGGATGTTGCTGTCCTACATGGAACTACACGGAACTACCATGACATACAGAGCACCATTTTGGAAGCCTTTTAGGATAGCCAGAAGATGTACAAAGACACTGGGAATTGGAATCAGACAAAGGCTTCATGAATGGGCCCAGAGTACGGTGCTAAATATGTGAGGTAATGGCATAGAGAAATTGTAAGTGCAAAGCTTGTATGAGTACATCTCTTCTGTATCTACATGTGGTTTTCTGATCCTACTGTCAAATTAGATACTCAAGAAAATTCAAGGATTAAAACCATGTGTACTTCAATAAAAGAAGGAGTCTAATTCTAAATCAAAATAGCTGAATATTGTTTCAAAAAGAGGTTCTACTTCTTATTCTAGGGTTGAGAGTAGGGTTTTGCTTATTGTCCAAAGACTTTATTTCACCTTTTTCTTTTTTTCTGTTATAATAGGACATTTTTTAAAAGCACATGTTTCATCCTGCCCTGTAGCAGGTATAGAACTGAAAATTCAATGGAAATAAAATTCAGTGACTAAAATGTTCTTCATAGAATAGGATCACTCCCAGAATATTACCATAAAACAAAATTAGAAAATCAGACTCAGACCAGATTTTGGTCTTTGACACTTATTAGCTTGTGATCCTGAAGAAAATACTACACATCTTAATTTTCTCAACAGCAGAATACAGTTCAGTGTGGCAAAACACTGGCTAAAAGTGATCAGTGAGAAGCTTAGGTATAACGAATGCAAGGCACATGATAGATGGTTAATAAATGACAGCTATCACCAGGTCCTTTCTTTGCGTATTAAATTCTCAGGACCTTTTTATGTGTAAGATTATTGAACTCAACTCAATTGTCCTAATTCCTTCTCTAAACTTACCCAAACTGAATTTGTGTTTAACTGTACTTGAAAAATCTTTCCAATTGTAAGTAAAAATTATCTGTTTATCATGTAAACCAATTTGCTTTTTTTTTCCCCAAAGCAAGTAATAGCTCCACTGATCAATAATACAGTAAATAACTTGTTGAGCAAGGATGTTAAAACTATGGACTAAAGCATGTTGTGTGGATATTTTTTGGATCTCAAGTTCCCAAGCTCCTTTGCTCCTACTTCTTAGAGAAATCTGAGGGGTGGATATAATACTCTTGGGGAGAAAAGAGTATTTTTGTATTTAATGAAACAGGAAATTTGAAGCACAATGGAAAAGAGGAGAAAAAAAAAACTTGGCACATACAATTCAGTTGAGTATCATTTGATTTTATCTTCCTTCCTACCTTCCTTCCTTCCTTTCTAATTCCTCTTTACAGATATCTTGATTTAACACAGAACTTTTCTCTCAAAGTTTGAAATGCAATATCTGTTTCAACTTGTCCTTCAAATAATGGAGAATATGTTTGAAAAGGAATCTCCCCAGAAACATGACCTGGTCTCTCTTGTTGCTGATCTAGTCTTGACTTCTTACATCTCTTATTCCAATCTCGAGAGGTACCAGAATTCTACCCTGGTATAATTCCAGAAAATCTGAAAATAAAGATCCTGACAAGATACCAAGGTTGAACTATATTCCCACAATCTCATCACTATCAATAGGGCTCCATGCATGCCAAGCAAATGCTTTAGCACTTAGCTACACCCCAGCCCCATTTTCTGAAATGCAAACACAAATGTAAAACACGTTTCTTTATGAACCCCTCATTTTTCATTAAACACTGAAATGAAGGGTCTCCTTAGTCATTGCCAAGGTCAGGGAGGTCTCCAGTGGGTTCAGTTAATTTCCTGTCTACCCCCTCTTCCCTCCCTTGCTGCACAGATGTCTGTGCCCCATTTACTTGAGTTCACTGGTGTCCTGGGGCATTTGAAGGACAGATGTCCACTCAAAGTAAACTCAGTGGGCAATGAGCAAAGACTTACAAACTGTAGAGGCTGCACTAGAAATGGACAGTCCCTGGAGAGGAGTTCACCGCAGGAGGGGGAAGGCTTTACCTGATATTGCACTGAAGAACCATTAATTTCATCCCACTTTGGGAGACAAAATTATTTCCCATCATGATAGTACTGTCATTAAAGAGAGTAGGACCTCTCTAAATTCAACTTCCTGCATCTTTTCTGTATCTTCAACTTTCAAAATATGTACCTGCTTGTATTAAGTTATTAAACCATGAACTCATACTGGAAACCTTATCATTAATTTCCATTTTCTGCCACGTGTAATTTTGGGGGAGTATACAGAAAGCATGTGAGTCGAGTCATCTTGCAATTGTAGGTATTAGCAAATAAAATTTTCTGTGCCCTTGTTTCCCAATCAGCAAAAACAAAAAGTACCAAAATGGAGATGTAGGATATTCTACTAGATTTAAGCTCTTGTGTAACTATTTATTCAATTCCAAAAGTACACTCTACCATATAAGGTATAAATCCTGTTTTATTCTACATCAATTGTATTTATCCATGGAAATTAGAGGTGTTATTAACTTAAATCCTGGCAGAGTCTCATTTGTTTTAGCTCTCCCGGGTGCACATGATAATTACTGCTGCTATATACAGAAGGAGTTAAAATTGACACAAGATTTCTGCCCCCTAACCCTGCTTTTAAGAATCATTCACATCTCTGAATTCAAGGCTGAGGGACTCGCTAACTGCCAGTCATAACCCTCTGAGAGATTTATTGCATTGGGACTGAATTGCTCTTGACTGAAAGAAGTTGATCATCATTGTGCCCATGGGTAGGGCAGGGAAAAGCCAACCCTGGGGAATAGGCTTGAATTATTACAGTCATGCAAGGTTGAAGATATTGTCAGGGAGCCAGGGAGGAAGCTTGGCAGAGAGATTGAGGAAAGCAGATAAGGAAGGATAAGTGAGAAAGCTAAGTATGAAGGGTCTTGCTTTAAACCTGATTGGTAGCTTTGGACATCTATCCTGTCTTTCTGGAAAAAGAAGCAACTGGCATTTGATTTGCTTTCTATCTTTAGAGGTACCACAAGCCAAAATTTTAAGAGAGTTGGTGTGGATATATCTGGAGCAGCTAGTGGGAGAAGGGACGGGAGAGAAGGAAATAGTTCTATTTGCCCCTTACACTGTTTTCCTAATAAACTTTTTTGGTCACCTAGGCACAGGAAATGTAGACAGCATCCTAGTTCATGCCAAATCATTATAAAACTTGAATTCAGAGAGATTCAGATCAACAAACTCATTGAATTCATGAAATGTCAAGAATCACATCTAGTAATTTAAAAGACAAATTTCAAAGTAAACTTTCAGCTCTCCCAGAACATGACAGGAAGTGATCGGTGTGCATAGAGAGATGATGAGAAAATATTGCCATGTTGGCAGCTATTTCCTTGGCTTTCACCTCATTTTGAGCTTTAGCTTCTTTCCAAAGTACATTGATGCATCCGGGCAAAGGCTCAGCGGAGACAATAGTGAAGCTTGTCTAAGTGCACACGTAAAAGAGACTTTCAGGAAAATTAATAGCCTCTGTTATGATTTGGTCATATTCTCGCAAGGTAATTGACAGAGAGATGCCTTAAAATGGGAACCAAATATCGGATTCATACCATTTTCTGCATTCTGCTATTACTTTCTCTAGGATCTGCTTGTTAGTTTGACCTGATGGCTCTTTTTTTTTTTTTTTTTTTTTCTACTCTAGCCATAGCATTATCAAAAAAGGCTCCCAGCTTGAAATGGTAGCCACTGATAGAATTTTAAACAAGTACCATTCTGGGATGATGGAGAGAGCAGCATTTGCTCAGGGATATGGCTCATTTATAAGGTTTCTCCATCAGTCACAGACAGTAGAATTGATTTACCGTCTCTACATTTTGGGGGTTACTTTATCCAAAATAGACGTGGACATGAGAATGTTACAATGGAGGGAACCAACTTCCAGAAAGGTTAATTGACTTCTCCATAGTCACATGGCTTGTTAGGGTTGGAGCCACACTTAGATCCAAGGTTTCCTGGAGCCTGTTGATGAAATGTTGAAATGAGATCACCCGGGCACAGATACGAGGGCAGATGAATGAAAGGGAGAACCACAGGTTTGAGTCAAAGAGCAAGGAGGAAATAATGACTCTGAAACTAATCAGGAAGATATGGGGAAGCACGCATACCTTATTATATTCCATGTGTACCTCGTGATACATGGTATGTTTCATGCATAATTTATTATAGCAACATGTCCTATACACATTTATTGCATGTGAAGTCATCCGTGCTTTTAAAGAAATACAATAGCAACTGAAATAAAATAAAATATGATTTTTATATCAAATAACCTCTAAATATGTCAACCAATTAATTTGGTGCTCAACTAAAGGAGAAAAAAAAAGATCCCATGTCGCATGGCTAGATGTGTGTATCTGCGGTGGTGAAAGTTGTAGAATCTAATATGCTGTGTACAACTAAGTCAAAATATCAAAGATATTTCTGACTTTTATTTTTTGTCTGACTTTGAAATCAACTCCCAAATAAGTGGAAATTCACAGTATTGAAGTCTATTTTTCCATCATAAAAATGAAGGAAAATTATGTGTGAATAGATTAATAGAGATAACAGTTCTCAAAAAAGATTGTTTCTTTTTTTGTACTGGGGGTGATCTCAGGAGCACTTAGCCTCTGAGCCACATCTCCAGTCCATTTTTATTTTTTAGTTTGAGGCAAGGTCTCACTAAGTTGCTTAGGGCCTTGCTAAGTTGCTGAGGCTGGTCTTGAACTTGTGATCCACCTGTCTCTCAGATTCCTGAGTCACTGGGATTACAGGTGGGTGCCACCATGCCAGCATCCAGTTTAATTTTTAATTAAGCAACAACTTTTCCATCATTTTCAAATATTTCTGTCCAAAATGCCTTTTTAGTAGGACTTAAAGTGCAAGAAATTTTACATAGTTTTAAAAGACATATTTTAAAGATAAAACATTTGAAAATATAAACTTTGGGCAAGACAATTTGGCTGCCATATATTTGAACTTGAGTCTTAATGATATTTCTCATGGTTCTTTGGTCAATGTGAAATTGATCTCATTATTAATTTTTAAAATATATTCTCAAAATATAACACACACATTGAAAAATTTTGAAAAACCAGAGATTCCTGTGTAAACAACATAAATATCATGTAACAAAACTTAAGCATCCCAAAACTTTGCTCTGTGTGCTTTTCTATCACCTTTCCTCACAGGTAACCACTAATCTTAACTTTCAATACCATAGGTTAGTTTTGCCTGTTTTTGTTCTAAATGCAAATTAATTCATATTTCATTCTACTTATTCATGTTTGGTTACTTTTGCACATTATGCTAGTGATATTCATCCATTTAGTTGTGAATGATTATAAATCATCCTTCACATTGATGTTATATTATGATAATAAATCTTCACACTGTGAAACAGTGTTTAAAATAGATGTTCAGCCGCGCGTGGTGGCGCACGCGACTCGGGAGGCTGAGTCAGGAGGATTGCGAGTTCAAAGCCAGCCTCAACAACTTAGTGAGGCCCTAAGCAACTCAGTGAGACCCTGTCTCTAAATAAAAATACAAAAAATAGGACTGGGGATGTGGCTCAGTGGCTGAGGGTCCCTGAGTTCAATCCCTGGTTCCAAAAATAAAATAAATAAAATAAAATAAAATAAAATAGATGATCACCTGAAGCCAGGCAGCAATGTATGAGAGTTCAAGTGGCTGTGCATCCTCTCAAACTTGGTATTTTTCATCTTTTTTATTTAGTCATTCTAGTGAGTGATCATTGATTTTTAAATTGACCGAAGAAACCTCTGGCAAACTCACAGCAAACAAAGGTCTTCATTTAAGTACTGCTGTGTGCAAGGGGGGCTGGAGGGGGCCACCTCTCCTACAGGGGAATGCTTCAACATCAGCAAGCTCCAAGAAGAAGTACAGCTTGAATGATGTAAGCAGCAGTGTCTCAGCTCAGACCAATATTCTTGTTCAAAATAACTGCCTTATTTTCAGGAAAGCATTTCATCTGGGAATGAAGAGATATGCATATAGGAAATATTTATGGAATCTGAAAACTGACATTTTTGAGTTGGGGGAGTTATGGGAGAGAAAAAACAGTAAGGGCTTTATTTTTACTAATGGTTGGGTTTTTTATAGAAAAACAGGAGGCAGTGACTGATTTATATTTTTATTACCGTTGCAGGATCTCCATTTTGGTGCCTACTGGATATTGTTCCTATAAAGAATGAGAAAGGAGATGTGGTACTTTTTCTGGCCTCATTCAAAGATATAACAGATACAAAAGTGAAGATTACTCCAGAAGATAAAAAAGAAGGTTTGTACTGTTTTCAGAAAACATTGACAGATGGAGTAACATTTTGAAATTGTTTACTCAAAAACTTGAGAAGGGAAAAAAAAGATTGCCTTTTTAATAACAGCAACTGATAAATATTCATAACTGTTAGCAGTCAGTATTTGGTGCATACTCCAAAATCATAGAGACTCTCATGCATTTACATCTTTGTAATAGCGACTCATTTGACAAAAAACAGAATTCATATTCCTCTAACTAGGATGAGGATGAGAAAACAATTTATTTCAATGTAAAGATTCACACCGCCTCATTTGCTTACACAACAAAAGAAAAAGACAAAAGAATTGATAGGATAAGTGAAGTTAAAATGATGTGGTTAAAAATATACCTCTTGTTTCATTGAAAGTGCCACAGCTCAAAACATAGAAGTGCAAAATTTTATTTTACATGTGACATTAAGAACTCTTGTTTAGTGGTTGTTAGAATGGAATGTTGCAAACAAATGTGTGTTCTGTGCCTTCTAATACATAGCAGTATAATAGTTACCTTGGAGAAACAAGCTTTGCAACTATCTTTAAAGGATTCATCCTGCATTTATGTTGCTTACCTTCTATCTTCTGTTTATCGTTTATGAAGAAATTGCCTGCCTTTCATATAAGCCAACAAAAATCAACACTAAAAATGCTGATACTGTTTGTTTTAAAAAGCAGTAGAGTAGATGTTACAGTAACTAGAGAAAAAGCTATTTTTCTTGTATTGATTTCCTGTGTAGTGAGTGCTTTATTAGAACCAGCCACTTGACATTTCAACAGCTTTGGCTTTTTTGGAATGGACTCTTTACCTCTTTTTAAAAATGTGTGTGACTGTTTAAAATATGTCCCTTAAAATGACAACTCAAATGAAGAACTGTCAGTTTGGTGCCCCCGCTTCTGTCATTTGAAATCTTGCAAATATATGACTTTTTCTTTATATTTGCATGAAACTGTGGCATATTTTAAATATTTAAGAGATGAACAGTCTTATATGGAAATTAATCAGGTATTAGAACAAGAGTTTATACCAGTCTAATGTCCGTTCCACAAAGATAATGAGAAATTGGTGCGTGCAGTTTTGTTTTTTCTATTTTCTTTGGAATAAGGATACAAAAAGTAAGGATTCTTTGAATAAAATTATTCATACATGTAATAATATTTATTATTAATTATACATTGTATGTATAATTATTCATATATGTATTCATATATGTATACTTATTCATATGTGTATTATTCATGGATGTATTCATATATGTCAATGTGTATATATATATACACACATTATATATCTATGTTTTGTATATTTACATAGATGTGTGGACAAGTAGAAATATAAAACTATCTTCAGGAGGAAATATTTGTTTTTTTCCCCCTTCCCAGCTTTGAAGGGGGCAGTTTAATCCACCTTTAATTGACTTGCTTTGAACATGAAGGGCATGCTTAATTACACAAATTATGTCATCACCTTTGTCTTATTTCCCTCACATCTGTTGATAGGGGAGAAACCTCCATTTTGGCAGACTGCAATGGATAAAAGGAGTAAAGTGTGCCTTTTCACTGAGGCTTGAAAGGGTTTGGCAAAAGCACCCCTTTCATTGTGGAGGTTCTGAATCAACTGAGAAAGGAAAAAGAAAAAGGCAGATTAGAGTGCAAACTATCACCCTTATTTCTGATGAAACTAATAAAACAGTAAGTGGCATATTCCTAGAGGCAAGTGAGTTTCCTCCTTAGGAGTTCCAGATTAGGCAGAGGTGCCCGTCAGTCAAAAACTGAACAGGGGCAGAGAATAGCTCCCCAGGAAGTAAGGAGCCTGGAGAGCCAAGGCAACGGCCCCCCACGCCCCCAAAAAGGGAAGAAGGCATCACATTATACCTGCCCCTCTCCCCTTTCAATTCTCCCTCTTTCCCTGAGATGAACTGAGTGAAGGAGAAGAGAGGATAGATAGCATGTTATACTGCAGAGCTGCTTGAATGTGAAAGATTGCACCTGCCATTTGGGAGTGAAGGGCATGCATTAGAACACTGCGCAACTAATGGCAATCGTAATAATTCCTCATTTCATCTTAAAAATGAGTTTTACATTTATATTAAAACATATTAAAATGCGCTCAATAATAGTACCATTTTCCCAAAAGAAACGTGTATACTTTATAAAGACCTTTTCTTGGAAGATTTCATGACAAATGACAAACTTTAAAAATTATATTAGGCAAAATGCAATTTAAAAAACTTAAAATATCTGCTAGTAAACTTCTAAATCGTTTTTAGTTTCATGACTTTGTTCCTCAAATGACTATTATCTCATATAAAATTAAGTGTTATTTCTAAGAGATTCTGAATGTTCAAAAACATCTTTTCTCTAATATGGCCTCATATATGTCCCATAAAAGTATATAGTATTTTTTTAGAAAGGCTAAGTAACTATGGTAAGTCAGCATTGTTGTAAAATGGTCATAAAAAACAGATTTTTCTCTCTCTCTTTTTTTTTAACCTTTAGTTATTTAATGGAGGAAAACACCATTTGACGGCATATCTTACAGGAAAGACACACCTTAATATGTGGTATTTTTATAATTGTAAACAAACATTTAAAAATCATTAAAATTTCTTCTTTAGTTGGAGCAGTATTGTTTCATAGCACCAGAAAACTAAATGAGCACGTGGCCTGACTTGACCCTGTACTGTATCACTGAAGTTTCATCCAAGTAATATAAATAAGGTTTGTGTTAATTAAATTAATTCCCTACAGAAGCTCCTATGATGGACTTTGTTCAATAGATACAAATTGTGTGAACTTCTATTTTTTTTTAAAAATTACTTTAGTTGGCCAGGCATGGTGGTACATCTGTAATCCCAGCTACTCAGGAGGATGGGGCAGGAGAATCCCAAGTTCAAGGCCAGCCTCAACAACTTAGCAAGACCCTGTCTCAGAATAAAATTAAAAGGATTGAGGATGTAGTTCAGTGGCAGAACACTTTAGTTGTTAATTTCTATTTTGTTTTGGGTTGTATTTGAAATGAAGAAAAAACATTTTGTAGGAAAGGCTAATAAAGATGAAACTCAATAAAGATTTTCTGTTAATAAATAGCACTCATGAAAAATTAGCACAAAATGCAAAATACTGTTTGTACCTGCAGTAGCTTTCAATTGACCATTTGATGTGTGTTCTCACAATTGTGTGTGTGAGTGAGAGAAATCTGGTGGGTTTTACCACCTTTTAAAATTCTCTCCCTTTTGCCAGGTGTGCTGGTGCATGCCTGTAATCCCAGCAGCTCAGGAGGCTGAGGCAGGAGGATCACAAATTCAAAGCCAGCCTCAGCACCTTAGCAAGGCCATAAGCAACTTAGTAAAACCCTGTCTCAAAATAAAAAATAAAAAGGAGCAGGGGATGTGGCTCAGTGATTAAGTGTCTCTGGGTTCAATCCCTGATACAAAAAAAAAAAAAAAAACAAGTAAAAGAAATACTCTCCCTTTTTGGGATATTATACTTCCATTCCAAAAAAAGAAGAAAAAAGTGTGTACACTGGTAGCTACTAACTTCTATGTCTAAATTTAGCATTATTTGCTGAGTGAGTTTAATAAAAGACTGTTAGCATTTTTCCCTATCCATAAGATTTTTTTTATTTTTTTAAATTTTTACAGACTTCATTTTGATTCATTGTACACAAATGGACTGCAACTTTTCATTTCTATGGTTGTGCATGATGTACATTCATACCATTCATGTAATCATACATGTACATAGGGTAATGATGTCTGTCTCATTCCACCATTTTTATACGCCCCCCCCCAATTTCCCTTTTCATAATCTAAAATTCCTCCATTCTTCTCTCATCGATGGATGGAATATTCATTACAACACCCCTTCATGCTCAAAACAGTAGAAAAAATAGGGGTAGTAGGAACATATCTTAATGTTGTAAAGGCTATTTATGCTAAGCCCTTGGCCAACATCATTCTTAATGGAGAAAAACTGAAAGTATTACCTCTAAAAACTAGAACAAGACAGGGATGCCCTCTTTCATCACTTCCATTCAACATCATGCTTGAAACACTAGCCAGAGCAATTAGACAGACCAAAGAAATTAAAGGGATATGAATAGGAAAAGAAGAACTCAAGCTGTCACTATTTGCTGATGACATGATTCTATATTTGGAGGATCAAACAAAATCCACCAGAAAACCTCTAGAACTAATAAATGAATTCAGCAAATTAGCAGGATATGAAATCAACACACATAAATCTAATGCATTTCTTTTCATAAGTGATGAATCCTCTGAAAGAGAAATTAGGAAAACCACTCCATTCACAATAGCCTCAACAAAAATAAAACACTTGGGAATCAATCTAACAAAAGAGGTGAAAGACCTCTACAGTGAAAATTACAGAACACTGAAGAAAGAAATTGAAGAAAACCTTAGAAGATGGAAAGATCTCCCATGTTCTTGGATAGGCAGAATTAATATTGTCAAAATGGCATAAGATATATTTCAATATAAATTTTGAGTCAGTATATCTCAGCTTGGCAACTGAGATTCTTTTCTCACTAATCTGGAGTCTTGTCTGTCAGTTAAATGTCAAAGAAAGAAGGAAAGACAGAGGGAGGGGAGGAAGGAAGGAAGTGGGGGAAGGAAGGAAGGAAGGAAGGAAGGAAGGAAGGAAGGAAGGAAGGAAGGGAGAGGGTGGGAGGGAGGGAAGGAGGGAGGGAGGAAGAAAGAGAGAGAGAGAGAGAGAGAGAGAGAGAACGAGAGAAAGAAAGAAAAGGAAAGAAAGAAAGACCTGATAATTTCTTAATAAAATAGCTGGAATAGGCAGAGTCTGTCTGGTCACAAGGTCCTCAAAAGGGGGAAAAATTAGCAAAAAATTCCTTAGTCTTAAAAAGTGAGCAATTCTAAATAAACCAATTTAATTAATTGGGGTCTTCTGGTCTTTCTGCCTCTTGTCCTTCACAGGCAGTTTTTCATTCTCATGTTTGTCACTCACGGTTGTAACATGCCTGTTACCCTTCTGGAAGGCACTCTGGGTGTGGACAGTGAGAAAAGTGATGGACAAAGGGCAAAGAATTTTTCATATGAAGCTTTGCTTTTATTTTAGGAAAAAAATATCTGCCACCTTACCTCCACCCACCCCCATCTGCACATCATTGGCCACGACTCTATCACTCGGCCATTTCTAGCTGCAAGAGATGCTAGGAAATCAGTTCTTTGGTTTGTTTTATAAATGTCTTACTCCTTAAATAGGCAAAAGAGAAAAAGATGTAGAAATAAGGTTGTGTCAGTCAATCTAGAGTACCTTAAGAGTAAATAAGTATTTACTATTTTCTATATATCAGACTAATTATCCATGTATCCTACAATATAGAAGAGTGAGGGTGAGTAAGTTCACTACTCAAAGTCTCAGTGTTGTGAAGAAGTAGAGAAAGGTCTGAAGCCCAGGACAGTCTGGTCTCAGAGTTCATATCTTTCCACCATATTCCAGAGCTACCTATGAAATAGATGGGAGAAAACTGAAAATGATATGAACAGAAGACTGAACTTTTCACAGTTCCTCCCCAAACCCCCATATGTGGTATTCAATGAAACAACTCCTGCCCTAATTCTTTTTGCCATTCCCATTTCTTCAACTCCTTGTTATTCAAAGTATGTTCCATAGTTCCTACAGATCTACATCATCTGGGAGTTTATTAGAAATGAAGACTCTCAGACTTTCAAATCACAATATTTTCATTTCAACAAGATACCCAGGTGACTCATATGCACACCTTAAGGGTCTTCCCTGGCATTATGTTTTGGATATGAGTTGTTCACCAAAAACTACTGTTAATGAAAGAATTTTTGGAGATGAAACAATTAGACTATGAGAACTGTAATCTAATCAGTGGTTTAATCTATTTAATAGATTAATAATTCGAAATGATTTCTGTACTGTGTGGTAGCTGTAAGTAGGTGAGATGTGGCTGAAGGAGGTGGGTCACTGGGGATGTGCCTTTGGGGATTATATCTTGTCCATCTGGCTTCTCCCTCCTGCTCAAACATGAGCTGAGCAGTTTTCTTCCACCATGCCTTTTTTCCACTACATTCTGTCTTACCTCAAGTCCAAAGCAATGGAGACGGCCAGCTATGGACAGAGAGTTCTGAATCCATGAGCCCGAATAAACTTTTCCTCCTCTAAGTTCATCTTTCTCAGGTATGTTGGTCATAGCCATGAAAATCGTATACACGGGCCATCTAGATTAAAGTAACCCACCCCCAGGCACACTATCACATTACCCTGTTCATTGTTTCCTCAGTCTTTACACCAATTTGAACCATTTTTTTTAATTTAATTTTGATTCATTGAACACAAATGGAGTATAGCTATTGTTTCTCTGGTTGTACACAAAGCAGAGTCACACCATCTGTGCATTCATACATATACACAGGGCAATGATGTCTGTCACATTCTGTTATTATTACCCCACTACCCCGACCCCATCCCTCCCTTCCCTCTATGCTATCTAGCCTTCCTCCATTCTTGCCCCCCCCACCCTGCATTATGCATCATCATTCATTTATCAGAGAGACCATTCGGCCCTTGGATTTTTGGGATTGGCTGATCTCACCTAACATAACAGTCTCCAACATCATCCATTTACCTACAAATGCCATGATTTTATTCTTCTTTATGGCTGAGTAATATTCCACTGTGAATATATACCACAGTTTCTTTATCCATTCATCTATTGAAGGGCATCTAGGTTGTAAACCACTTTTTGAAAAGCTGGTTTCTGTTCATTCTTCTCTGATTCATTAAACTTTAATCTATGTAAGCAGTCTTTGTCTCTCTTGTTCAGGATTGCATCTTTAACATTGAAAGAGTGAGTGTCTGACACAGAGTAAGAGCTCAATAAATATTTAGTAGATGATGGATGACTATATGAATGCATAAATGACATCCAACTTAGGAAAGTTGGCTATTCAGAAATAAATAGCAACACAGCATTCTTGCTCTTTCAAAATAATCAGATAAAAATAATGAAATATGCCTGTCTCAGGGGTACAATCTGATGACTCCATTATATGGTTGTGTTCTGCCTGATTTGATGTGTGTGTACCTAATTCTCCTCCCTCTCAGAATGTGTTCTTACTGCTGGTGTTGAATGACCCTTTCAATTTAAATAGAATCTCTGTGAATCTTTTTCTTTTTCTTTTTTTTTTTTTTGTTCTTATTGACTCTCCTGTTTGTCTTTCAGTTTCTGAAAATATCAATTTGGTCACATTTTTAAAGATGATTGAAATAATTTGTTAAAAAATATAAAAGTATTCTTTGCTATAGGCATTAATCCACTGATGAGATATTAATTAAATCTAAGATGATTTTTGTATACTTTGTATATTTTAATTTTCAATATGGGACATTGTAATAATGTCCCTTTCATTTGCTAAATATTCTGATTTTGCTGTTATTGTTGTTGTTCACAACAATAAAAGAAATACATGCAAAAATCCTAACCAAGAGTGGCTGCCTGAGGAGAGCACCAGGATAGAAATTGATAGTATATCCCAGGAGATAGATTTTTGTCTCCAAGAAATTTATAACTAATTCTTAATCAAATATGTGATGAAATTATAACAGAAGAGCCCCCCAAAGATGCTTGAAGTATTTTATTTCACAGTATTTAATTGCACTACATGTTTTTTAAAGAACACTTTGGATTTTTGCATTTAGAGATGAAGGGATAAAGTGATGAGAAAAAAATGTTTCCATAGACCATCGTAGGGACTGAGGCATAAAAGACATGACATGCTTCACTGGTCATTCCATTTTAAAGAAAAATTTAAAATACTCTGCCACCCATCATAATGTACCTGTGCACTGAATTTCTTCTGTTGGTCAGTAGCTTGTGATCCTCAGACAAAAACTTTATCAAGCAAATATCTTTTCAGTCTTTTTATAAAATATATTTCTAATTTTATTACTTCAAGAATGGAACGTGGTGTTAACCCCACTTTTTTGGGTGAATTTAACCTTTTAAAACGTTTAATTGCACAATCAATTCATTAAGACACCAGGTGAATATGGAATTGTAAGATTGGTAAGTTCATGCTGAGCATCAAAAAAGCCATATAACTTGATTCCCTGTATGGATATACATTCTTGGTGATATTCGCCAGCAGGAGTCACCTACGTTGTTATTAAGGAATTTTTTTTTTTTTTTTTTGGTACTGGGGATTGAACCCAGGGTCACTCCACCACTGAGCCACATCCCCAGCCCTATTTTGTATTTTATTTAGAGACAGGGTCTCACTGAGTTGCTTGGGGCCTTGCTAAATTTCTGAGGCTGGCTTTGAACTCTCGATCCTCCTGTCTCGGCCTCCTGAGCCTCTAGGATTACAGGCGTGTGCCACCGTGCCCAGCTGCAAGGAATATTTTAAACTCAGGGATTATAGCTGTTGTGCTACCATCATGAATGACAGACTGGAAACCATGTCAGAAATATCTAGGCACCTGTTATCTTTGACCTTCCAGCATACTGTAGAGAGTTGTGCTTGGGATTGGCAGGACACACTGTGGGTTTGTGTTTCAGTGGGTGGAAGGGAGTGGAGTAGTTCCAATTTTTGCTTCTCACTTTATGTGGGGTTAGTGTGGGAAAGGCATTGCCACTGTGTGTGTGTGTGTGTGTGGTGGGGGGCAGACTATTGTGTCCTATGAGAATAGGTGTTAGCTCTTTGGGAAAGTGCTAGAAAACACTGGGTGCCCTGAGCAGGAGAGATTGGGTTCCCACATTCAAGGGACCTTGAGCTTAGTTTCTGCCCCTTGCCTTAGTGAAAATGAGCTTTTCATCCAAGTTATCTTGTTTTCAGAGAGCGGTAGGAAAAATGTCCAGGAATCATCATTGACCAATCCTGCATATTGCCACAGTGGGCATCTCCAGAATTCCACCTGACTTTTCAGTAACTCATTCGATACATATTGTAAAGAATAATTTGACTTATAGACAAAATGAAAGCATTAGGGGTGAATATCTCAAGAGCCTTGCAGAAACCTCCCCTGGATCAGGTGATCTCATAGGCAGTGATGGGCCAATATGTAAGCTTGAAAGCCAAGAATGCTCATAGATGATATAAAAGCATTAGGGACATCTACTGAAATGGTCATGAAATTCCTTCAATCTTTTAGAATCACATAGATATATTAACTTGATTTTATTTGATCTTTAAAAATACACCTTTCAGTTCCTTGGGGAAATACATACAATTAGGAAACTGCTTTCCAATTTAGAGAATAATTTTTCCCAAATATTAACATTTCCTAGCAAATAGTCACATTAAGAGTGTTTATGAAGATGGGAGGTGAGCTGAATATGTATTAACTAGAAAGCTGTTACAGTGACTGATGATATTGTTGAAAAACTTCAGAAATTACAAATGGTGCTTCTGAGCACATTGGTTTGTGCTCTTGTTTTTCTAAGTAATTTTGGTTTTTTTTCCATTCTATACTGTGAGCTCTGTGGAGGCAGAGGCCACTTCTGATTTCCTTTTGTTTTTAGTTTTTAAATTTTATTTGTTCTAATTAGTTGTGTATATGTATGACAGTAGAATGCATGTATACATTTTGATAGCTCATACATAAAGAGAGTATAATCTCTCAATTTTCTGATTATACATATTGCAGGATCACATCGGTCATGCAGTCATACATACATGAGATAATAATGTCTGTTTCACTCTACTATCATTTCTTCCCCCATACCCCTTCCCCTCCTTTCACTCCCCTGATTTACTTTGGATCCCAGAATTTAACAGCTAGGGTATGACACACCAAAGAGCTGATTGAATAGCAGTAAGAGATGCAGAGTGTTGTGGCTATCTGAAATCAATCTATAATGACTATTTTTTTTAAAAACCTTGGAGAAAAGGACATTGAAATAAGTGATCCCAGTCATAATCTGAGATGTAGAGGGTATATGAGGAATTTTTAAGAATGCGAAATATCATAAATAATAGAATGAAATAAAGTAGTAAAAGAGGATTAAAAAGTATTAAAAAGGAGAAACTTCTATTAACAAATGGAGAAAACTGATGATTCTTTTACAAAAATTGCAAGTAGAATATTCCAAGAATATCAGATGCAAAATAGGTTATTTATTAATGCAATCTTAGTGCAAAGGTAGAAAAAACTTTTGCAAATTCCAGGTGGAATATGAGAGTAAATTGTAGCATGGTATGAGAAAAACACCCAAGAGTATCAATCTCTCAAGAAAGTGGTTCTAAATAATGTGAACACTAGGAAATGGATCCAGAAGCACTGAAGACAAACTGACCACACTGACCATAGAAAAGAAGTTTTGACCGAGTCCTTATCACACTGGAGCATGTAACTGAGAAGTAGCCATGAGAATGGTTGAGAGTTCTGGTTTGATTTTTCAAGTTCACATTCTCCCACATGTTTAGGGCACCATATCGTGAGCTCAAGGAACTAATGAAATCATGGAACCCAACTGAGGCTCCAGTTGTATTTCATCTTGCAATAGGATTTCAGAAAAACCTTAATAATACATTGATGATATTACAAGTTAACAAGGTATTTAATAGCTTACTTACATACATTGCAACATAAATACAGAAACCTAAGCCATGCCTTTAGATAATGACTTCTGAGTAGGTAGGCTAGTTTTATGTTGAAAGGAGGAATTAATTAAGTTAGGATTGTGTTGGAAATTATTCCTATTAATATTCTGTCATTATCATCTTTGAAGGAATATTACTTCAAAAAAAAATCCCAAACGTAGGTCTATTGAGATGCATCTAAAAAATTGACTTCCAATTCTCCAGCAAAGTTCTCAGGAATATGCTGGCTACTGGTGAGTAGGAAAGGAATGGAGGATATCTAAAACTTCACATATAATCAAAAACAGAAAATGGTGAAAGGAGTATCTCAAGAGCCTGGCAGAATCCTCTCCTTGATCAGATGATCTCATTGGCAGCAATGGGCCAATATGAAAGCTTGAAAGCTGAGGATGCTTATCAAACTCTCCAGAAGTAGTAGTAGCTGGCCATTTTACTCTGGGTAACCATTACTAGATTTGTAGATAGGAATTTTATCCACCATCCACATGAAAGAAAAGTGTGTATTTTTCTGGCATTTTTTTGATGTCTTTCCATGTGACTATTATTCTTATATAATCATAATCATCTCTAGAGTCAAAAGACACAATTTTAATTTGTAAGAATAATAAACGATAGTAGTGAGGAAAAAAATCCAACAAATCTGATTTGCTAGACAGGATGGCAAAGAGTTACCATATGACCCAATGTCCTGTGATTGGCAATGGCTACACAATGCATACGTAACATGGAATGTTACATACACAGTACCTCATTAATATTTACAATTTTTAGATTTTTGTGCATCAGTTAAAATTATTTAAAAAATTAAGACAAAATGAAAAGAAGCAGCTATTAGAGCTGAGTAGAAATTACTTGATTTTAATGGTCATGTGCTCATTGAAATTTCCCTTGTTTTTCCCTTTTAACAAGGGAACACAATTTGTATTTCCAAATTAAAGATTATTAGTATCACATTTAAAAATATGCTTTAATGTAAATATGTGTCAAAGTATAATTTTCTCATCTAAAGTTTCCCAAAGAGTAGTAAAAGTCATGAATATTGCTACTAATATACACTGTAACTTTCAATGATACACAAATAACTTTTTAAAGAAAAATTGCTATTTTAATATATATTAGAACATTGAATAAATGTATAGATATTATTAAAATTATCTAAATAAAAATAAATGAGTAGAAGTAAAATTAAAATGAAATATATGCAGGTATTATATAAGAATGGCAAAATAAGGGAAGTGGTCTTTAAATCATGATGAATTCATCAATTATAGGAAGACTCACCATGGGGTAAGGTGATAAATAGAGAAAGAAGTCAGGGAAATATGGTTAACCTCCAAAGCATTGCAACTTTCTCTAGCCATTGATCTGTTTGCCTATAACTCAGTAGGAGAGCTCAAGTTCTTACTTGGTAGTGTCTTTGTCACGCAGCTGTAATTGATTTCTGTAGTTTAGAAAACAAAAAAACATGCTCACTCACCATAAGGGAATCTGGACCTCTGATGTACATTAATATTTAGAAATTTAATTTTCAAGTTAATTTCAAATAAAATTAAATTTTAATTTTCTTAAAATCATTACATATATAAAGCTATCTTAAAATTTTTTTGGGGGGGTAAAAATAATGTCTAACATTTATTTAGCTTTTACCATGAATGATTTATCCTTCTAAATAATTTCCACATATTTATCTATTTAATCCCATAATCAATCTTATGATATGGCAATATTATCAATTTTATCAAAAGTTAAGTAACATGAGATCCCAAAGTTAAGAACTGGCAAGGCTAGGAATTTTGAACCTGAGCTTCAGAGTCTGACCTCCTGTAATTGCTCTATGACAAGGTCTCTACATTGCAATGTTAGAGAATGTATGCACCATGTCACACTGAAATAAAAAATACAAACAGTGACAGTTTGTATCTACTACAAATATATTGCGTGGTCATGAATATTTGGAAAATATAGGAAAAAAGCAGAACTGAGAAAGTATATCATTTCTT
Organism: Glaucomys volans; assembly: GCA_020662805.1. NCBI lineage: Eukaryota > Metazoa > Chordata > Mammalia > Rodentia > Sciuridae > Glaucomys > Glaucomys volans. Next base: position 118,209 of record JAJEJO010049716.1, read on the forward strand.
GGTTAATTACCCAGGAAAAAGTGTCTTTCAGACATTGATGTGTTTCCAACTAAAAGGAAAAATTAATTCTCTGCTCATAAAACAGTCTTAATATCAGAAGTGTAGGGTTTCCATAACAAGCCTCTAATTTTCTGTGGGCTTCAATTGGGTGTCAAGTGATTTAATTCAATTCTGACACCAACTGTTTGGAGCTAGCTTAGAACCCACAGGTTAGGGTTCAGTTCCATCCGGCTGCCCCCTTCCTCTGATGCCAACCACAAGTTATGGTCCTCAGGTTACTCACTTTTCTTTCTCATTCAGGTATATATGGAGCTCCCGTAACTCCTTCTTCAAGCTCATTATTTTGCAATGACAACTCACAACACTCAGGGAAACACTTTACTGACATTGGTTTATTGTCCTTTATATTTAATATTTATTTTTAAATGTATTTAAAATTTATTTTCATGTATTTTTAATATTTATTTACATTTAATATTCATTGTCCTCTATATTTAATGTCCTTCATAGGACATTTTAAAGGATACAGATGAAAAGACACATGAACAAATCCAAAAGGGTCCTGTGCACAGGAGCTTCTGTGCCAGTTGAGTTGGGGTGTACCACCCTCCCTGCACATGGATGCAAAACCCCACGTTAGGATTTTTATGAGCCGGGTGTGGTGGTGCACGCCTGTAATCCAAGCAACTTGGGAGGCTGAGTCAGGAGGATCACGAGTTCAAAGCCAGCCTCAGCAACTTAGCGAGGCCCTAAGCAACTCAGCGAGACCCTGTCTCTAAATAAAATACAAAATAGGGCTGGGGATGTGGCTCAGTGGCCGAGTGTCCCTGAGTTCAATCCCTGGTTCCAAAAAAAAAAAAAAAAGGATTTTTATGAAGATTCCATTCCATAGACATAATTGATTAAATCATTGGCCATTGTGTTAGCTCAGTCCTCATTTTCTCTCCCCTGGGAGGGAGCAGCTGAAGTTTCAGTTCTCTCATCCTGTGGTCAATTCCTCTGGCACTGAGTCTCCATCTTCCAAGAGTCACTTCATTAGTATAAACTCAGACATAGATTAAAGGGAAACCAAAGACAATTCTCTTGCCCCATCACTCAGGAAATTCTGTTTGAGGAGCTCTTTGCCAGAGACCAATGAGGAAGACCAAATAAATGTGTTTTACTGTCACAGTGCCACACTTCCTCTGTCTATGTGAAGTTTTAAAGGAATTCTATAATAACCCTGGCTTCGAGGAAATACTTTTGGAAAACTTCATTTCCTCTTGTTGATTTTGAAGATGATTTTACCATGCTTGAATGCTTTATGAAGGAGGAACACTAACATTAAATATCCTACTATCAAGAGGTACTTTTACTTACCAATTATCCCATTACATTTTCTCAGAGCACTTAGCAATGTGTAAAGTGTAAATATATTGCTTCATATGTTTTGGGATCCATAGAAAACTAATTTCTCTCTTCTGAAGAAGCATGTTTTTCTGCTATCTACTTCGGTTGTCTCCACCCCACCCATCTAATCATATTTTCTGTTTTCCTTTAAGCTCTCATGAAGTACATTGTACTCCTCTTGAGTCTAGAGCAGACACACTAATTTGTATTATATCTTATAAATACTGAGATTAATGAAAGGATCACTTTTAAGTGCCTGCATTTTATATCTTCTACTCCATCAAGATGACTGTTAAAAATAATTACAACTGTCATTCAAGTCATGAGCCATCATGATCCTTGAGATAATGTCTATTTTTTTAATCTATACTGTCTTTTATATCATCTTGTAATTGCAAGCCCTGTCATAACTCCACCCATACCGAACCTCAAGAACACATCATATTTCAAGAGATAAAATCCCTTTCTTATTCACTCTCCTTTTCTGCATTAGTGCAAGTAAAAGATTTTAATGGTGAATGTTTCTATTTCGAATGCAACGTGACGGGCAAATTAAAATGTTAGAAGTTCTAGATGCAAAGTCACACTAGGAAACTTGCAAATTAAATGCACACATTTATAAAACAGTGAAGAGGTTCTTAAAAAAACATAAACCCACACATCTAAGATAGTAGAAAATACCATAACAACAAAATGTTAGAAGCTGTGAAACAAACGAATGAGTGTAAACTAACTTAATAGATGTGAGAAACTTAAATCTTAACCACCAGTGGAAAGAGCAAAGAAGCTACATGATTTCCACCATAGAACCCTCCAAAAGCTCAAGAATAGGCTCCTCAGAAGTTGACAATGAGGCAAGACTAAATACACAAAGGTAATTTGAAATTATTTTTAAGAAGCATCTAGATCCACAGATTTCCTCCCTTAATGGGAGAAAATTGTCCTTCCCAAACTATCAGGTTCCCTAGGAAACAAAATTAGTAGGATCGATATCTGTGTGGGAAAGAAAGAAGCAGAACTGAGCAGCCTTTGGGTTCAGATATAGTGGCAAAAGGCTCCCTGCTGGGACTGGGATGACCTTTCAGAATTGTCCTAAGTTGGTCAAGGGACCTGGATATTTCTGAACACTCATACTGCCCAATTACTGCAGGCAAGCTGTCCTCACAATTGGTGCAGGAACAAGGACAAGGTGATCTTTCCAACCAAGGGCATGCCCAGCACCTGGGGAAATAGATCCCTCAATGGTGAAGGGGGATGTTTGGGGTGTGGCACATAGTCTAATACACAGTTCTCTTGCAGAAAACTTCAGGCTTTGCTTTTCTTTGCTTTGCTTTGTTTTGTTTTTTGTTTTGTTTTGTTTTGTTTTTGTTTGTTTGTTTTTTGTTTTTTGGGGGTTTTTTGTTGTTGTTGTTGTTGTTTTTTGGTGAGGGTAAACTGAAAGGTCTCTGGACTGAAGAACACCAGACAATATTGAAAAAGGAGAAAATACTCAAATGTTTACATAAAGACCTTCAGTTTTCTTCCTCCACTTGGCTCCTGGAGTACTAGCTAGCAGCCAAGAAGTTCATATTCTCTCCACAAGGCTTTGGAAGAATTTTTCCAAAATAATCTGGAAAGCCCAGGAGGAAAGTTCCAAATATATCAACATCGGAACTTGTTCAAGGAGATGATCCACCCTATACCAGAGAGGGCTTTTGATACGCATGCTCAAATGGATTTTAAAAAATATATCAATCAGTAGGAAGATTGAAACATTAAATCCAGGAATCCTCAGTGACAAAGATATGGAAAATGAAAATCACTCATCATTGGAGTATTCAAGGACTACCCCGACCTACCCTACCCTCTCCATGATGACAAACCTATCTTATGTTTGTGCTGTTCCACTGTGTGGCCACTGAACACTTGAAATGTGGCTAAAGTGACTGAGAAACCGAATTTGAAATGCAAAAGCAAACAGCTACATGAGGCTAGCAGCTTGAACAGCACAAATCTAGGAGGTTAAGCAACTAAATTCAAAAGAGAGAGAGAGAAACTGGTTGGAAAGGAGAGGAATCCATCAAATCCAGTTGTTCAGATTCCCAGAAGTAAAGGACCTGAGTTTCCAGACTGCAAAATTTCATGACATTATGACACTGCAAATATAACAACGATTTCTCTGGCTTACAGAAATGGGGATGAAAGATCCCAGGACCTTACAAAGGATGAGGAACCAGAATGACTTTGAATTTCTCAAGACAAAAAGACTGGAACCTAGAAGACAGTAGAGCAATGCTTTAAAAATTCTAAATGAGAATGACATCCAACCTAGAGTCTATGTCCAGCCAAAATATCAACAACCTGAGGGTAGAAAAAAATATTCCAAGACATGAAAGACCTCTGAAAATTTCTCCTTCAAGTACCTATTCTCTGGAATCTACTAGAAGCCCTGGAGCTTCAAAATGAGGCAGTAAACTATGAAAGAGGAAGACATGAGATTCAGGAAATGAAAATAGCACTCAAGAGAGTATGTGGTAACAAGGATGACCAGGCAGGGACAGCTCAGAATAGAAACTATGGGCTGGGGATATAGCTCAGTTGGTAGAGTGCTTGCCCTGCAAGCACAAGGCCCTGGGTTCAATCCCCAGCACCCCACCCTCCCCAAAAAAAGGATAGAAACTGTGCCCTGGGTTCATCAAGCCACCTTGACCATATTAGAACAGATAGAAGCCTCTGCAAGTTTTCAAGATTAATTTTGAGAATAAATTAGTTCTACTGAGGCATTAAAACCTAATAGAGAAAGTTTACACACAATTGATAAATTATTTGGATTTTATTAGTGATAATAAATAAACCCCAAAGTAAACCCCAAATCAACGTAATTCTTAAAATCAAAAAAAAAATCCAATAACTCAGGTAGAAAATAAAAATATTTATCATGTATCAAGACTGGAGGTATAACTAGGGGAGGCCCTGAGTTCTATAATCAGCACCAGGGGGGAAACAGTATTATAAATCAAATGATTCAGCTCTCATGATATTGTGAACACTGAATATTGATCTAAATACAATAGTCCCTCTTATCCAAAGGCCCACTCTCCACAGTTTCACTTACTCACAGTCAACCATGGCCTGAGAATATTAATTTTTATTTTGACTCTTTCAGAAGAGAGAGATCACATTCACCTAACATTCATTACAGTGCGCTGTCATAATGATTCTATTTTATTATTAGTTGTTAATTTCTTACTGTGCCTGATGTATAAATTAGACTTTATGGTAGGTTTGTGTGTACAGGAAATAGCTAGCATATGTAGGGTTTGTTACTACCATGATTTCACTGGAGGTCTTGCAATTCTCCTGCATGGATGAGGGGCGACCACTGCTAACAACATAGCCATAAGAGGAGGAAGACGGGTAGAGAAAGGATATGAGTGGTTGGAGCAATGGAATGGAAACAGTGGGAAACAAATTGATTATGCCTACAATCAGAAAGTCCAAAAAATGGCAATTAGGTAGTTATTTGTAAGGAAATGATTTAAAAACATGTTTTTAGATAACCCAAAGACTTGAAAGTTTTGTTTCTGATGCAGGAGAAATGGGCAAGAGGATCTGAAACATGAGTTTTCTAAGAATTCTTGGACTATTTATGCTACAAGCATTTACAATTTTGATTTATCTTTTAATGAATATGTATGTCAAATTAACATCACCAGATGCATTCAGATATTATTGCCACTCATTCAAACCTGTACTAACTTTATTAGTAGTAATAAATTTCCTAAAATCTTATGAAAAACATAAAACTAAACAAAATGGCAGCACTTCCTCTTTTTGTCAGGTACTTTAATTATTGAGGCAACCCCTCAAATTAGGGGAAAAGAGTCATAATAGACAAAAGGAAGAATAACATTTAATAGAGTACTTATATGAAGAAGACTAAGGGGAGAGAAGCTTCAGTGGTCTGAAGAGATCCCACAGTTCTCTACAGGGAACAGTCTATGATGGAGCCAGTGCACTGGTGGGCAGTTTCACCCGCAGTCTCATGTAAGCCTGTAGTAAGATACTACAGCTGGGTGACTAAAGTTCCACCCTAGGCTGACTCCAAAACCAAAAGGAACAGGTGCTTCAGAGCCTGGATCATTGCCCCATCTTCCTTGTCAATCAAGTGAAGCAATAGGCATGATTTGAATACATGAACCATAGATTCTTTTCTCTATCAGGAAAGATGAATTGTCAAGGATTAAATATATATATACATATATATATATATATATATATGATAAATATCCTTCGATTATCAGTAAAGGGACACAGATATACAAAAGCAAAACCAAAAAATAAAAAAAAAGTAGCTTTTAAGACCTGTACTGTAAAGCTTATAGATTTCATTAAACAGGGAATTCCCTTCATGTTTTCCTCAAATAGTAATTCAAATTTATAAGGCCTCATTCCAGTAGACTTCAAACAATCTATGCTCAACAGCCTTATAAGGACAGCTTATCCTGTACCTGACCTATGTTCTGAATCAATTGGAAAAAAAGGTATTTCAAATTTTGTCAATTTACCAAAATAAAACTGCTGATTTCATCACAATCTTTATATTTGAGTGAAATCCAGAATGCCACATTAAATTCAGTTCCACTGCAACAGACATTTTCAAATGTTCAAAAATTCCAAATTTTGTTTCTAAAAATTCCAGTGAGTCCACACATGAAAAGATTTTGTGAGTGTAGCGTTTGTTTCTATAAGAAACGTGAGGTTTCAATGAATTGGTTTTTCTAGCCCTGCTTGCCTGTGCAGTGTTTCCACAATTGAGTCATGAAGCTTTTCCTTTTACATTTGAACAGGGAGATGTCCTGCAGGGGCCTTTGGGGGATCAGATGTATTGCAATTCAAGGGAATCTTGGGAGCACCCACTATCAGCAAACCTCAGAGCACTGTGCTAACTACTAATACCACACATCCTCCCTTTGCAAATCTCTTCCAACTTTGGGCAAAACTTATTCACTATTTACAAAGAAGGAGATTTAGCTCTAAAGTTTCTTGTTGGAAAAAGCATAAATGATCCCTTTTCAGTTTTAATTCTATAATAACTGAGCAAGAAAGAAATTTCAGAAGAATGACACTAGGCATCAAACAAACTTGCACCACTGCTTCATATGTAAAATGTGTGTCTTTTTAATTTCATGAGTGAGCATTGAAAGAGATTTTTATTCAAAGAATCAGTTATACTTTATGAAATACAAAACCAACTCAAATAATAAAAAGAAACAATAACTTTAAGTACTATTCAAGTACTATTCAAGATAGAATAACAGTATGTCAAGTCCATTTTATAGATGAGAAAAAAAACCCTGAAAATTTCAAGTTATTTATTTGTTGTTTCTCCTGCTCTTTCCTACTATCATCTCTCAAACACAAGACTTTGAGAGAAAAATAGTTATTTTAGATGATGCAGCTGTTTTTCATGTAATTCAGTTGCAGAGATCACTGTGTTAAGGCCATCAAGTCCTTTTCAGGACAAAACCTTATCCTTCAGCTTCTGGAAGTCTCACTGATTGACAGTCTGGAACAGTTAGTATCTAAAGGGATTACCTGGGCTGAAAAGATGACCTATCCTTGACCACACCCCTTCCAGGCAACTTTCATCCAATGATTTGTCCATTTTGGGAGAGAAAAGTGTAAGAATATAAAGATTCAGTTCCTTCCTCCAACTTGGAACCATTCTGAAGGAACCTCCTTACTCCAAACTTTCCACAAAATTGTTGAGATTTAGCATGACCCTACTTTTCCCTCTGCCAAGTTCTGCTCCAGTCTTGTTTTGCTCCCAACACATAGTGGCCCTGAGCACACTCTAAAAATCTGTCTCCATACAAATCTCTGCTTTAGTTGACTTCTTTGGGAACACAACATGTTCCACTAATAGAGCACACACTCTCTCTCTCTCTCTTTCAAACATGCACACCAGCAAATTTGATTTCTATTATAATGAAAACCAAGAATTCAATTAAATCAGTTTTCAAGGGAGCAAGGCAGACTGCCTTAATGTGCATCCCAGTGATACTAACTAACAAGAGCAAATCAGTAATGTGCCCAGTAGTGTCAAACTGGAAATAAGACCAAATCACAGATCTCTAGCATTCAAGGGAAATCAGAATGTGACAATCTATTTAAAACTTGATACTAGCCAAAAGCTGATTTTCTAATATTTCTTTTGAATTTGGCATGCTCAGGTGCCCTTTGATTCTTACATAACCTGAGCCAGTGATTTCCATTTTTCCGTCTGCTGGTACACTGTTTCCTTTCTCAGCGGGCCCAGCTGCAGGTGCTGCTGTTGTGTAAGAGACGAGGGGTTTTCCCTGTTGCTAAGAGAGGAGAGGGATGCTCACTCAGAATGCAGTCAACTTCCATTTTCAAGTCAATTACTGAGGGAAGGGCAAGAGATGCCGAATTAAATATCAAACTTGAGTCAGAAAAATTGCTTGAAGTTGTTATGGCATTTTATAAAGTCAAAGAGTACAACTTCACAGTGTACTGCTTAAATGCTTAAGATTTAACTGAAGTGCTGGATCCATGGATTCATTGATGCACTCATCCATTCAGCAAAAATTCATCAGAGCATTTAGATACATGAAGATGAAGAAGAAAAAATTATTAACCTTTGCATTAACCGCGTTGCTGGCTGCCAACTCTGACCTGTTAGTCTGTACCAGGATTACCTGGGCTGAAAAGAGGACCTATCCGTGGTCACATCCCTTTCCAGGCAACTTTCATCCAGTGATTTGTCAACAGGAAGAGAGGGAAGTATAAGAATATAAAGACTCAGTTCTCTCCTCCAACTTGGGACAATTCTGAAGCATCTTCCCCTCTCCGGAACACCCCACAAAATTGTTAATAGGGGAGGGATACAAATAACTAACATACATTCTTCTTTATAGTAAACTGGGGAAAACTGTTTTGAGAGAATGATGATTATTTCTGAGTAAAAATGGAGGAGAATAAGGGAAGTGAAGGGGTGGTTTCTCAAAGCAATGAACACTTTCACAAGAAAAATGTTTGGACAGAACCACAAAAGTAGAACATAAGTCAAAAGTAAGACTCATGCAGCAAGCAGTCATATTGTTACTAGAACCACGGAACTTAAAAAGTACCAGAAAGAGTGAAAATCTGCCACCCATCGTCATGATAGGGAGAGATGGAACATCACAATTTTCTTTGACACAGCATTAATTTATTGGTGGATCAAGTTGAATGTTTCCCTTTACCCACTGTTTCTCTGTGCTCTTGGGGTTCGGTTATAGCTAGATAAATAGCTGTTGGTCTTCTACATGCAGAAAGCATTTAGGAAGAAAAAAGTAGGAATCCCAGAACTATTAAACTATGCGTGAGGCTTGGCTATGCCTTTGCTTTCTCCTTTCTATCACAGTGCCTGGCAAATGGTAGGCATGTCTGTCTGAAAGGTCAGGGGAGTAGAAAACAAAGCAAAACATGTGTTTAAATGCATGGACGTGTGAACAATCATCATGCTGAGTCCCACAGCACTTGAGATGGGAGAATTTTCCTCTTATTTTTTACCTGAGTAAATCCCAGTGTTGCCCTACATAAAAGATTAATGTGAAATTTTTTTCACTGCATTACTTTATTCAGTTTGTTAGAAGATAGTTAACTACTTGTTTAAAAAATGATGCCTTTTTTCATATGAAACAATTTATAAAAATGATGAACCAATCTGATGCAGAATTCTTAGCTTCTAGTAAGAATCCTTTTACTATCCAGAGGACAGATGTAAAATATAAAATGTCAATATAAAGCATGCAGTTTTCCTTTTGTGTTATTTATGGATTTTCATAACCTGGGAATCATAACAGCATTGTTTTTATGAAGTCCCGGAGGAAAAACCATGAGGAAGAAGTTAGCAGATCTGGAAGGGATGAGGGCCATCAGGAGGGTAAGAGTCTTGAAATGAGAAGAATAGCCTTTAGATTAACACATTTGTATTGATGAGGTTGCTTGATGTTCTTGAGTTCCAAGAGGTCAGTTGTTCCAAACTATTTCTTAATAGAGTAATTTAATGAATGTCATAAAATCATATGATGATGTTTTCATATAAAATTGTTTTTAGTGGATGGATTAAGTGAAACAGGGGACTTGTAGTTATTTCACAATAAAAGACTTATAAACCTAAACTGAAAAAAATATTTTTTCAATTATATTTTAGGATCACAGCCTGACAGAATGACCCATTGGAAAAAAAGAGAGAGAGAGAGAGAGAGAGAGAAAAGGCTGGCATTTAAGATTCTGTTAAAAGTGCCCTCTCTACACCAGTCAGATTGGTTGGTCTGCTGTAAGATCTTTCCAATCACACCCACAAGGCTATTTTCTTATACCTCTGCCCTTCTCAATCACCACTCCTCACTGTGAAGATCCACAATTTACCTTACTCTTACTTCATTTATAAATGTTCTTTCCTTCCTCTCATATTTTACATATTTGTCTTTGTCTAAAATTAATAACAACAATAACAACAGCTGACACTGAGTGATCACTGTGTGTCAGGAACTATTCTCAACACTTTATGGGTTTATCTAATTATCACAAAATGCCTCTGAGTAGATATTATTGCTATCACCATTTTTAAAGATGAGCAAATTCAAGGCCAGAGAGGTTAAGTAACTTGCCTAAGCTCACACAACTAACAAGTGGTAGAGTGAGGATTTGAGCCTATACTTTCTGGTTCCAGAGGCAAAACTATTAAATACTCTTCATTTTTTGCTTTTCATTTGACCTTTTTGAATGTTAGATATATTCTAAGTCTTTTTTTAAAAAAAACTATGTATATGGCATAGGTCTTTTTTGCCTCTTGACCATCTTGAATTCATTTGCCCTACTCCCTATGATATATTTGGGAGGAAGGAAGCTCCTATTTCTCCACTCTTGGACCATAGTTCTGTTCAGCTTATTATTCTATTCCTTAAAGACTTGAGGGCTAGGCCAAACAGAGTTATAGACTCCTCTGACACTGAAATTGATTTAGGGTCAGACACATGATCCCACCAAAGCCAAGGAGATAAGAGATGAAGGCTTATGTACTTCTGAAACTGAAATGATGGAACTTGGAGCTCTCCTGATAATTGAGTTAACATAGAACCTTGATCAAAATACCTTTTTGCTCCATTTGAGTGTAATTTTATGCTAATTGCTGCAAAATGTATCCTGATCAGATTTTCCCAGAGTAAGTTGTGAATTCTTAAGTATAAGGACTGCCTTTCTCAAACTTTTATTTTTGAGTGCGATGTTTTGCACTTAATATTGTACACTGGTTGAACTCATTCTGAAAATACCTCAGTCAATATGTTAAACTAGAATTCACACTTAAATGTATTTCAAATTACATACTGACTTAGGTTGAACTTTGTGGTGAGTTCAACTTAAAGTCCTTTTTTTGAAATCATGCATTTAAAAATGCAAATGTCTGTATATATATCAATGGCATAGAAAAGAGCTAAATTATTTCTATCTTCACCTCCAGTACTTTTCCTTCTTATTTATTTCTTCATTTCTGAAGATGAGGAAAACAGCTTTGTTACTTATTTGCTATAGAAGATCCCATGATATGAAATAGCAAACTATAGTGGCAGAAACACCAACTTATCGACAGGAAACTTGGAAAACTTTGTGAGCTCCAGTAGCCTTTAGTACACTTCAGACTTGGCCTTGTGCTTTCTCATACATACTCTGAATATATTGAGTAATATCATTTATTCCTGATACTTAGTTTATTAAAAAAGAATGTGAACTATGATTTGGGACATTTCTGGGTCATCCATCATTTCTCAGAAATTCCATGAGTAGCCCCTTAGAGCTTCTGGTCACATATTAGTAAATACTATTATAGATAAAATCTAGGTTAGAAAAATATAGCATCTATATATGTATGTATGTTGTTTCAAGGGGTACTGTGATGGGAAAAAAATATTCCTCCTAGGTTTTATGCAATACTAAAATTTGTTCAAGGAGTTTGCTCCTCCACTGCTTTTAGGGACCATTAACTGAAACTGGTATCACTGAGTAAGATATTCTACAGGGCTTCTACCAGCTCCAACTTCCTTTGAAAAGACACAGTCATTGCCTGGTATAAGACTTAGAGTACCTTATGGAGTCAAAATGTGGCCTCCTTGAAAGGATGACTTCTTGTTTTAGACATCTATGCTTTTGACACTGGATGAGTGCTACTGCCCAGGGTTTCTGCAGATCTGTCCTTGTCTATTTGAGCTTCACAGAGATCCTCCCTATGAACCATCTTGGCACTCCAGGAACATGAGTTTTTGCACTGAGGGGAAGCACAGGTAGTTCAGGCCTCCCATTCTAGGTTAGACTAGCAAAGTCTGGCTTTTTTCTTCATTCAATGATAGGTGAGTCCTTTTGTCAAAAGCATACAATCCAAAGGGGATTTAGGTTTATGTAAAGTTGTCTGAGGACAGCATTCCTGTATTTGATAATGTAATCTGGGGTAGGTCATCTTCCTTGCTCTGGGATATGATAAAATGATCCTAGGAGTTACAGGTTCAAGTTTTATCTCTGCCACTAATTAACAACGTGACCTCAGGCTAAGCGTTTTGCCCCTGCTACTTGAATTTTATCCAGTTACAATGTTAATGAATCTAACTAGACTTGTGTCATTGCAAGGATCTGTAATTCCATAATCATACCACAAGACAGGAAAACTTGCATATGGGTTACAGGACCTTATAGATTATGAACTAAAGGCCCTGTCTTGAATTTTCCATCTGAGCTCACCAAAGCCAGAGAACACTAAGTCTGTTGTCACAAGCAATATTACTAACCAGACAAACTACTATTCTGGCCTCAGTTCTTGAAAATGAAGCATATATTCTTTAATTTTGATGCTCTTATTACTTCAATTGGAAAAACTCAGTATATAGCTCTGTGAATAAGTGAAGAAATACTTCCTAAGGAGAGTCATGCAGATGTCGTATGAAGTTTCTAAGGGTCCCTAGTTAATGTATGGTCTTATTCAAGGAGGAGAAAGACAGAAATAGACTTTAGTATTCTTGCTGAATCTACTGGGAATTTGCATTTCAATGCCAATCCTTAAATGATTCCATTTTCATAAACCCTACGTTTTCTGGAGTGTTTGATGTTACGTAATGTTGAAATGAATAGAATTAGGAAATATTTGAACTTCAAATGTACTTTGCTGATGTGTGTCCCCCCCTTTAAACCACCTGCATACATAAACCTAGGATCAATTATATGACGTTTAATTTTTTAAAGTTTCAATAAAGCTGGGTCATTACACTTTCTCCTTCTTCCGAAAGTTCTCAAATAGGAATATACTTGGAAAAATGGTTTATTCAGATTTTCTTTTTCACTTGTTTTAGAATCTGGATTAAAGATCAGCAAACTTCTTCAAAAGATCTGACCATCATTATTTTGGCTTAGTGTACCATATAGTCTCTATCACAGCGACTTCATTTACCCACAACAGCACAAAAGCCACCATAGACATATATAAACAAAGAGATATGGTTGTGTTCCAGGGAAACCTTATTTACAAAAGAAGGTGAGGGCCAAAATTTACAGATCCTTGATCTATATAATTAGCAAGTGATTTATTTTCTAATGACTAAACATTACTATGCATGATGCTTTGGAAAGTCTCATTAATATGATGATTACTTTAATCATTATATTCAGTACTTAACACATATTGGTGAAGTGCTAATAAGATTCTTTATCATGCACTTCATATATCGTGTAATAAGTTAACCATCAGGTCACAGGAACTTCTGTCACCTTAAGAAGTGTAAATCAGGTTAGATATAGATCAATAGGGCCATATTTCTGGCCTGGAATGAAGACAGGATGTTCTCCATTGTGGTACTGGGAGTGGTCATGTTCCAGAATCATAACAGACTGGTAAAGGATTGCACAGTTAAAATTAGGAAGTGAGGTGCCATTAATATAAATGGGAAAGAAAATGATAGCTCAATTTCTAATTCAAGAGTTCTGATCAAGGGGAATTAGGTCTATGTCATGGGTCCAAAATACCCTGGAGTCAAACGACAAAGTATTAGAAGCCCAGGTAACTGGGGAATACAACCAAGATCATGAGACACGAAAGCTTGCCTGCACTCTCTGCGAGAACAATACAAACCGTGGTCAGCTTCTTTCTTATTCAGTGGAGCTGAAGATGGAGCTGTTCAGTGGAGCTGTTTGCCACCTCTTGTTTCAAAAAATGTAAAGGTGCCTAGGTACTTCATGGCAACTAGCATGTAGTAAATGCAGAAAGATTAATAGAACATTGACTGACGGAGATCCTCTGGCTATTTTGATCACTGAAAAGAGAATGTGCTAGTTAGATTTCTATTGCTGTGGCAAAATACCTGAGGTAAATAACTTAAAAGGAAGAAAAAGTTTCATTTGGCTCATGGTTTCAGAGGTTTCAGTCTGCGGTCACTCGGCTCCATCACTTTGGGCCTATCATGAGGCTGAACAGCATAGTGGGGAGTGTGTGGTACAGCAAAACTGCTCACATCACCATGGACAATAAGCACAGAAAGAAGGAGAAACCTGGGTCCCAACAGTCCCTTTTTTCTTTCTTTTTTTTTCCACTTTATTTATTTATTTATTTATTTTTTATTTTTTTATTTCTATCTTTTATATTTAGTTATACATGACAGTATTCTTCCACATTTTTTGTACACAAATGGGGTACAACTTTTTATTTCTATGATTGTACACAATGTAGATTCTCATGATTCATGTAATCTTACATATATATAGGGTAATACTGTCTGTCTCAGTCTACTATCCTTCCTTCCCCTACCCCCTCCCGTCCCATTTTCTTCTACATCATCCAAAGTTCCTCCTTTCTTCTCTTGTATCTGCCCCCCCGCCTCTTCCCCATCCCCCCATTATGTATCATCATCCACTTACCAGAGAAAACATTCAGACTTTGGTTTTTTGGGCTTGGCTTATTTCACTTAGCATGATATTCTCCAACTCCACCCATTTACCAGCAAATGCCATAATTTTTTTCTTCTTTATGGCTGAGTAATATTCCATTGTGTATATATACCACAGTTTTTTTTATCCATTCATCTATTGAAGGGCATCTAGGTTGATTCCACAATCTAGTTATTGTGAATTGGGCTGCTATAAACATTGATGTGGCTGCATCACTGTAGTATGCTGATTTTAAGTCCTTTGGGTATAGGTCAAGGAGTGGGATAGCTGGGTGAAATGGTGGGTCCATTCTAAGTTTTCTGGGTAATCTCCACACTGCTTTCTAGAGTGGTTGCACCAATTTGCAATTCCACCAGCAATGGATGAGTGTGACTTTTTCTCCACATCCATGACAACTCTTACTATTGCTTATATTCCTGATAATAGCCATTCTAATTGGAGTTAGATGAAATCTAGGGTGGTTTTAATTTGCATTTCTCTACTTACTAGAGATGATGAGCACTTTTTCATATATTTGTTGATCACCTGTATATCATCTTCTGTGCAGTGTCTGCCCAGTTCCTTAGCCCATGTATTGATTGGGTTCTCTGTATTTTTGGTGTAAAGTTTTTTAAGTTCTTTATAAATTCTGGAGATCAGTGCTCTGTCCGAGTGTGTGTGGAAAAGATTTTTCCCCACTTTGCAGGCTCTCTTTTCACAGCCCTTTTAAAGGCACATCCTCAGTGACCTACCTCCCTTCACTTGGCATCACCTCCCAAAGTTTCCACCACCTCCCAATAGTGCCATCAGCTGGAGACCAAACCTTCAACACTTGAGCTTTTGGGGGACACTTAAAATCCAAATCATAGTAATCAGTGTCAATAATCTGTTAGTAGAATGACACTATGTTGCCCCAACACAAATGCTTTAGTATGTCTCAAAATTCTTTTGTGCACTTAAAACATGTCTTCTGACCTATGTAAATTATGTGACTTTAATTTAATTAGCCAATCAAGAATCAAGGCTAGAAAGCCAGGATATTTCATTTTACATTTCATTTTACATTTCACTGAGGTTATTACAAATACAAACTTTAGATTTAAGTGAGTAAGTTTCTGTTTTTTCTTTTAAGAAAAAAATAAGGACTGCGGTCATAGAACACAAGCTAAAACTGAGTGAAGCCCTAGATTCACTCCCCAGCTCCCACCCCCACCACCAAATAAATACATAAATAAGAAAAGAAAGAAAGAAAGAAAGAACAAACCAGGAGAATATTTTTTGTGACCATGTATGTGAAAATTGCTTTAAAAGAAAATCTCTAATATCTGAGGTTGAGATCACTATTTGGCGACTTGATGGGCATAACTGAAAAAACATGGATCAATTAAAAGTTGACTGTCGCCAAATGAATGCTTATGTAAGTCCAATTACGAATGCATGACCCAAGGATTTAAAAGAAAATAAGTCATTCATTGATTTCAGGTCATTTGACTTCTGTGCAACTCCATTTCCTTATTCTGCAAAAAAGAAACAAACCTAAACATTTCTTTAGGAGGAGTTCATCTCTTCTGTATGATTGACTGTATCATCTTTTTTGGTTGAATTGTATGGAAATATTTTTAAATTCATGTAAAACTGATACACTGCAGGTTTTCTCAACCTTGACACTATCAATATTTTGGTAATAATGTGACAACAAAGAAGACCCTTCATTGTGGGGGACTGTTTTGTGCATCATAAAATTTATAGCAGCATCCCTGGTCTTTCCCCATTAGATTACACCATATCAATCTTAACAACCAAAACTGTCTCCAGACATTGTCAAATACTCCTAGGAGGCAAAATCCTCCCTGATGGAGAAACACTGGTGTTCAGGAAGCAGGCCATCACTCTATAACACATATATTAAGGAATAGTAGTAGGATCCTATTATAAGATTAATAGTTGGATTTTGGTATTGAAGTGAACTAAATTTATGTTATTCAGTATTTTTTCAGGAGTACATTTTACATACGACTTTCTAAGGAAAGTCATTATTTAGAAATGAAGCAATCCTGCATAAAGGGCACTCTCTCTGTTCCCCAGCTCTTATATGTCATGTTACCAATCCTGAGCTAAAATTGTAATAAGGATTGAAGTATTCACTCCGTTCCTTAACCAGAAATAGTGAGCAGAGTAGCAATGGTGGAGTTACATCTCAGAATGGAAAATGATTTGGATGTTATCTTGGAAACCTCATGTGTTAATTAAATGAGTCACCTTCAAATCTCCCATCACACCTTTAATCTGGATAACTCAGATTTTGTTTTTCCTTAACATCAAAAACAATAATAATAAAAAAGAAACCCTGATACACATCATAAAGATGTTTATCATAAAAAACTATCACTGTTGAGTTCTGATGATGTATCAGACACACTATAAAATGTCATAACAGTGAATATCAATCAGCTTTCCATCACTATAACAAATACTGTGATAATAAACTTATAAAGAGAAAAGGTTAAAAAATGTGATTTACTGATCACTGCTCAGTGTCTGGCACTAAGTAAATAGATGGTTTAAAATGGTATGAATCTATTTGTTGATGTTATAGATAGGAGTTGGCATGTGTTTTCAATATCTTCTGTTCTTTCCTCTTCCTCCCTTATTCTATACTTTCATCCCTGGCTGCTGCCTCCTGGCTTGATTTCTTCACAGGTGTCCAATCCTGTTCCACAACTAGAGCAAGTTGTGGCCATGATTTTGTCACTCTGTCTACTATAAACATAAGAAGAGCTCAGAACCAACAAGTTTTCAGGACTTTGAATGGAAGACATTGAAAAATACAGTCACAAAAATACTGTATCATTTCAGGACCCACCATTATTAGAATTATTTCAGCTACAAAATTATTCTTTTTTTTTCTTTCCTTTTTTTTTTTTTTTTTGCGATACTGGGGATTGAACCCGGGGTCTTGTGCTTGCAGGGCAAGCACCTCTACCAACTGAGCTATGTCCCCAGGCCTCAGCTACAAAATTATTAAGGCAGATTTGAAAAAAATTTACATTTACTTTTAATTGACTTTACATTAGAATTCTTATAAATTTGCTTTTCATTTTAAGTACTTTCTAATGTGTTCTGTAACTCTAAAACACAGACCAACTTCCTACAGAACTAAACTATTTTTCAAAATTACCAATTTTTTTTTAAATTGACAGTCCTCAAAAATAGGAGGAGGCAGAATAAATAAGGAGCAACTGCATGAAAAACCATAGGGCAATGACTCTACTTCATGTACAACCAGAGAAACAACAGCTGTACTCCATTTGTGTACAATAAAAATAAAATAAAGTGCTGACAGGAAATATGTCAATGAAGAATTTTCTGCTTACCAACACTATCCATTCACAATATGTGGGAAATTAAGATATTTCAAAATAAAACAAAAGGTAAGGCAAATCATCATGTGTACATATGTCATACAAGAAATGCTAAAACAACTCAGCTTTCTAGCTGAAACAAAAGGAATCTGACATAATTTTCCTGTGTAATATAGGAATACACCACAACAAATCCCACCATTTTGTAAATCCACAAGAATGGGATCCTATTTAGAATAAAATACATTCAATGCTTGTATAATTACATTAAAATGGATTCTACTGCCATGTATAACTAAAAAGAACCAATAAAATAGAATAAAAAGCAAAAGAAAAGGATATAGGAAATAAATCCCTGCAAAATTAGGAAATAACCCTGATGAAGTATAGCTCTACCAATGAATTTAAATATCAATAAAATTCTACTTTGTATTTAACCCTTAAAAAACAAAAAGACTGGAATTGGCAGAACTTTATACTGTCATGCTGACTCTTGTAAACTAACAAGGATTGGGGTATGCTATTTAAATATGCTGATATTCAAAGTGGGTCAATGCCTACCTCACAGTGTCACTAAAAGAACAGAGAAAAATATAAAGTGTTGTCTAGCATGGCCTTTGCATAAAGTAGGTAGCTGTAAGTCAATCATACCCATAATAAGTGATGACAATTGGTGGTAATAATGGCGGTGACGGTGGTGGTATTAACATGGCCAGAGCCAAAGCGTGGCAAAATCAGCAAGTCTCCCTGGTGCTTTTCTAACCCTCTTTTCTGAAACAGGCTTAAATGAAATCTATACACCTTGTGCCAAATGTTGGCATTCTATTGATTGTGAGATAATCCCTGCTAAACTATTGCATCTAGGAAGTATTAATATTTTAATACAGGTATTCTTTATGTCTGATAGAGGCTTAAGAGTTTGAAATGAAAATAGGTTTGAAATAAAGTAGGTAATATTACTTTACTACTCTGTTTATATTTTCCTAATAATTTGTTCTCTCCACTCCAGGATCACCACACTAGGTATATCCATTAGTTTTTTCCGAAATTTGAACACATGTCCCCTAAACTTGAAAAACAAAAAACAATAGCAGTTTGTTATTTCTCACGATTCTACGGGTAGACAATGTGGTTCTTCTTTCCAGATGAAGTAACTGAAAGGGTTTGTGTAGCTGCACCATTCCTCTCTCTCTCCCTCCCTCCCTGTATCTGTCTCTCATTATTCAGTTGAGTTTTGCTGCTTTACATAGTGGTAGGATCCCAAGAAGGCAAATATGGAAGCTGTATAATGTCAGAAATCTTGCCTTCTGCTATTTTATAATACAAAAAAGGAAAGGGAAAATAAATCACAGAACCAGACCAAATTCAGAGGGAGAGAAAACAATTTCTACCTGTTGAAGGAATAAAGACGTGCGATATAAACAAGAATGAATTAGTGACTAGACTTAAAATCTGCCACTGTATCCCACTTTCCACTTTCTCCTTCTGTCTTTTTTTCCATATTTTTGCTGTCAGGGTCAGTGGAATCACTGACTTCTCGGATTATAAGAAGGGAAAGGTTGTCATCATTTTCTCTCTCTCTTTCTCTCCCTCTTGTTTTTAGCTATACATGACAGTAGAGTGTATTTTGACATACTATTCTTGCATGGAGCATAATTTATTCTAATTAGGATCCCATTCTTGCAGCTGTACATGATGTGCAGCTACAGTGGCTGTGTGTTCATACATGAACATAGGAAAGTTATGTCCAATTCATTCTACTGTCTTTCCTATCCCTGTCCCCCTCCCTTCCCTTCATTCCCCTTAGTCTCATCCAGTGATCTTCTCTTCTTCCCTCCCTTACCCATTATTGTGTGTTAGCATCCACAGATCAGAGAGAACATTCGGCCTTTGGTTTTGAGGGCCTGGCTTAATCTACCTAGCATGACATTTCTTTGCAGGAAAGACACAGGTTTAAAAAGATACAGACCTCCAGATAAATGAAGGCTAGGAATTCCTAGCCTTCCTAGATGTATGGCACTGAGCAAGGTCATCACCTCTCCTACCTGAGTCTTCTCACCTATTAACTAAACAGAGAGGGTAAAACTTGACTTAAAGGCTAATATGAAGTTTATGCATAATGACTAACTAAAACTTACAAATCCTCAATAAACATTATTTATTCCTGTTTCTACCTACCTACCCCTCTCCCCCCAACCTCCATCAGTTTTTTTTTTTTTTCTGTTTCATTGCCTTTTTCTGGAAGAAATAATTTTTGAAACTTTCTAAAGTATTCTTGTAGCAATCAAATACATTTTTTTCTAAGCCTGCTGATAATGTTTCAGGATCTATTGACTACACTGACAATTACTATTCTCTTACCCTGAAAGAACTCTGATTATTCCTGTTATTTGCCATGTTATTGCCACGTAATCTTGGCTCTTACTTCACCCTTGGCAAGTAATCCCTTATTGCCTACTATTAGATCCATATAACATCTTTTCTCTTCTGGAAGCAGTGTCTAATGCTTCTGGTGCTTAATATTTACAACCTGTCTTTTAATCCTTTATGTTTCTAAATGCTTCCATGAGTTTTAGGCTCTCTGATGATTTGAGGAGTCTTTAAACCATGGATACTCCCAACTATTCCAAATTTCCCACGCTATAGGTAGAACTAAATCATTGCCAACTTTTTAGTACCAGAATATTGAATTGAATTATTTCCCAAAAGAACTAAAAACACATTAAAATTTGCTTTTAGGGCCACATCATCCATGAAGCATTCCAGAGACAGCATTACTCAATGTCTTGATAAATTTTGTGGAAAAAAATAGAAATAGAATGTAATGGAAATGATTAGGGACAATTGAGTGATTGCAGTTTCTGAAAAAGACAAAATTGAAGAAAACACATTATCTTTCTTGATTTATGCATTATTCTGTGTGATTAGAATTACCATAAAAGAAACTCCTAACCAGTATGTGACTAAGCATTAAAATAAAATAGTGAATATGAGAATTTTGCTTCTATCACATTACAATGCTTGCTATAGTTAGAATATTCAGGGGCCATTTTTTTATTTAGTGTGTATGGCTAGATAATTTCTTATTTACATCCTTGATTATAACTGTCAGAACATGTCCTAAGAGACTAAATAACTAGAGGATAGTTCTTATCAATCCATTAGAGTTTTTTCCTACATTTTTATTGATGCATTATAGTTGTACATAATGATGGGATTTGTTGTTACATATTCATACATGCACACAAAAGAACAATATAATTTGGCCAATATCACTCCCATTAGAGGTTTTTATAGCTAAACAACCATTGTTTAGTCTTTCTGTTTCTAAAATCCTCCCTCAATACATATTTCAGTCTAAATCCCAAAGCAAGTCAGAGCTCATCTTACACTTATAAATTACCCCAATATTTCTTTTAAGAGTTAAGATAAATTCTTTACAATATCATGCAAAAATAACTAATAGATTTGCTGAAAGTTTACTCCCAGCTTCGTCTTCCGTACCATCCATTACATGCCCTTTATTACCCATTAAGTTTTCCCCAAAGCCATACAGTATGCAAACATGTTTTTCTTCAAGGTTTTTCAGTTTAAAATACCTTCTTCCGTGGATTTGACCTAAAGTATCTCTTTCTGGCCCAGATCAGAGGCCAATTCCTCCCCTGGTTTTGTCGTTGCTATTCTCCCTGGTACATCTCTCCCTTCAGTTCCACAAGCATTTCCATTCAGTGCTCACTGGCACCTCTCTATCCTCAATCACACCCATCTTTCCAACCAGACATGACCTTCAGGAAGTCAAAATTTGCTCGTCAGCTTGGTGCCTCACAGCATCTTCCTTGTATCTGATTGGGTTATAGTAGGACTTAATGAATTTACAATACCTTTTGTGAAACTCGTGAGAGTCATTTATTTGACATTTAAGTTGAATTGAAGTTAAATTAATCTGGGAACAGCACAATTATCCTAAAATTCGTGTCATTCTGGTATATCACAAGCACAAGATTTGGAATACTATTTAGAATTAAAATGGGAAATAGGAAAGTCTCCCCCAAATTCCCTTTAATCTTACTCCAGGATGATTTCAAGTTTTGTTTTGATGTTGTCTAGTACAACATAGAAAAGTCACCCATGAACTGGATTGCTGGTGGAAGCTTTACCAGAGCGAAGTTGTCATTTCTTCATAACTTGCTCAGCTGAAGAGGAGTAACTGGAGGCCAAGGATAATTATATATTTATTGCAAAGTGCAGAGGTTTTTTGAACCACATTTTAATGCCTCAATTACATCAGATGTTTTGCTGTTGTTTAGTAAAGTATCATATTCTCTACTGAAGATATAAAGTTCAAAGTTGCAGCACCAGCTAACACTCCCTGGAAGGACAGAAATCTCCAAACTGATGATACCAAATAATAAGCAAGGCACTGAAGGCAGACTTTTTTTTACATGGTGAGATGACTTTTTTAAAATTATGTCAAAATTAATACTTGCATTATTTTCTAATAATATAGGGAAATTTTGTTCAAGGTTTTTCTCATAGTCCAGGTGTCTGGTTATCTGACATTGGCAACAATAGTAGCAAGATGATGACTTTTGGAAGAGTTTAGATTCTGAGATGGGTCTTCTTTCATGACGATATCAAGTTTAATTCAAATATAATGAAATGCTCAGTCTACTGTGAAGGTCCATGTGCACAATAACCATGTCAGATTATTTTCTAAGAGAAAATGGATTTTAATTATCATCCATAAATGTTTGGATCATCCATTTTTTATTATAATTTTTTTTAACATTCATTTCACTTGTGTAAACTGTTCAAATTTCTTACACAAGATTTCAGACCTCTTTCCTTATACTGGGCTCTTTGATGCCTAGCAATGAACCATACTTTATTTCAAAATTTTAATTAATTTAATTATGATATTTGGAAACAAAGGACACAGGCTAAAGATCTGTAGGAAATACTAAAATTGCCAGTCAATAGGCCAAATATCTCCATAAAAATATCAATAGGACTAGAGTTGCAATTGTCTGAATTTCTTATTGAAATCCAAGGCTTGCGCATTTTGACATCACTAGCAAGTTGTCTTTGATACATCTAAGGCTTAGTGACACCAGAGAACAATCTCAGAACTCCATTTGGAAAAGAAGTCATAGGTGGCCAAAGGGACATCAGCCCTTGTTATACAAAATGATGGGACCATGACAATGGACATGATATTTGAAGTTTTTTTCCTTATTGATATATACTCACATTTTACCAAGTGTTTTCTGCTTACCTGGCAACACTCACCTTAAATGAAAGAATTGGAGTAAATAGTGGAAATGCTTGGTCCCATGGGTATGGGTTAATGTTTGTTTGGGCAACCATTGTGACATTCCTGCCTTTTTCAGTTGTCTGTTTATATGTGGACATAAAACTCCCTCAGATTATTGGTCATCATTAAAAGATAATTACCTCAACCAATAATTACCTACCTAATTATTTAATTTTTTCATTGAAAGACACTCATTAATTCATAGAATTCAAAGAAATCACTTATCAAAAGATCTTCATTTCTGCAATAATCTTAGACAATCTATTTCCATCAGTATTATTAAGAAACATAGATTTTAAAAAAAAATAGAAAATCTTAATGTTCCATTTGTGTCTTCTCCTCTATTAGCTTTTGGGTGTTCTTTTTTTCTTCTGATTTTAAAATTTATGCATTTTAATTTGCAGATGTGGAAAGCATTTTAAAAATCCAAATGACTGATGGTTTTGTACCTACACTGATTTACAGCCATAAACTTTGTTGACTTTTAGTGCATTTAAAATTTTTTTATCATGAAAATTTTAAATTAAAGTGGATAAGAAATATAATAACATTAAGGCACTCATTATATAGCTATTACAATAAATAACATTTTGAGTGGATAAATATAAATTTACTCTAATAAATATCAAAGTGAATAATTAAGAGTCATTTTGTAATGAAAAATGTATTTTAAATTAATGTAAAAACATTCATTCTATTGTATGGTTATTTAAATGAAACCTGATCTTCATACCTAGACTCTTATTATAATTGTTAGTGCTTTAAAAATATCTAAATTCTTAATATTAGCTTATCTTTATCTTTTCCTTTTTTCTTGCTGATTTTCTGTTTGAATATCTCACTTTTATTCAATTTGAAGCACTCCTGCTTTCCCCTGGATGGACAGTGACCTGCTCTTATAATAATCCCCTAGCATATTTCTAACTTCTTACAACTCAGTGAGAGGGCTTCTATTCAAAAGAAAGTCTCTAAAGCATTCTTCTTTTCTCTTTTAATTTAATCCTGTGTAAAGACTCCTTCCAAACTTCATCTGATCAATTACATAAATTCTTCTCACAGGACAATTGAAGTTAATAAACCAACTACCTAAGTGACTATCTCACCAGGTAGTAACTCACGTATCTCTATCTCTGCACTAAGTTATCAGTGGCAAGATTTCTAAACTCTAGGATAATCTATCCTCCCCACCAGGTCTCCTGTAGGACTGAACTGCCCACATCACCCAATACATCTCTCTACTAAGCACACTTTTTCTTTCCAATTTGATATGAGTAGAACCAGTGCTATTCTTTCAGTTTGACTTAAGATTACCCATTTGGCAATCTGCATTTTCTTTTCATGACAGAATTGTTTCATTGAATAAGATTTTGTTCAGAAGTTCATTTTATAAAATAGAAACAAAATGACACTACTTTTGAAGTAGAGCTTTCTGGCTTAGAGCATTAGCTGGTGGGTTTTTTCCTGTATCGCACTTATTTGTGTCCATCCCTATGACTCCTCCTCTAATCCTGAGAATCCAATGACCCAACTTTAAAGCCACAGTTTCTCAAGGACTAGATGTTTGATGGTATTGCAGAATTATTATATTTTTATGTGTTATATATCAAGATCGGGTTTTTTAAACTATCATATGTGTGCATGTACATATGTAGATAAATTTAAAAACAGACAGATATATAAATATGATGCCTTGTATTTTCTTCAAAAGAAACTGAAAAACTGAATACATAGAAATAAAAAGACCATACCTGTATTCATACTTGTTGAAGCTGGATGTTATCAGTCAAGGGTCTTTTGACAATAATAGGAAACAGTATATATGGACAGACATATGTTTATCAATATAACTCACCCTTACAGCAGGCCATTCTCTCATCTTTTGTATAAATTTGTACTTTCCTATAGTAAAAAAAAATTACACAAATTTATACAAATAGTTTATGATTCTCAAAAGCACTTTCACAATGATCTCGGGGTTTCAGATTTTCAGGTAATATTTCTGATATTCCAATATAATAAATTTGGTAGGGGCCAGAAGGTAATCCAAATGTTTTAGAATATGTGGGAATAGGGCCAGGCATGGTGGTACATGCCTATAATCCAGTCACTCAGGAGGCTGAGGCCGGAGGATGGTGAGTTCAAAGCCAGCTTCAGCAAAAGTGAGGTACTAAGCAACTCAGTGAGACCCTGTCTTTAAATAAAATACAAAAAATAGGACTGGGGATGTGACTCAGTGGTCGGTTGTCCCTGAGTTCAATACCTGGTACTTTCCCCCAGAAAAAGAATATATGGAAAGGGGAAATGTCTACCTCTAAAGATGCCTCTGATGTCAAAGTATTTTAGACTATTGATTCTATATTTCCATCCCCTCTTTTACAGCTTTCCCTCCAAAGACAAGTCTATGGCTATGAAAGAGAAAAGATATTTTTGTTTAATCTAAATCTGCTTGAAGTGAATGAGTAAATATGGATATGCATTTGTAAATTCAAACTGAGGCACTATTATAGATAAAAGGACTATCATAGGATCACCTATTATATAATCAATACACAGAGAATGCAAGGTTCAAACAGTAATCAGGTGCCCATTAACACATAACTAGTTTCTTGAAGCAATATTAGGAATTCAGGATGATTGGGACATAAAATATCTGATACCAAAGACAAATTTTCTCTTTATAGGAAACACCTTGAAAGTTAAATGTTCTCTTTTAGAGACTGTATTTTTGGGGGAAGAGGGAACAAGGTTTTCTTATTCTAATTGTCAGAAAATATGTGCAACCCAGAAACACATTGATATAAGAATTCTAACTTTGGGAAATCATAATAAGTATTTCTACTTTAAATTGATTATTATCTGCATCTAATTTCTTTGATAATAAGGAAAAGTAAAACAAAACGAAAAGAAATCTTGTGGTCTTGTGGTCAACCAGGAAAGTAAGAAGGATGAGGAGTTTCTACTCAACACAGTGCAATGGAACTTATGTCCCATTAAATAGGGTAAAAGCCTTCTGAACCTTCCTTATTATCATCTCCTGATTTAGATATTTAACATCAGTACCAACCAGAAATCAAACTGCATAATTTTGATTTGTCATATATATACATACATATACATATATATACACATATGTATACACACACATATATATGACAAACAATAATATGTAATATTATAGATGTTATATACAATATTATATATGTTAAATATATATAGGACATATATGTCTTATGTGTTATATATATTTATAAAATACTATGATAATTACCTCAAAATGTAAATGAAATAAGTAAATTGAAACTGATTACATGAGAGGCTATATAAAACATCTATGGCCTTGTAAAAAAAAAATCTAGTCATGTGCACAGCAGCCTTGAGGATTTCCTTATAAACAGACTTTAAAAAGCAAGAGAAAAAAAGAGTGTTGACAGTTATTTTGATAAGCAAAGCATCAAGTCAGGCTCCCAATAATCCATAGATATTCAAATGCCTAATGCTATGTAAAATTTATAATACATAATAGGAAAGAATTTTGGTTTACTCATTCACTAAAAAGAAAATTAAAGTACCTGTTATTAGCCAGACTCTTCTTTAAATACTAGTTATACAGTAATAAGTCATGTGTATCTCAAAATGTGTGAGCAATAGATACAAAAACATGCACACTGGCCTTGTGGGAGTGTAAATGTGCATTTTTGATGATAAATGTTATGGCACAAGACAGAAAAGTGTCTTCTCACAAAATCAATGCATTGCAACAATTTAAAATAGGTGAAAGTAACATCTTCATTACTTTGAGGAATGACCCTTCTTCAACTTCACACAAACTCATGGGATGGGCCGGCACCGTTGATTTTCAGGTGTTGAAAACAATTAAAAAGACCTCAATATGCTTCACCTAAAATCAATAAAAACACACTAAGACCAGGATACAACCTGAACATAATTTACTCTTTATTGTGAAATGACTATAAATTCTCAGGAAGCTACAAGGTCAGTACAGAGAGGCCAACGTTCCCTTTACCTTGTGGTTGTATTACATATTACGTAACCAACCAACTGGCTTTGTTATACTGTATGTGTGTGGTGTTACACCATTTTATCACACATATGAATTTGTGTAGCCACCAACACAATCAAGACACACAGATATCACATCCCTGCAAAGATCTCCCTCTGCTTCCTTCACAACCATATTTTCCACCCTCTCTGACACCTGACTGCTACTGATCTGTTCATCTCCAACATCTAGAAAATGTCGTGTAATGGAACGACAGCTGCTCTTTGGAAAGCAGTTTTTTTCACTGAACATAATACCAGGGAGATTCATCCGAATTGCTGCCTGTCTCAATCATTGTCCCTTTTTATTCCTAGATTGTATTTCACGGTATGGAAAGACCAGTGTAACCATTTACATGTTGAGGGACATTTAGATTAGTTCCAGTTCCTGGAAAGCTACTATGGACAATTGTACATGGATTTTTGTGAGGACATATTTTTATTTCTCTGGAATAGTTGCCCAAGAATGCACTTGGTGATTTATATGGGAAAAACGTTTAGGATTTTTTGTTCTTCAAGAAATTGCCAAACTGTATTATTTTACAGAGTGACTGTATTAATTTACATTTCTACCAGCCATGTCTGATAATCCAGTTTCTCTACATCCTCAGCAACATTTGATATTGCTGCTATGTTTTAAACTGCTATAAAAGATGCATATTGCTATTTCAATTTTTCGTCTCAATTTTCATGGCCATGATGGCTAGGGTTTCTTAACATCTTTTGATTTGATTGTCATTCTTGCATGCTCTTTAATAAAATGGTTATTCATGTCATTTGCTTATTTTCTATCTAGATTTTTTTATAATGTTTAGTTTTCAATTTTTCAAGGAAAAATTTTTTTCTTCTATTTAGAGCCAAGACCAAAACGAATGTTTCTTTGACACTTATCTTTGAGGGGTCCTTTTTTAAGATGATAAAATTGTTGTTATTTGATTTGGAAAATCTCTGTTGTTAATTAGATTTCTCTGCTGATAAGTGAATTGACTTGCTGTCGTAACTATATACTCTGCTCCATTTTTAAGAGTTGTAATTCCACTTGGCATCTTGAAACCTGATATTGCATAAGCAGCCTGCTAGCCTTACCCAGTTCCTATAGACATTGTCTTGAAACTGTTTTCAGATTCAAATACATTTAAAATCAGTCCCTGCTATAAGAAACGCTACATTTTCAAATTCAATTCATAGTCGTTCTATGTAAACTAAAAAACTTAGCACATGAAGACATGATAAGAACTTTTAACAACACACTGAAGTGAGTCTTCTTCGACCAGAATTTTTAAAAATACTGTCCCATTTGATAATTTTTTGTTGTGTTTTTAATTAACTTTTAGTGATTCATGTCCATAGTAATGTATATTTTATTTAAATTCTTTCAAACTATTCAGCAAAGATGAACAATTTAAAAAACTGTAATGCCATATTAGATTTTTGCAGTGAGTAAAACATCTTATCTTTGGTCATTAAAATATCCCTGTGGGAAAAGCAGGGTGAGGGACATTCAATCCTTTAAAGACTTAGGAGTCCAACCTCAGATGGGCAGGAACTATTTTAAGCTGTTTGACTATGTGGCATTCATCACAGTGCAGCAGCCTGAACACTGACTGAAGGCATTTAGGGATGTGCTTGTGGAGGTACCAGGGACTTCAGACCAATATGGCTCCACATCTGTCTCTACTGCCTACCTGCTGGATGACCACATGACATGCGATTAGCCCTTCAGTTTTCTCATCTATGAATGGAGGGTAGTAATACTTGTCTCATGAATATTATGGGGATTGAATGAAATAATAAATACAGAAGATCTAAAACAGAGCCTGGCACACTGTAGCCATCAATAAATTATATGGCTTCTCAACATAGGCGCCAAACCAAATTATTTTTATGAATGAACAAAATAAAAGAGAATTCATAAGACTAGAGAGATTTGATGGTGAAATTTATACAAGAAATAATTATTCATTTTTAGAAAGTTTTCAATCATAATATAGATACAATTTATTTAGTCTGAAGTTTATGTTAACTAATTGGCCAAATAAAAACAAGTGTTTCTTAATGTACTATAATGATGTTATATATTTATTTTGGAGAATAGAACTTTGAAAAAAATATAACTGGCTCTTGACCTAATTTTACTAAAATAGAATCAATTTGATTAAAGACAAATTTCAAAATTAAAAAAATAAAGTCATAAGTATATTGGAAACATGCATAGATTTTAAAAGTAATTTTTGCATGAAAAATTTTTTCTATGTATGACAGAATGTCTAGACACCACAAACAGATCAGTGAGTCCAACAACATAAAAATTTAAAAATTGTAGGCAGCATAAAGTACAAAATAAAATAAAAAGTTGAGAATATTTTTGGCAGAATATACAACGAGAAAATGGCAATTTGTATACTAAGAAATGCTATAAATAAGGTGAAAGTATTCAATTTTTTTAAGTTTTAGTTCATTGTACACAAATGGAGTACAGCTATCATTTTTCTGGTTGTACACAAAGTAAAATCAGTTAAATTTGCCTATTCATACATATACATAGGGTAAAGATGTTTGTCTCATTCAATTATCTTTCCTTCCCCGCCCCCACCCCACCCCTCATTTTCCTCTATACAATCCATCCCTTCTCCATTCTTCCCATACCTCCCCCTCCCCCGCTACATGTCATCAACTATTTATAAGAGAAATCATTCAGCTTTTGTTTTTTTGCGATTGGCTTATTTCACTTACCATGATCTTCTCCAATTCCATCCATTTACCAGCAAATGTCATAATTTTATTATTTTTTATGGCTGAATAATATTCCATTGTGTATATATACTACAGTTTCTTTATTCATTCATCTATTGAAGGGCATCTAGGCTGGTTCCATAGTCTAGCTATAGTGAATTGGGCTGCTATAAACATTGATGTGGCTGCATCACTGTAGTATACTGATTTTAAGTCCTTTGGGTATAGGCCAAGGAGTGGGATAGCAGGATCAAA
The DNA here is from genome assembly GCA_020662805.1 of Glaucomys volans. NCBI lineage: Eukaryota > Metazoa > Chordata > Mammalia > Rodentia > Sciuridae > Glaucomys > Glaucomys volans. The sequence goes on from JAJEJO010049716.1 coordinate 148,272, forward strand.
TGGTGGTTCCATTCTGAGTTTTCAAAGGAAACTCCACACTGCTTTCCAGAGTGGCTGCACCAATTTGCAACCCCATCAGCAATGTATGAGTGTACCTTTTTCCCCACATCCTCGCCAACACCTATTGTTGCTTGTATTCTTGATAATTGACGTTCTAATTGGGGTGAGATGATATCTTAGGGTAATTTTGATTTTCATTCCTCTAATTACCTAGAGATGTTGAACATTTTTTCATAGATCTGTTGATTGCTTTTAGATCCTCTTCTGTGAAATGTCTGCTCATTTCCTTAGTCCATTTATGCATTGGGTTATTTGTATTCTTGGGGTAAAGTTTTTTGAGTTCTTTATATATTCTGGAGATTGGTGCTCTATCTGATGTGTGTGTGGCAAGGATTTTCTCCCACTCTGTAGGCTCTCTCTTCACATTGCTGATTGTTTCCTTTGCTGAGAAAAAGCTTTTTAGTTTGAATCTATCCCAATTATTGATTCCTGCTTTTATTTCTTGTGCTTTGGGAGTCATGTTAAGGAAGTCTGATTCTAGGTCGATATGATGAAGGTTTGAACCTACTTTTTCTTCTATTAGGTGCAGGATCTCTGGTCTAATTCCTAGGTCCTTGATCCATTGTGATTTGAGTTTTGTGCAGGGTGAGAGATAGGGGTTTAGTTTCAATTTGCTGCATATGGATTTCTAGTTTTGCCAGCACCATTTGTTGAAGAGGCTATACAACATACCATTGTATGCTTTTGGCTCCTTTGTCAAGTATGAGATAACTGTATTTATGTGGTTTGTCTCTGTGTCCTCTATTCTGTACCATTGGTCTATCTGCCTATTTTGGTGCCAATACCATGCTGTTTTTGTCACTATTGCTTTGTAGTATAGTTGAAGGTCTGGTATTGTGATACCTCCTGCTTCACTCTTCCTGCTGAGAGTTGCTTTATCTATTCTAGGTCTCTTATTCCTCCAAATGAATTTCATGATTGCTTGCTCTATTTCTATGAGATCCATCATTGGGATTCTAATTGGAATTGCATTGAATTTGTATAGCACTTTTGGTAGTATGGCCATTTTGATAATATTAATTCTGTCTATCCAAGAACATGGGAGATCTTTCCATCTTCTAAGTTTTTCTTTCTTTCTTTAGTGTTCTGTAGTTCTCGTTGTAGAGGTCTTTCACCTCTTTTGTTAAATTGACTTCCAGGTTTTTTGTTTTTTTTTTTTTTTTTGAGGCTATTGTGATTGGCGTAGTTTTCCTAATTTGTCTTTCAGAGGATTCATCACTTATGAATAAGAATGCATTAGATTTATGAGTGTTGATTTTATATCCTGCTACTTCACTGAATTCATTTATGAATTCTAGAAGTTTTCTGGTGGAATTTTCCGGCTCCTTTAAGTATGGAATCATATCATCTGCAAATAGTGATAGTTTAAGTTCTTCCTTTCCTTTTCAAATCCCTTTTATCTCTTTAGTCTGTCTAATTGCTCTGGCTAGAATTTCAAGGATGATGTTGAATAGAAGCAGTGAAAGAGGGCATCCCTGCCTTGTTCCAGTTCTCACGGTGAATTCTTTCAGTTTTTCTCCATTTAGAATGATGTTAGCTGTGGGCTTGGCATAAATGGCCTTTACAATGTTAAGGAATGTCCCCTCTATCCCTATTTTTTCTAGTGTTTTGAGCATGAAGGGGTGCTGGATTTTATCAAATGCTTTTTCTGCATCTATTGAAATAATCATGTAGTTCTTAACTTTAAGTCTGTTGATGTGGTGAATTACATTGATTGATTTCCGGATGTTGAACCAACCTTGCATCCCTGAGATGAAACCCACTTGATCATGGTGTACTCTCTTTTCAATATGTTTTTGTATGTGATTTGCTAAAATTTTGTTAAGGATTTTTGTATCTATGTTCATTAGGGATATTGGTCTGAAATTTTCTTTCCTCGATGTGTCTTTGTCTGGTTTTGGTATTAGGGTGATATTAGCTTCATAGAATGAGTTTGGGAGTGTTCCCTCCTCTTCTATCTCGTGGAATACTTTGAGGAGTATTGGAATGAGTTCTTCTTTGAAGGTCTTGTAGAACTCAGCTGAGAATCCACCTGGCCCTGGACTTTTCTTGGTAGGTAGGCTCTTGATGACTTCTTCTATTTCATTGCTTGAAATTGGTTTATTTAAATTGTGTATGTCCTCCAGATTCAGTTTGGGGGGGTCATATGTTTCTAGAAACCTATTGATGTCTTTGAGATTATCTGTTTTGTTGGAGTATAGAGTTTCAAAATAGTTTCTAATTGTTTTGTGTTTCAATAATGTCTGTCATGATAGTTCCTTTTTCATCTCAAATTTTAGTAATTTGAGTTTTCTCTCTCCTTCTCTTTGTTAGAGTGGCTAAGGTTTGTCAATTTTGTTCATTTTTTCAAAGAACCAACTTTTTGTTTTGTCAATTTTTTGAATAGTTTCTTTTGTTTCAATTTCATTGATTTCAGCTCTCATTTTAATTATTTCCTGTCTTCTACTACTTTTGGTGCTAATCTGTTCTTCTTTTTCTAGGGCTGTGAGCTGTAATGTGAGGTCATTTATTTGTTTACTTTTCATTCTTTTGTTAAATGCGCTCCATGCAATGAATTTTCCTCTTAGTACTGCTTTCATAGTGTCCCAGAGATTTTGATATGTTATATTGTTGTTCTCATTTACCTCTATGAATTTTTTTATTTCCCCCCTGATGTCTTCTGTTATCCATACATCATTCAATAGTGTATTATTTAATCTCCAGGTGTTGGAATAGTTTCTATTTTTTATTTTATTATTGATTTCTAATTTCATTCCATTATGATCTGACAAAATGCAAGGTATTATCTCTATCTTTTTGTATTTGCTAAGAGTAGCTTTGTGGCATAACATATGGTCTATTTTAGAGAAGGACCCATGCACTGCTGAGAAGAAAATGTATTCTCTTGTTGCTGGATGGAATACTCTATATATGTCTGTTAAGTCTAAATTATTGATTGTGTTATTGAGATCTGTGGTTTCTTTGTTCAATTTTTGTTTGGAAGATCTGTCCAATAGTGAGAGAGGTGTATTAAAGTCACCTAGTATTATTGTGTTGTGGTCTATTTGGTTCCTGGAATTGAGAAGTATTTGTTTAACATACATGGATGCGCTATTGTTTGGGGCATGTATATTTATGATTGTTATGTCTTGCTGATTTATGCTTCCCTTAAGCAGTATGAAATGACCTTCTTTATCCCTTCTAACTTTGGCTTGAAGTCTGCTTTATCTGAAATGAGAATGGAAACTCCTGCTTTTTTACTGAGTCCATGTGCATGGTATATTTTTTCCCATTCTTTCACCTTCAGTCTGTGGGTGTCCTTTTCTATAAGATGAGTTTCTTGAAGGCAGCATATTGTTGGGTCTTTCTTTTTAATCCAATCTGCCAGTCTATGTCTTTTGATTGCTGAGTTTAGGCCATTTACATTCAGGGTTATTATTGAGATATGACTTGATTCCTGGTCATTTTGACTTATTTTGGGGTTTTAACTTGATTTGGTTTCTCCTTTAATTGGCTATTCCTTTTGGGTAATTCCTCTGTTTGTTGGGTTACATTGTTGTTTTTCATTTCTTCCTCTCAAAATATTTTGCTGAGAATGTTCTGTAGTGCAGGCTTTCTATTTGTGAATTCTTTTAGCTTTTATTTATCATGAAAGGATTTAATTTCATCATCAAATCTGAAGGTAAGTTTTGCTGGATATAAGATTCTTGGTTGGCATCCATTTTCTTTCAGAGCTTGAAATATGTCATTCCAGGCCCTTCTTGCTTTTAGAGTCTTAGCTGAGAAATCTGCTGATATCTGTATTGATTTCCCCCTGTATGTAATCTGATGCTTTTCTCTTGCAGCCTTTAAAATTCTATATTTTGTATGTTAGGTATTTTCATTATACTGTGCCTTGGTGTGGATTTGTTGTAATTTTGTGTGTTTGGTGTCCTGTAAGCCTCTTGTGTTTGATTTTCCATCTCATTTGTCAGATTTGGGAAATTATCTGATATTATTTTGTTGTACAGATTATTCATTCCTTTGGTTTGTATCTCTGTGCCTTCCTCAATCCCAATAATTCTTAAATTTGGTCTTTTCATGATGTCCCATATTTCTGGGAGGTTCTATTCATGATTCCTTACCATCTTCTCTGTTTGGTCGACTTTGTTTTCAAGATTAAACATTTTGTCTTCATTGTCTGAGGTTCTGTCTTCCAAGTGATCTAGCCTGTTAGTTATGCTTTCTATTGAGTTTTTAATTTGGTTTATTGTTTCCTTCATTTCAAGGATTTCTGTCTGATTTTTTTTTCAGAATTTCTATGTCCTTATTAAAATGATTTTTTGCTTCCTGCAATTGCTCTATTAGCTGATTATTCATAGCCTGCATTTGCTCTCATCACATAGTTCGCTTCTCGGATCATTTTAATTATGTACATTCTGAACTCCCTTTCTGACATTCCTTCTACCATGTTGTCATTGGGTTCTATTGATATAGCATCTACGTTTGTTTGGGACACTTTCTTCCCTTGTGTTCTCATGTTGCTCATGTATCTTCCCATCTAGCAGTGTGAATCAGAGGTATTGCAGTTTCCCTTTATAGACTTATTGTGTCCCTGCAGATTTTCAATACCTCACCTTGAAGAAATTAATATTAGCAACACACCATATAAACAATATACAACCTTTATCCATATATGCCCTATTTAGATATTAACTGTTGCCATAATATACAGAGATTAATTGTTGCCATAATTACCTACAGCAAAACCAATAGGTTTGCAATGTGGAACACAATTTCAAATGGTGGAAAAATAGGATGAGGAGGGGTGTAGAATATAACATTGAGATAGGAGGTGAGTCTATAGAGGTACTATGTTGTAGGAATAGTGAAAGTGGGATTAAAAGAAATAGGTTGTCAGCATGAGAAAAGAGAGAGTCTCCAAGGAAAGAGATAAATAAGAGGACAAGAGAGTGATAAGAATATTAATAAAAGAAAAAGAGTGGGAATATAGTAGGTATAATAGGAATAATAATAATACTATTTTTAAAAAGTTCAGCAATAAAATTATACTGTACTGTTCAAAACTCCTATTTTTCAGTAGTCTGTTGCCTGAGAGGTGCTTGATAATGTGGTGCTCAGGCCTGTGGGGAAGGTCGAATGGCTGGTCCTCTTGGCTCCTCCCGGCTGGATCTGCCCGCCCCCGGGAGCAGGCCTGGTCTCCAGCCTACTTGGAAGCTCCAGCAGCAGGGAAGGTTGAGCAGCTGGTCCTCTCAAGTATTCAATTTTTAAAATGGCAAAAATAATAGGAATTGACTTCAGAAAAATAAATGCAAAGAAATGATAAATATTTAAGGATGTGCTCTTACCATTCATTTATTAAAATATAACTTCAAACAATAATGTATTTTTCAACCTCAAAATATTAGACAACACCTGTGATGTTTTCCAACCTGCACATGTGCAGTAAAGCAGGCATGTTCATTCCCTTGCTTCAATTGTAAATTGCTGGAGTAAAATTTAGAATATCAATAGAAAAATTTAAAGTGTACATACCCAATGCTGGCAATTTATTTATTGAATATCTACTCAATCCACAAACTTGAAGTTCCATGCATTCAATAGTTTTCATTATAGGATTTTCTACAGAGAATTTTTTTAATCCAGGATAAACCTACATGCTTATGATAGAGAAAGAATAAAATTTAAAAAGATAGTCATATCCTTCATGTGGTATGCTATTAGCCATTAAAGGGGAGAGAGTAGTACGATTTCAAATGATTCACGAGTTATTTTGTAGTGAAGAAAGTAATGTGCAAACAGTTTTTAGAGTAAACTTCCATTTTTGCAAAGAAAAATAATTACATATATACATATAATATATGTATTAGAAATTTTCTGGAAAGAAAAGCTTTTTTAAATATTGGGTAGAATTAGGGATTTGCATGTGGGATAGCAGAAAGGGGACAATAATACTCCTTAAGACTTTTCTGCATTATTTGAAAGTGCCTTTATTCTCATGTTTGTTTTACTATAATTTAAAAAAATTAATGCAGTTAACATAATGATAAAAATATATAAATGATAATGGACTAAATTCAATTAAATATCATTAGGAGACAACAGACAATTTTAGGTGATCTAAAACAAGTACATATTATTTGCTCTTGAAAGTAAACTTACAAATGACTTTGTTGGGATGAACTGATGTCTTCATTGATGTCTACTGCATTTTATTTTCCCCCAGACAAAGCCAAGGGAAGATCAAGAGCAGGAACCCACTTTGACTCAGCCCGGAGACGGAGCCGAGCGGTTCTTTATCACATCTCTGGGCACCTGCAAAGAAGAGAAAAGAACAAATTGAAAATAAATAATGTAGGTGGTATGTGTGTACACTATGAATGTTAGAATTTCCCCTGGTGGCTATATTTGATTCACTAAAGAGAGGCTCCAATTGCTCATTTATTGGCTTTCTTGACTTTTTTCCGCTTTGGCTTGTTCTTGCCTGCAAAGAACAAACTGGGAAAGGTCAGTGTCATGAGGCATTTCTATAATAAAAGTGCTTAATCAGAGTGTTATCACAGCACAGAGATTAGAGTAATATTGCAGCATAGTACAATATGGTGCTGGGGATTCTGCAAATGGAAACATACTGTTTACATTTTATGAAACAGGATGATGCAGCAAGTCATATTACACACTCATAGTTTGTTGGTCAAATTGCTCAAATTTAATTTAAGTGTCATCTGCTTTGCACTTTATCTAATTTCTCTTAATATGTTTACCCAGGGGGATCATGGAAAAGTCAAAGTCATTATTTCATTTAAAAATTTATATTTCATACAAAACAGTTGAAAATTTCACAGGGTAGAACATTGAATTTGAAATTACATGCCATACATTATAGTTTTGTAAAAGTTGCACTGCTAGTAAATTACAATGGGGCTACTTATTGAAACCTTGTAAACTGGTGCTTATCTGTCGGAAGTCACAGCAAATAACTGTGCCTGTAAAACGTGTTTCTTTGGAGAGTTTTACATGACACACATCTTCAGAAATGTCATACTTGGTTGGATTTTAGCACAAAATGATTGCATCTTCATGGAGATACACAGAACCAGGCCTGTTTAGTTGTAGGTGTTCAAAGGTGATTTTTCAAATGATGTTAATGTTATTAATTTCCACTGTGGAATCATCAGAACATATCTGGGGGTTTTGTGGTTATAAGTAGTATATTCAGTCTAACTTCTGACAATATTTGAAACAACCAGAATTATTTTGAAATTGGTTTAAAATTCAGAAGTCATAAGACTTAAGGATACTGGAGATCCTTTGGCATCTTACTCTCACATATTAAGCTCTAGGACTATCTAATCTCCCATGTAAATGTTTTGATAAAATAGCCCTTGCATCAGACATGCAAAGTATCTGTTTCTCTAATTGTAGTGAACAAAGAAAGATGTGTAATCACAGGGTGAGAAGAATAGCATGGAAATGCTGCAAAACTGGTTATTCTTCAGTGTGATTCCTTTCTGGAGGCTAGAATAAGATGTTTTGATCCCTTTATACTCCAAGGACCACCTGCCATACCAGTGCCCGGTCTGCCATGCACCAATGTGGAGAGTCACACATTACTTTTTTTGTTTTGTTTTTGTCCTGACGTATTATGAAGTTTTTCTAGGGGCACCTGTGCCTTAGTGTCACATTGACTTCCTGAGACTCCAGGGAGAGACTTAGTGCATACACTTGATCTATGGATCCTACTCTGGTCCCTATTTATATCTTCCTTAAATTACCAAGTCAGCCTTGGTGACAGTGAACACGTTCTAGGAAGCAAAAAGGTGTTCACATCTGGGCTGAATATTGGGCAAGCCAACCAGCAAAGCACCTAAATAAATACTACCCAGATTCTGTTATTCTGGAAGCCAATGCTATCTTCTAGCTTTTAGTAGGAAATCATTTAGTTGAGAATTACTTAAGGATGTTTCAAGTATTAGTGAGCTTTAAAATGCATTTGCTGAACCTGCTATGTTCCCCTTTAGATTCAACAAAGTACAAAATGCTACTTAAAAATCTGATTTAAAAGTCATAACTCCCACTGCTTAACTAATTGCTTAATTGCCATTCATTTCAGAAGTATAAACATCAGGGTGGAGCATTAAAATAATACATAGTAATTAAGGATGTCTAATCAACACAGTGGCTTTGATATTACAGGTAATGTTACTTCTGAAGCCAAGAACTGGTCCTGTTCACCATGTCTTTTCATGGAAAATAGAAGGAGAATGGATAAAAGACAATTGAAAGAGAGAGGGAAGAAAAGGAAATGATCTGGATATTTTTCAATTAAACAATCTTTGGGGGGAATTCTAGCTGTAATAATATTTGCACACATATAGAAGAAATTCTAATATTTGATAGCCCTAAGCTATTTAAAAACAAAATGATTTAAAAATTCCTTTAATTCACAGCAGGCAGTAGTAGGCATTATTTTTATGAGTGTATTTTAATTATAGGGAAAGAAACCCAACTTATTCTAAGTCTCAAAAGTAGAAGCAGCAGCCATGGAATTTGGACCCTAGTCTTCTGACTCAAAGCCACTATTTTGCCCCTACTTGGCTTCCTCCCTGAGACAGTTCTATGGAATAGACACATGTACTTCAACCATAGCCAAATGAACTCATCAGGTCATTGGGAAGATTTGAGGGTGTAGTCCTGACTCTAACTTTCCCTGGTACATCTTGGAAAAGATAGTTCATTTCTGCTTTCCTTGATTCATTACTCTGTCCATTAAATGAGAATGGGATAATGAAAGTGTTTCCAACACCAAGCAATGGTGCATTGTAAAAATAACATGAAGCCTTCAGAGCTTGAATGGGAGTAGTATAAATAAATGCCTGTGCTAATCTTCCTTAAATACATACACTGGACCTGGCAGTGCTGCGGTGACCTTAGAAGCATTTTCCTACCCTCTTGGTCTTTCAGATGACCATTTCAAAGAAGTGTTGCAAAAATACTCTAGGAAACAGTTACGTTAATTAGGCATGGAGTTAACAATTATTTAAATAATTCACAGGCTAGAGGCTAAACTGAGAAAGCATGATTGGCAACGAGGAAGGATGGTGCATACCTGTAATTCCAGCAGTTCTGGGGAGTGATAGAGGATAGATTGCAAGTTCAAAGCCAGCCTCAGCAACTTAGCAAAGCCCTAAGTAACTTAGTGAGACCCTGTCTCAGAGTAAAAAATAAAAAGGGCTGGGGATATGGCTCAGTGGTTAAGGGCCTCTGGGTTCAATCCCCAGTACCAAAAAAAAAAAAAAGAAAAGAAAAAGAAAAAAGGAGAAGAAGAAAAAGAGCACGATTAGCACTAAAGCAATACGCTCCAAAATCAGTAATATATACCTAAAGTCTAAACAAGTTGGTTGTCTCATACTTTAGGCAAACACCATATGTTTGAGGGTTACAAATAATTTGAATTTCCCCCTATTTCCTTCTAAAAACAACATTTTACAAATGTATACTTTTAAAAATATAACTAAGAATTTTCTTCCATATAAATGGTTTTGATAAAATTTTATAAATAGAGTAATGGAAATACAGGAGCATCATTTTTTTTTTCACTTAGGTGATTGTGTAGAGATGTACCCAGGATTTGAGTTAACAACATTTCAAAACTTAAGTCTAACCTAAGATGTACTGAATTCTCAGCATAATTTTAAAATAATATGCTTTAACAGTAACCTAACTAATAATCGATCATTTAAAATAATCTTTAAGTACCCTATGAAAATGAAATATGATTAACAGAGACAACAAATGTGTTGCTAAACTTTTGCATCAACATCACTAATGCTTCATGCAATTGGCATTATACAAAGAAAACACTTTACTTACTCTGTTTTTTTTTTCCTCAATCCTCATTCTAGACCTGGTTTCTTCCTTAATTAAGGTAAAATTTCTATTTCTGTAACATGGCAGTAAAAGACTTGGATAGAAAATGAGATACTCCCAGGGCTTCTGAACATTTTTTACTGTAGGAAATGTTAAGGGGAAAAGTTATATTAGAACCTATCATAGTATTATAACTAGAAGTGCTTATCGGCATAGAGGAGATGGTCTCTTGCAGACCCTAACTCCCTCTGTTCACCTGCTTAAGTTCTGGTAAGAAGCCCAACAAGGGAACTTCATCTGATTTTCTGATTTTCTCAGTGCTATGCCGAAGTCCCCCTTTAGAACTTGTTTCTCAAAACCAGAAAATGAGGCAGAAGGCCCAACATGAGGGAATTTGTTGGAACAAAGATACAGAGGCAGCAGGTGGGCACCAAAGAATCACCTGGAAGTAGTGTAGTAGTTCCCCACCATGAGGTCCTGGACTAGGAAGTGCCTGGGTGGATTGAGCAAGAGTGTTTACAGGGAGTACAAATACGTGTTGAGAATACCTACCTCAGAGACACCCCAGACACGCGATGCATTCATATTAGAGCAGCGGGACTATGTAGTCACTGATAGCCATCACTAGGCGCTAAGTGTTCCAGATCTCTCTTAATGCTCTTAATGTTCCCGGAATCCTCAGATACTTCAGGGCTCCCTGAACACACCACATTAATCTGCCTTTCCCAGTGACAAGGAAATAACATTGTGACCTGCAAGTAATATGTATTCTGGAACTTTTAACTGCTTTGTTAATTCAACTTAACTTTCAAATTTAAGTTTTCATTACCTATCTTGTATTTCTCATTAATTGAGGTCAAAGCAAGGTCTGTAAGTATCTGGTCACAGACTTGTCAAATTTCCACACACGCTATTGTTGGGCCTCCCTTTGTCTCATAGCAATAAAGGAATTGTTCATCAGTTTGGATTGCTTTCAAAGTGAAGCGCTTTTGCAGTTATCAAAAACTCCAGCTATTCTTCTGCATTTAATCGGTTGCACAGTGAACATTGCTTTTCTCCTTCCATGACTTTCAGGTAACCCTTAAGAAACTATTTCTCACTTTACCACCTAACCAGTGGCTGCCCAGTGTCAGAATGCATCCATGTTAATTAAAGTAACAAGGTTCAGGGTTCCAATTGGAAACTTCACCATCAACCACAATGCAAGAAATGCATGCATAACCTGATTATATTTTGAAAACTATGTAAATAGGTGTTTACAGTAGAATATTAGTAATCCCCTTTCTAGAAAAAAAAAAAAAAGCCAGGTTTGCTGACATCGCAGAATCTCAGGTCAAATATACTCTCTAGATAATGACTCATTTAAAAATACTGAGTGTCTTCATGGCAATAAGCATATAAACGGACCTCAGTGTTTGTGCTCTGTGTAGGATTATACTTGCAACTGTGGATATTTTTAGATGACATTTTAGATAATGGTCTTTTTGTTTTTAATGAACAAAATCTGTACTGCTCACACTGATGACAAAACTACACAGTAGTCTTATTACTTATAGCAAAGATCTCTGCTCAATTTTAGTACAGTTATGCATCACATAACAACAGGGATACATTCTGAGAAATGTATCGTTAGGTGATCTCATTGTCGGGGGAATGTCATAGTGTGTGTCCTCTTGATGCCATGCACAGATAAGGTAAACAGGATATGTATGAGACTGCTGGTCTAACAATGCATGCTGTCTTACAGTCAATTTTTTATTATTAGGAGCACACTCTTAAATAATGAAAAGTACATACAACAAGAGGTGTTCATGGGAGCTGGCCTGTAAGCGTCACCAGGAAGAGAATCCCAGAATGTGGGACGGAATGGATGCTAGCACCTTTCCAAGTGAATGTCAAATGAAGAGCCACCAGACTCCGCTGCTCAGTTAGCAATCATTATCTTCTCCCAGCAACTGGAGTAAAGTAGTTGGAAATGGCTCTTTAAAAATAGATATACCCACTCTCCCCTACAAATGTGGAACCTGATTTATTTGATCTTTTCAATAATTAGTTTTCTATTTCAAATCACCCACTAAACCGTGAATAGACATGATATGGAACACCAACTGACTACACATTGGCCATTCATTTGTGTTTCCTGGAATTTCCAAGTTAATGAATAGCACTGTTGGTTCTGTTTTAAAATTGAGACTTGAAGATTCATGAAGCATCCTCCAACATAAATTTACACTTTTACACCAGCTTTCCAATTTTCTGGGAAACAACTTAATTGTCTTTTAGAATTATAAGATTATAACTATCAAGATTTTATTTTCAAAAATGCATTACTCAAACTTCTACAAATCATCCCAGTAGTTTACTTATTTATCATTCATCAAAGAACTAAGTCCAATTCTAATCCATCACAAGAAGTAGAAGAGAACTTCAAAGTCATGACTGTTTTTAATTCTTTTATTTGCAATTGTAACATTTTATTCACATTTAAGAATCATAGTAAAAATAACTTGCATATGTTTTATCAACATGCTCCTGAGACAGACTCACATTACTTGTTTTTGGAGACAATTTCTAGACTATCATGTTAATCCAATACTTCATACCTGCCAACATATAAAAATTGCACAATGAAAGTGGATTTTCTGATGTACAAAGAAAAAAGTGCATATAGTATGAACATAAATCAGTAACACAGTTATTCATTGCCACTACCAAGTGTCATGCGCTGGATGTAATCGTAGGGCTATGCTTTCATATGAGTGGCGGCTTTGTAGGTTCGTTTACAGCCTCAGCATCACAAATAGTAGAGGAATATTGTTGAGCTACAATTTATTACAAGAGCAACCAATGCCAATGGTTGCTATGCACTAGAGGATAGGAATATTTTGGCTCTGTTGTACTCTTATGGGAGCACCACCCTACATGAAGTCCATCATTGACTAAAACATAGTCACACGGTGTATGACTGTGTGTACATGTCAGGTTTTACTCACAAGATACGCTGACACTGTGTCACGCCTGATCCTCCTCCCACAAGTGTGTGTTTAAAGCAGTGTGATCCTTGTCTTTTAACGTTTCTTTTCCCCTTCTCTTCTTTTTGTCTTTATCCACAGAATGTTTTTGTAGATAAACCAGCATTTCCAGAGTATAAAGTTTCTGACGCAAAAAAGTCCAAATTCATACTTCTGCATTTTAGCACTTTCAAAGCTGGCTGGGACTGGCTTATCTTGTTGGCGACGTTTTATGTTGCCGTGACTGTACCTTACAACGTCTGCTTTATTGGCAACGATGACCTGTCCACCACTCGCAGCACGACAGTCAGCGACATAGCAGTGGAGATTCTTTTTATTATAGGTAAGAATCCACAGTGGGTTTCCTCGGAGATTTGCCTATGGGAAGTAAGTCCTTTCCAGATTTTTCTAATGCGAATTTGAACTAAGATCCATTTGCATGGGCATGATTCAGGCTGTGATGCAAATTTTGGAGAGGCACATATTTGGATTTCTGAAAATTGCCTCTTCCAGTTTTTTCACTGTTCCTTTATTCACACACATCTAGACCAGTGTTCTTTTGTTTCTATATTTATTTTGTCAAAAATGGGTGAAAAAAGCCCCGAGTGGCTATTTTGTTTGTATTCTCACATCCTTCACCATGCTAACTATGTGGAGTCAGAGATGGGACTTGGAAAGAGCACACTAGTTGTATACAGACAGTGGTCCTGTCCCAGGCGTGTGGTTCTATCTTCATGTTTCCATGTCCTTTCAGCATGTTGATGGTAATTTCAATAAATGACCTAGTTACAGAAGCAAAGGGTTGCATAAGTTAATCAGAAGAAGCTGCGAATATCTTATTTTAACTTAAGGAAAGGCCTCAGGGATATGTGCTAGGGGGCCCTTATCTCTAGAATATTGGGAACCTCAGTTGACATCACATCTATTCCAATCTTGTAAATCTCTTCCTGTTTTCTTTTTCCTTACATCTTCCTTTCATTTAGACCATATCCTAGCATTTGCTTGCCCATTTAGAGTACATTCTAGGTTTCCTTTAAGAGTTAAATTGTCTCCCTGTTGTATTTTTGACCACCATTGGAAACTGCTTCTTTACCTGGTCATAGTGACATAGCACAAAATTCAGATTGCAAAGATGAGAGAATGTTTGGAAAATATTTCAAGAAAGTAGTGAACAAGGGAGTGAGACATGGACCTTAAAAGTTCAAAGAAAAGAAAATAAGTGAAGCAGGTCAAAACTTTTTTCAGGGAAGGTAGTTTTTTCTTACTGAGCTGTTAAAGCTTTGGGGCCAGAGTGGGCTCTGTAGCCGAATGTCAGTACGTGTTTGCTCTGGATGAGTTTGTGTGCTCTTGGTGCAGCTTTGGCACACTATTAGCATTGTACCTATTGGGTTCAGAGCCCTCAGGCCCCCAGTTCCCACCCCAAAAGTAGTAACCATAGTATGTTTGGCCACTAGATGGCGATGTTGTCTAATTAGGTAGCTGGTAATGACTACAAACTTAATTTTTTAAAAAACTGATATTCTTTTATTAGAAAAATATAACCACAAAGGGATCTACGAAATCACTGTTGTACATCAAATGATACCTTTCCAGTTTTAACAACAATTAAAAATGAAAATCATGGATACGTTGGATCTAACACCAATCCATTGTGGTTTTTCACCCTCTAGTACTGACCTTGGACGTCTCCTTCTACCCATCCATGACACACACACATACATTATCATCCTAAAAACACTTCCCCTTCCCATGACCTGGTCACACTTCTCAAGAACTTGGGCAGTCATCCAACATGTCTGAGCCTGCCTGTTTTTTTACACATAACTGGTTCATAAGATCTCATGAAATAATAGATATGTCATGGTTTACCAAATATTTCATCTTTATTATTTTGTTATTAAAAATTCTGTTATTGGGAGGAAGTCATATCTTGAATTTTCTCTTCCACTTTTCCTGAATTTTAGACATTTGACATACTGAGGACTTAGAAGTGACTTCCGGTACTACCTGCTCATTGACTACTTGTTTACCCCCATAAGAACTCATACGCATGACAGATGTTTTATACATTTTTGTTTGTGTGTGTGTGTGTGTGTGTGTGTGTGTGTAGGTTCTTACTCTACTAAACCAATGGAGACTGGTGTGCTGCCCTGATTGTTGCCCCTAAATTCCTCTGTGTTCTCCCTTACTGCCATCTCAGGAAGCAAGTTGACTCTCCCAATAGGCAATACCCATCCATTAATAGCTACATAAAGGAAATGGAAACCTATTACTATTTTTATGCAGTTCAGTGTCTACAAAGATTACTTTAGAATTTAGAATAGTCTGACCGCAAATCTTACGAGGCTTCTCCCTGGGAATCCCTTGTTGACTGACTTATTTTTATAAACCTTAGGAATTTCCTTACTCTTTTCTACTATCTTCTGCTCTTTCTTCTTTTAAATGAGTATAAGTACATATACAACTTATTATAACATACCTGGAAAAATAAGTTCGGACTACCATCTCTCCAAGTATATCTCCCTCAACTTTTATTCTATGAAATTTTTCACAATGATGGCTGAAGAATGATTGTTGATAAATAAGTTAAAACACTAAGGGGGGGGGACATGCTTTCCCTGTAATGTATCTTTACAATAGTAATACAGTGTTTATATCACTTAACACTTACTAACTTAAAATGTGTGGTATAATTCAAATGTGAATTTAGCCTACTATTTGTTTTATCTTTCTAGAATAGCATTACTAAATTGGCACTTCATAATCCATCAAATGGTCTGTTTAAAAAGGGTAAGGGAGGAAGGCTTTTCATATAATGAAAAGATAATGTTTATAAATAATTATATGTTTATAATAATGTTTACAAAAACATTATTATTATTCTAAATACATGTATGATTACCCTACTGGTGTGACTCTACACCATGCTCAGCCAGAGGAAGGAGAAGAACTGCTCCATTTGTGTACAATGTGTCAAAATTCATTCTACTGTTATGTATAACTAATTAGAACAAATTTTTAAAAAACAGGGGGGGAAAAGGGCAGGATGAGGATTAGGAAGAAATACAAAATAGAAATCGAAAAAAAATTGCGAGAATTGCATGAACTCCATACAGATGTTAGGCAATAGTAATCATTTTTTAAAATGGGAAATAATTCAGCATTCCCTGGAAAAAGAATCTGTAGTCAAAATTAAAGTTGGAAGATGATAGATCTTTTGGGGAGATTCACAGTACATTTTAGCATTGCAAACCCTCCAAGAAATCCTGTGATAAAATAAATTTATTTAAATGCAATGAATCCAGAATCATGCTGGATTTATTTTTACCTCAAAACTCATCCTTCGCAGATCACTTAGTAATACTCTTTTGGCACGACTGATGAAAAACATTTTTCCCAGATGAATTCACCATAAAGTGTCTGAGTGTAATTTTGTTAGTCAAAACTTAAATCTGAATGATGGGCTCAAAACTTGCTTAGGTATCCTCTTACTCTTAAATTAGATTCTTCTGTAATCCATATTAGTTCTTTGGAATCAATATGGTGCACAGCTTGGCTGAGATATAAAATTTCATGTTTAAACTAGCCATTGATTCAAAGCCTTGTGGAAACTTGAGATGAGAAGTGACTTAATAGTCATCTAATCCAATTCTTACTTTCTGGTGGGAAAACTGAGGCCTAGTGATATGCCCAAGGCCACAGAACTAACTGATGGCAGATTGAGAGATCAGGTTTCTTGTTTAAGAATTTATAGTCCCTATGATTCCGTTGTTCTCAACTTGCTTTCCTTTATTTATAACAATCGTGACAGAAGAGGAAAGAGCCAACTTCCCTTTCTTCCGTGAATATACAAAATAATAGCTTGAATCTGTTCAGTCTTGGTAGTGAAGATGTTGTATATCAATAGATTCAAGAATCATCTCCCCCTTCTCTTACTAAAAAACCAAAGAACCTAATTTTGTGAAGGCAACAATATGACCAGACTTAGGGGAAAAATTAGGAGTTGACTAAACCAGTGCTAATTCCATTCTCCTTATCCCATATCTGGAATAGGGGCAAGTATGTAACCAATTCTATCCAGTAGGACATAAAGAGATCTTTGGCAGGTGGGAAGGAGACTTCTTGGAAATAATTCTTTTCCCTGAAAAAAATAAGAGACAAGCAATGGTAAAAAAAATATTTGCATCCCCATCCTTGCCTTTCCCCTGTGATGTGTGGTTGGGGTGATAGGATACAATGCTTCTAACTATGCAGGCATCTTACAGTCATTAAGATGAGACGGCAAAGACATGCACCTCCAGACTCTGTTAGTAGATCTAAAGTGTTCCTTTTATTGGAGCCTCTCTTAATTGGCTATTTTGTTACTAATAGCTATGTCATTCTAAAAATACTTGCACACATATAAAAAAAATAGCAATCATTTGTGGGTCCTTCCAAAGGGCCCTTTCAGAGACTAAACTATTCCTTTTCAAAGAAAAAAAATGCTTTTTTCTATCTTCACAGCCTTTCCACTGTGAGCATGTTTAAGAGATAATTTGCTCATGCTTATTATCTGCTATTATAACCGCAAAGGCTTAGACTCATAGGCTACACCATAAAGTCTTAACTGACTGATTTGGTCCCTCCAAGAATGCCTCAGAAAACTAAATGTCAAAGGAAACACGGTATACAAGTGTGCTTCTGTTTACCCCAGTTATAAATCACCAAGTTATTTCATAGATCTTCCTAAAGAACAAAATGGAGAAACTAATTGGGGGAAGGATGATATAAGTAAAGGGAAAATAGCCAAGAATTTTTCACAATGGGAAGAACATATGAACCCTGGAATCAAAAGAGCATTCTACCTACTAAGTTGGATAAATAAAAATATTTCCAAATAGATAAGGCAAAAAGAAAATCTTTAAAGCTTCTAGAAATAAAGAAAAGTTACTCATAAAGGACAATAGTTATACTGAAATCAGATTTCTCAGCAATAGTAGAGGTCAAAAGATTGAAAAAATTCTGGATTATCTGGCTTACTAAAAAAAATTTCTTTCCCTTCCTTCCTTCCTCATCCTCCACTCCCCATCCCTCTTTTCTTTCTTCTTTCCTTTTTCCTTTCATTCTTTTCCTCAGTTTAATCTTAGCACCCACAGATTCCCACCAGAAGAACTATTAAAAACATATTCTTTACTAGACAGCAAAGTGAATCCAGAAGGCAGGAGTGGATCCAAGATAAGAGAAAACAAAACTTAGAATGAAAATTGATAAAATGTGTTAACAAATTAGATTAACTATTGGATGGGGAAAGAAAACAATTATTTTCGGGGACCCAAGAGAAAAAAAGAAGCATGTTATAGCAGATACTGCAAATGCATGTTGGTAGATTTTATTAATTATTAGCTGGAAACATACTATTAACTGACAAACGAAAATAAGTACCATCCACTGTGGTACATATAGTATGCTACCATTTATATGAAAAAAAAGAGGAAGAGGGAGAATATTTAGGTATATGTGTACTTGGTAATGCTTCCATGTCTTTGGAGGACTACACAAGAAATTTCTGAGCTTGCTTGCTTCTGAAGAGTGCAGAGGTTCTGAGAACAATGATAGGAAGATTTTACTGTTTACCCTTTATAAATTTTTGAGTTTTGAACAATGTAACACTACTGCCAATTTTAAAAAAAAATGAATGAATAAAGTTAAAATTAAAAGCTTAAGTATAAGAGTTAATTACTGAAGAATTCAGAAAAAGAATGAGCAAAAAAGTAAAGGAAGAGATAAAGATAAGAACAGAAATGAATGCTTTAAAAAAAACAAATAAAACCAAGAGCAATTTGGCAACATCTGATCAATTTGGAAATGCACATAGATATGGATCTGGCAATTCGTCTTCTTGGTGGATTTTTTCAGGTGCTTGCACCTGGGGAGTCATGTAACATTTTTGCTGGGGCCTTGTTTGCAGAAGCAAAACAGTGGAGACAAACTAAATGCCCATCAACAAGAAGAGGGTACAAAAAACCAAGTGTGGGAGGTGGATAAGATGAGGGAGTGTAGAGAAAAAGAATCTGACACTAAGATTGGCGAACAAATTTCCAGAGACCAAACCCTGCTGCGTCTCTTTGTAAATACACATTTATGGTTAACACAGTCATGTTCTTTTCCATATTTTCTATTGCTGCTTTCACATCATATCAACAGAATTGAATAATTGTGACCAAGATTATATGATCTGTCAACAATGCCTAAAATGCTTACAGTTGGGCCCCTTAAGAAAAAGATTGCCAACCCCTGTTCTAGAGCTCTGGTTTCTAACCCAACACTCTGCTTTTCATTACTAATATGTTGTAATGTTCTTAATCTCTAGTGATTTACCTTAAAAAAAAAAGTCAATACAACACTTTAACTATAATAACAAGGAGAATACAAAGGAAATCAATCATTCATAATTTCCTATGTGTTTTGATTTGTAAGGGCTGTAGCCCTTACAAATACTAAGAGGCAAAATAAGATAAACACTTGAATTTACTTATAATAAACAAATTCAGATTTTTGAGAATTCCATGGAAGAAGTACATGTAAATTAAAGGAATAGAGGTACCAGCAAACTAATGTGAGGATATGTATGAATGAGAGCAGACATATATGTATACAACAACAGAAACAGAGAAATAGCTAACTCTAGCAGGGATAGCTCGCCAAGACAGATTTCAGATGATCAAAACAGAGAAGATAAAGAAACCAAGTATTCTGTCAAATCAGTTGCATCTCATACTTCCATGTAGTATCCTAGTAATTCCTCTGCTTATACCTGGGATAAGATAGTGACAAAATATAAAAGAGATCCTACATTCCTCTGCCAGGACTGTTGAACACTAGGCAGGATAAGGACAGTCACACATCACGTGGACAATCCTATCCAGGACTGAACATTTAGCATCTTTATCTAGTAATACTCCCTGATCATTGTGACAACCCATAACTATTTGAAAAGCATTGTTTTCTGGGTGTTATGTTGTAAGGTTATTTCCTATGTTGACTTCTGCGGCTCTAGTTCACTGGTTTTCAGGACGGTCAATACCAATCATAGAGCAAATGATAGAAATATGTATGTTTTCTTTAATTCCTCAATCAGGACTACCATCACTTGGTGCTGATTTAGTGTTTTTAAATTACAATTTGCATATTTACAAATGACTTTGCTCCAACTCAAGTGAACAGACTTCCTGTAAGTATAATAATATTTCTTATGCACATATATCCATATTTTAACTTTTTCTGATTATTTTTTCTTCTGTTTATAATGCTTTATTAGACAATATTTCTATTCAATTACAAGTCTCCAAATTTTGCTGTCTTAGAATCTCTGTTTCTACACATCATTTAATTTTTACTATAACCTTGTGATATAATTAAGGCAGATATATTTGTTTATACATGGGGGGGAGAAGCAATTTATGCAAGAGCCGGCTCATTACTATCCAAGCTAGGATTAAAATCTTAAATGTTTCGTTTGTAAATTGGGCAAAGTAGTCAGTAGCATTATTGTGAAGATTTTGTGAGGCAATTATAATCAAGAAATATGCTCAAACACTGTTCAATCAATAGCAATGATTATTTTCAATAATGTTGCCAAGGAAGAAAAATTTTCTTCTTCTTAGGCTCTGGGGCTGGTATGAGAATTCCACTAGCAAGAGATCAACAAGGAAAAATCATATGAGTTTTATTTAAAAATTTTTATGGGCTCATAGAAGTCCACAGTAGGAATATTAAGAACTGAAGAAGGTATGAGGCCCCAAAGCTTAAATACCTTTTAAACAAAGAATAATAAAAAATGAGAATGAGGCAAGACAATAGGCCTTGGGCTAGGGGGAGTAAATTGAGGGATAGTGATTAGGAAATGCAAGGCAGAAACTAATAGCTGTGAGAGTTATTAAGTAGGTTGTTTGTATGGATCCATTTCAGCATCAATTCCCAGTCTTCAGTGATGAGGATGTTCCTCTCTTCTTTTCTCATGAGAAATTATATGATTTGCTTGCAGGTAGAATGAGAAAGATCAGAGAGCTTTTCCTACATCTCTTTCTTTTGTGCCTTCAGATCAAAACAGTCAACAGGCCAAAATGGTGCAATCTGGGGAGGCATATTCTAATCCTTTCAATGTTATCAAGTCCATATCCCCTCAATTTATTTTAATATAAGCTATTTTCAGAAACCAGCATTTTGTGATACATACTGAATCAACCAGCTAATTTTGAGACTAAGGTACACCAGAGCATTCCACATCTAATAGCTTTCAGGAACACAAGTGCCCCAGAGACTCATTAACCACATGGGGGACTGGAGGCCTTTTCAGATACTAATACAAACTTGGCTCGGTATCCTTTTTGAAAAAGCCAGGAAATGTTCTCTTACATCTTGCATCTACTAAAGTTGCAGTGCACAAGGATCTGGCATGTTCTGAAAAATCCCGATAATACTAGAGGCAAGCATTCCAGGGCTCTTCCTTCCAGGTTCCCATCAGCACACCTACAAACAAGGAAAGGAGCTGATCTGCATTTCAGCTCCTCCTCTTTTTTCCTACCCAGCTCTGAGGAGGACAGAAAGATGCACCAGAGTTGGGTGCTGGCTTCTGGTGGCACAGTCTAGAGGGAAGCCGTTAGCTGAAGATTTAATCACCAGCTTTAATACAGCTGGGACTTGTCTCTCTTCAACAACTTCAATATGTGCTGGATCCAAGTTCAGTCCTAGTCGTTAGTATCCCCAAATACATGTATACAACTTTTCCCCCCATCTCCTCTTCACTGTATTCAATCTTGTAAGTATGCCTTTTCCCACTTAATGTGGAATGGAGAGGTGAAGTTGTACATCATTCCACTCCTTTCATATCAATGTTCATTACCCTCTAGGAGAAATCAAGCCACCAGAGAGGTACTTTGTTTCTGTCAGGATTCTTGTGTGTCTTTTTCTGTCAGAGTAAATTATATAAATCTTAGTGGAATCTGAGAGAGTATAGATATTTTATTGTTCTTTCATTATGCAAGCAAACTCCAATTTGAAATATGATCATTTTTCACTGAAAAGTATAAAGATATGTTCTTTCCCCACCTCAGTTAAATGAGTAAAATTAAAGATACGGACTCGGCGACTTGGGGAAATATCTCTAACAATAAAATCAAGATTTCATGGTGATGAGAAAATTAAATAAATTTATTTTTAAATGCTTTGGCTATCCTGATGTCACATACCTGGATTGCATAGTTAGAAACTCTGTTTATTTAAAGTTGATTTATCTTTTAGGGTTTGGGTGCTTCCTTCTCTTCTTTCCCTCCTTCAGTCTCATTTTTCGTCCTCCCCTACCTCTTAATATTCTCCCACCTATTTTTACTTTACCTTTTAGACATAGGATGATGGCAGAGACACACACCCATGCACCCTCACATCTGAACAATTGTATACCCATAATCCAAAACCTCATGTTAGGAGAATCTTTCGAGTTATTTTATTTTAGCCATTCACACTGATCTTGGATTGAGTAATTGAGGTTCTCACTAACAACTCTAGGTGGCATTCCTAGTCATGGCTCTGTCCCATGTGGCTATCTATGACCCAACTGTGAGAATATTCAGTGTCTATATTATAAGATAAGATACTTGTAGTATTGAACAAGTGGAATGATTATATTGAACATTAACCATTATCTAGCAATGAAACAGTGTCCACTTGGCTACTAACCAGCTATTTTCTGCTAAATAAATCTAGACCTGAGGATAGAGCAATAATTAAACAAAACCCAGAAAACTACCCTGCTACTTCAGACTCCCAGTGGAGTATAACAGAGTCAGTGTCTTATCTCAAAATGAAGAGATTTTATGTGTAGAATGACTTGGGGGAAATAGTGCATTGAAAATAAGATATTGTTTTCATGGTTGTTATTAAGAACTTCTAAAAAACTTGCCTTAAAAGTACCTACTTAAGCAAAGACTAAAATTGCATTTATTTTGCAAATAAACTCTTGGTTCAGGTATTGCTTCTTTAGGCTTTTCAAAATTCCCTATGGGAAGATGAAGCACTATGGTAAATTAACTATTGAGCTGATACCCAAGATAAGTGACCACTGTAGTTTCCTTTACTATATGAAACTGCAAAGCAGTGTATTTTGTTTAATTGGTTCAAACATAGCAATTGATATTTTCCTCAGGCTAGATTTAACAGGC
Source organism: Glaucomys volans (assembly GCA_020662805.1). NCBI lineage: Eukaryota > Metazoa > Chordata > Mammalia > Rodentia > Sciuridae > Glaucomys > Glaucomys volans. Next base: position 171,388 of record JAJEJO010049716.1, read on the forward strand.
TCTTGTTTGATTTTAAGAACTACTTTGTTCACCATTTGCTCCTATGAGGTAGATCTATGGAAATTTGAAAACATTCCCACCATTCTTTGCTGTGAACAAAAGCATGCTCCATGGCAATGTTCTCAACAAATCTACAAATTAAACCCTAAGGTATTTTCTTTTGATTGGTTTGATTTCTCCTCTGTTCATATTCTATGATAATTATGGAAACTTTAATACAGATACAGTGGAGAAGATAAATTGTCCTTTGTCGCACCCATTCCAAAACCGCCAGCACTCCCACGTTCAATCTTCTTGGCTGTTGTTTCTGTGCTTCTCTTAGTTGTGATCACAGTCTATGCAAATTTGGAGAACTTTTTATTCTTATAACACTTTAATAAGAGTATTTTCCTGTTTTGTAAATACTTATAAACGCATTTAATCGTTGTATAACATTTCATCATCTAAAGGAACAATTTATTTAATCACACCTTAATTGTCACACACCGAAGATAATTTTTTGCCACTTAAATAAAAAAGTATAATGAACACTTCTATAAAAAAGAGTATATTCATTAACTAAGCAAACATATATTGAATGCCTGTTGTTTGCTGCGTGCTGTTCTGGATGTTCATGAAGGAGCAGTAAAGCAAGAAGACACAGATTCTTGCCCTTAATGGATTTGTATTCTAAAAGGAAGCAAACGGTAAATAACTCAAATAAATTAAATACACAGCATATTAGATAGTGGGAGTTCATGTTGAAGAATAAACTAGATAAGGGAAAGTGTAATTGAGAATCTGATGTTTGAACAAAGACAATAGAAAAATGAGGAAACAATCAACTGATTCTTCATCAACTGATGAAGAACACTTCAAGCAAAGGAAACAAATGCAAAAAAACCTCCTACATGCAGTTATTTTCAGAAGGTGTGGAACTATTGGGCAAAGTGTATTAACATACAGTTTAGAACACAGTTTAAATTAATTATATTGTATAATTAATTATAATAATTATTGTATAATTGTTATATATAATATAATTAATTAATTATATAAATTAATATACAGTTTAGAATACAGATATATTAATATACAGTTTAGAACACATTTTCATAGTTTTTAAAATCACCTTATCAATTTTATTGGTCAATAAAGCTCTAGTTGAAATATAATTTGTTCATGCCAATAATTTTCATGGTAATAGCCATTGTGAGAAGTTCTAGGTAACCTGTTGCCTTCTAAATTTTCTATAAAGTCACTTCATTTAAGGGAGTAATTCAGATAAAGTACTATCAACATTGCATTATTGTATTTATTGCTGATTTTTCTTAGGAATAAAAAAAGGAGTTGCATTTGCCTGACAAATGCCAAACTTATTTCACAGTTCACATGAATACATAAATCTAAGCATTTGTAAGATGGCCAATATAGAGGAAAATTGTACATCCCAGAATGATGTGACTTACCTATTACTGTAAATAGACTACAAGAAGGAGCATGTACTCATAAAATATGAAACGATGCTGCTTGTTTTGAACAAGGCTGGACATTAAGAATGGAATGTTACTAAATTTAGAAACCCAGAAGAAAATTGTGAGTTCTTGATTTAGAAACTTATTACAGAGTAATTAGGGCTTTTTTTTTTTTCCATTCTCCTCTTACCAAACATGAACCCTGCTATGTCATTCTTTCCTCTTCCTGCTTTTTCAAGTATGTTTTAAATTTAAAAAATCCTACTCTCTAAGTAGAAATAGTATCATTTGAGTGACATATTTCCCATTTCAGTCTGTGGAGTTAACATTCGCCATTGCAATAACCTCCTCTCCCCCAATCAATCCAATAGTTTTAAATAAATAAATATAAATATAAGTAATAAAATTAAAATGAATTAGGTATCAAATTAGGGAGCAGTTGTTAAAAGAGTTTCACATAACAGAAAACATTACACTCGCCCAGGCCTAGATGCAATTCATTATGTATTGTTCATGAAATACTTGTTGAGGACTAACATGACATCACCCGTTGGGTGGTTTGAAAATCCCTGAACATGGCCTCAATGACCCTCCATAGTCTGGACTCTGTATCTCTGCACTTTCATCTCTCACCCACTTGCTCCTCCTTCCTGTGGCTCCAGCCAGGCTAGAGCACTTTCAGATCTTCAGCAGTGTCATTCCTTTCACCCCCTTGCATATTCTTTGTATTTTCCATTTCTATATAAAAGCAAAAGACATTTCCTTAGTTTGTCTTTACCTCATAAAATTCTCATCCTTGATGTGTCATCTGTGAGCTTTTCTATAAAATCAACATTAGTCCTTTCTCCATCACCATGAATTGAGGTTAGATTTCCCTTATTAATTATTGAAATGTTTCCCTTCCCCTGCTCTTTAGCACCATATAATGATTGCCTAGTTCTCTCCCTACAAATGTCATATACCATAAATAAATTATGAACTCTCAGAGGACATGGACTGGACAATTTATGTGTTTCTGTGGTTCCACCAACTAATATAGTAGACATTCAATAAATGTATACCTACTCTCACAATTCTGATAAACAAAATATGAAATGCATTTCACTGAGTTGAGAAACATCCTATTTCCAAAGATAGGCCTGCATGATTTTTTCATGTGGCACAACAGGTGATTGCTCTTTATTTTTAGACAATACAACCCACATAGAGTTATTAATCCTTAACAAATCAAGAACCATTAAGTGAATGGCAGGTATCTTGTGAAATCCACAGGTTTGGGTACCCTGAACAGGTCCTTCCAAACACACCAAGAGCTTGAACAGGCACCTGAAATGGTCCATCAGAGTGAGCATGGGATGAGCCTAGCCTCTCCAAATGGTAGATGCTAGGAACATCATCTTTCTCTGATGATGACCCTAGAAAGGAGATTATTGACATCCAGAGAACCAAGGGGATCATACAGCCTCAACTCCGCTGGTGACACACTGATTACCATGCAATTAGAAGTTTCTTTTTAAATTAACTAAAAGAATCATTTAATCCTCATTAGGTAATTTAACTTAGTCATAGTAGGACTGATATAAACCTGATACTATGCTTTGAATGATGAAAAGGATCCTGAAGAAATTGAAAGCATTCTCCCTATTTTCAAAAAGCTTATGTAATAATTGGGGAAATTTGTCTTACGTATGGAAAACTCTTATCACACAGAAAAAGAGCAGTGAAAACATTGTTCCAGAATGGGTAGTATGATTCCAAGACTGCAGGAAAGACATCTGTGTCTTTTTGAAATAGATATAGAGCTGGTCCTTAGTAGTCATTGAATGTGAAAGTACGATCAGAAAGGAAATGTTGATAGAAAGTGGGACAACAGACCATGAATGCTGAGCAACTGGAGTGAGGAGAAGCTTATCAAGGTGCCAACAAGGAAGGAGCTGTGTTTATGGTTATCAACACCTTCATAATTCCACCTAAACCTAGCCCTCTAAGCCAAAGGAAACTCATTACTACAGTTGAATATTTCAAGAGCACTTCCACAAATAAAACTGTTGGGTAAATATACTCTTAGAAGCAAAAGTGAACAAGATCACACTGCATTCCTGATGTTTCATGTATGGTAGCTGTTTAACACATTTATGCTCAATGTTTTCAAATGGGTATGTCTTGGGATTGCAATAGTAAATAGGACTGTGATTCACTTGTAATGAATCAGATATCGACATAGATAAAACAGATGGGTTCACTGAGAAAAAGTATAAGATGTTAAGTCTATCATGAAAAATTAATGTTAAAAACAATATCCAACTATATGCTGTTTACAAAAGACTCATCTCTCAGGCAAAGACATTCACAGGCTGAAAGTAAAAGGGTGGCAAAAAATATTTCATGCATATGGTTCAAGAAAACAAGTAGGAGTAGCTATTCTCATATCTGACAAAGCAGATTTCAAGCAAAAATTAATCAGAAGAGACAAAGAAGGGCACTACATCCTAGTAAAGGGAATAATCCAACAGGAAGATATAATAATAGTAAACATTGTTGCCCCAAATGTCAACACACCCAATTATATGAAAAAAAATCTCCATGACATTAAATCTCATATAGACCCCAACACAATAATACTAGATGATTTTAATACACCCCTATCACTGTAGACAGGTCATCAAAATGTAAAATCAATAAGTACACCTCTAACCTAAATAGCACTATAAGTAAAAAGGACCTAATGAACATCTACAGAATAGTCCACCCCAAAACAACTGAATTTACAACAACCTTCTCACTGCATATGGAACTTTTTCCAAAATAGATCATATTCTAGGACACAAATCTTAGCAAATACAAAGAAATTTATATAATCCCATGTATCCTATCAGATAATAATTAAATGAAACTAGAAATCAACAAGAAAAATAATGGAAATTATATAAATACATGGAAATTGAACAATACTCTCTTAAATAAAGAATGGATCAAAGAAGAATTGATAATCGAAATCAAGGAATTCTTAGAAATGAATGAGGACAGGAGACACAACATATCAAAATCTCTGGCAGAGTATGAAGCAGTTCCAAGAGGAAAATGCCTACACTAAAAAATTTGAGAGATCCCCAATAAATAAGCTTATGTTCCACCTCAAGGCCTTAGAAAAAGAAGAACAAAATAACCACAAAACAAGAAGAAGAGAGGAAATAATTCAGAGCAGAGCCAAAATCAATGAAATTGAGAATAAGAAAACAACACCCAGAAACAATGCAACGAAGAGTTGGTTCTTTGAAAAGATAAATAAGATTGACAAACCCTTAGAAAGCTAACCAAAGAAAGTGTGAGAAGATGCAAATCAACAAAATCAGAGATAAAAGAGGAGATATCACCACAGATCCTTCTGAAATTGGGAAGACTATCAGAATCTATTTCGAAAACTTAAAATCTGGAAGACATTATTGACAAATGTCCATCCACATATGACCTGCCAAACTGAATCAAGAAGACACAGCAAACCTAAACAGACCAATATTAACTAATGAAATTGAAACAGCAATTAAAAGCCTTCCAAAAAAAGAAAAGCCCTGGACCTGATGGATTCTTAGCTAAGTTCTACCAGACCTTTACAGAAGAACCATCATCAGTTTTTCTCAAATAAATCCATAAAGTTGAAAGAGAGGGAACATTTCCAAATACTTTCAATGAAGCCAGTATAATTCTAATACCAGAACCAGACAAAGAAGCCTTAAGGAAATAAAACTACAGACCAATATTCCCAATGAACATATATGCTAAAATTCTTAATAAAATATTAGCAAACTTCATTCAAAACACATCAAAAAGATAATACACTATATCAAATGGATTTCATCCTAGTTATGCAAGAATGGTTCAACATACAAATCAATAAATGGAATTCACCACTTCAACAAAATTAAGGACAAAAATCACATGATCATCTCAACAGATGGAGAAAAGGTTTTTGATAAAATTCAACACCCATTCATGTTTAAACACTGGAGGAGCTAGGGATCAAAGGGACTTACTTCAACATCTTACAGGCCTTTTATGACAAAGCCAAAGCCACCATCATACTAAATTGAGAAAAACTAAAAGCATTTTCTTTAAAATCAGTAGCAGGAGAGTCTGCTCCACCACTCATACTCAATATAACCCTCAAAACATTAACCAGAATTAACCATCAAGAAAAGGAAACCAAGGGGTACAAATAGGAAAAGAAGAAGTCAGAGTATTTAGAAGACCAAAAAAAATTTCACAAGAAGTCTACAGCTTATAAATGAGTTCATCAAAGTAGCAGGATACAAAATCAACACCTGTAAATCAATAGCTTTCCTATACTCCAACAATCACTCAGCCAAGGAAGAAATCAGGAAAACCATTGCATTCTCAATAACCTCAAAAAAATAAAATAAAATTAAAAAGTACTTTATAATTAATCTAGTCAAGGACATAAAAGAGCTCTATAGTGAAAATTATAAAACACTGAAGAAAGAAATTGAAGACGACTTTAGACAGTAGAAAGACATTCTATGTTCTTGGATAAGCAGAATTAATATTGTCAAAATGGCAATACTACCAAGAGGAATGTACAATTCAATGCAATCTCCCTCAAAATACCAATGACATTCTTCACAGAATTAGAAAAAATAATTCTTAAATTTATTTGGAAGAATAAGAGACTCAGAACAGCCAAAGCAATACTAAGCAAGAAGAGTGAAGCAGGAGGCATCATAATATCCGATCTGAAATTATACTACAGAGTTACAGAAACAAAGACAGCATGGTATTGTCATACAAATTGACATGAAGATCAATGAAACAATAGAAGACACAGAGACAAATCCGCATACCCATTGTCACCTGATAGATAACAGAATTGCCAAAAACATACCTTGGAGAAAAGATAGCCTTTTTAACAAATGGTCCTGGAAAGCTGGATATCCAGATGTAGAAAAAGTGAAATTAATCCCCTATATATCACCCTGCACAAAATTCAAACTGAAACGGATCAAAGAGGAATTACACCAGAAACTTTACACCTACTAAAAGAAAACATCAGGTCAGCACTCTATCATGTGTGTGCTGGCACTGACTTCCTTAACAATACCCCCAAAGCACAAGAAATAAAACCAAGAATCAATAAGTGGTATACCATCAAACTGAAAAGCTTTTGCACAGCAATGTAAAAGATTAAGAGCATTAAGAGAGAGCCTACAGAATGGGAAAACATCTTTGCCAGCCAGTCCTCTGACGGGGGGTTAATATCCAGAATATACAAAGAATGCAAAAGGAAAAAAAAACACTTAACACCAATCAATCAATCAATCAATAATAAATAGATAAATAAAGTAACCCAAATCAATAAATAGGCAATAGACCTAAGCAGAATTTTCTCAAAAGAAGGAACACAAATGACCAACAACTATATGAAAAAAAAAATGTTCAACATCTCTAATAATCAGGGAAATGCAAATCAAAACTCCAGTAATATTTCATCTCAGGGGCTGGGGATATAGCTCGGTTGGTAGAGTGCCTGCTTTGCAAGCACAAGGCCCTGGGTTCAATCCCCAGCACCGCAAAAAAAAAAAAAAAAAAAAAAAAGGATTTCATCTCACTTTGGCCAGAATGGCAATGATCAAGAATACAAGGAACAATAAATGCTGGTGAGGTTGTGGGGAGAAAGGAATGTTTATACATTGCTGGTGGGACTGCAAATTAGTACAACTACTCTGGAGAACAGTATGAAGATTCCACAAAAATGAGAGGTGGAATCACTGTATTACACAGTCATCCCATTCCTTTTATTTTCCCAAAAGTTCTAAAATCAACATACTACTGCAATACAGCCACCTCAATGTTTATAGCAGCGCAATTCACATAGCTAAATTATGGAATAAACCCAGGTGTCCTTCAATAGATGAATGGATTAAGAAATTGTGATATATGTATACAATGGAGTTCTACTCAATCATAAAAAAATAGAATAAAATTATGGCATGTGCCTGTAAAATGGACAGAAATAGAGAATCATGCTAAGTGAAATTAGCAAACTCAGCATCTCAAAGGTCAAATGTTTTCTCTCATATGCAGAAGTTTGACTGAAATAAAGAAAAGGGGAAGGAAGGATAGGATAATATAAATAACCAATCAAATGTAAATTAATAGATGAATAAAAAGAAGTCTAGTAGAGGAGAGGAAGGAGAATGGGTTAGGGGAGGATGAGAGAAAAATGAGACAGAAAAGGGGCATCATGAACTGAAATTGATATTCATGCATATATTAACCCAACTACTAACTATAAACTCTAATAAAAAAAATTAACACATAGCAAAAAAAAAAACTTAGTGGTACTATGTATCTACAAAAGCATCAGAACATTTAAAGTATATTTACTTTAATTATCTCATTCTAAACATGCAAAACCCTTTGGAAGACTGATCCCCTTCTTCTTTTTCCTGTTTCCCAGATCTTCTAGAGTTGACATTAACTCCTATAGTATAATTAAGAGCTAAGCTGGATGATAATATTCACTTCAGTTTGTAGATAAAGAAACTGAAGCCCAAGGAGTTTAAATCACCTTGAAAAGAAAGGAAAGAGGAAGGGAAATGAGGTATAAACTTATGTGTTAAATAGGAGTCTTAAGATGAACATTTTTACATTTGTTTCATTTCACACTTGTGAAGAAGGCTAGAGAAGACTTTTTCAACCACCTGCATCCTCTTGTTAGCTAAAGGGTGCTTGCTAGTCTTTACTAGGAATCTTTCCATGTCTTATACTGGTGACCCCCTCTTCTCTTCCTTGGCTTGCACTGTGTTCTGATTTTTCCTTGTCCTTCTGGGACACTTCTCCTTGATCTCTTTCACAAGCTCTTCTCCCTTTTCCTGTACATAAAGTGGCTCCTCCCCAGATTTTATCCTCTCTCTATCACATCACACACTTAACATGGGTGATCACACCACCTAAAGGATGTCATTCCAAAGAAACACAACCTCTTTAAGTACAGGACACCAAACATCACTTTCTTCCCAAGCCACACACCCATTTCCTTCATGAATTTCACTCTATCCATGAATGATCCCATGAGCCCTAAACTTTTGGCTCTTCATATTGTTCTCTCTCCCTCAATTCTACAGAAAAATTGAGCTCAAGATGCTCCTACTGCCATCTGCTGATGCACTCTCCTCCCTTCTTATTCTTGCTGCCACTACTTTAGTTCTGGTCACCATCAGCTCTGACTAGATTACTACCACTGCTGACTAACTTCCTTTTCCACCACACTCCCTGGATCTGCTTCCAATGCTTTTATTATTTTCTTGTTGTTGATCAGATATCTAATAACGTGCATATCTGATAATGCCATGTATCCGCTTGAGACCCTTTAATCACCTACTCACAAACTTTAAATGCATACCTGCTGCCTCCACCCTGCTCCTCTTTGCCATCTCTTATTCATCATTTAGGAAATGAGCTCACTTGTTACCTTCCACCTGTCTGCCTCAAGCTTCACCTCCCAAGTTCGTGTTAGCTATTCCTTCTTTTTGTCTCAAAAATATTCATCATGTGACTATATGATTTCTTATTTATTTATTTGCTTGTATCTTCTACTAAACTGTGATTTCCTCAAATGCAGAAACAGAATATTAATCATCTTTGTATTCCAAGAAGCCAGATATATATATATATATAAAACCCAATAAATACTGACTGAGTAAACGGAGAAAGGGAAATTGTTAGTTCCATTTTCCTTTTGGAAATTTGAATTTAGGAAAGATAATTCACTTTCCAAAGGACACATTGCCACTGTATGGTAGAGTTGTAATTAAAAGCTAGTTGTATTTTATTTTATGACATTTTATCATATTACCACATAGAGTTGAACTAAGATTATAATTACACTCCCTCCCTTTTCTTGCAGTGCTTGGGATTGAACACAGGGACATTCTACCACTGATCAGTTGTCCATAATGATCAAAGGTTACATTTTGTTGAACCATCTACACTAACCACCAAACCACTATTTTCATTGGGCAGGAAAGTGTTAAAATACTCAGTTAATGAAGGAAAATTTCAGAGGCCCTTACTTTGTGTATTGATAGTGTTGACAAGCTGTTTTACCAAGAAAGGCTTATGAGATGTAGAAATTTATTTCTTTCATCTAATAATCTGGGGATTGTATTGAAGGCTGGTAGGGAAATTTGTGTATGTGTGTGTGTGTGTATGTGTGTGTGTGTGTATGTAGAAAAGAGATCTCTTACAGAATCGTTGAAGGATTGAGACCAACAGTTTCTTCCATCTTTCATGGATGATTTCCTGAGGTCACTCTGTTTGTTTTCATTCCAATATACAGAAACAGAAAAGCAAAAGAGTGTGGGAAAGCAAATGTACACAATTTTATGGATGAACCACAAAATCTGCATACATCACTCCAATTGCCAGTCATGTGACCCTTTACTAGTTGCAAAGAGGACTGTCAAGCATCCTCCCAGCTATAATCCTATTACAACGGCTATTTTTTTTTTTTGTAATTTTTCACATGACAAATTACAAGTCTCTTTTAGATAGAAGGAAAGATAGAGAAGAAAAGCAGGAGAAAAATTTAAATATTAGAGGCAATTTTCTCCATTCAGCTCAGAGACTATGGATTAAGATGCGAGATAAGTGCCCACACTCTGAGAAGCCCTGAGTTTCTTTGTTTCTCCTACAGAGTAGGAATGTTACTGATCTGAATGCAATTTTAGTATCTTATGGAACAGAACACAGTCTCTGGGTGCCAGCCAACCAATTCATCTGCTGTTTGACTGAATGTGCCACAATCTCTTTTCATGCTGAGGGAAAAAGTGACACGTTGGACTTAATGCAAGGTTTATGGGTGACTCAAGGTTTGGGGAATAATACTGACTCTACATAAAATTCTCTTTTTTTAATTGCTGACTTTGGAATCTACTATTATCATAAACAAAAACCTACCTGCAAAATAAATAAATTTACCATTGCTCCAGTCACCGATTTTAAAAAATTGACTGTTACAGGTTTTGAATGTATTTTTCAAGTATCACATAAGAAACAAAGCCAGCTCTTCCCAAGTGATAGGTCTTAGATAAACAAAAGCAAGCAATGTGCACTCTCAGTAAAAATAGCACACAAAAAGAAAGTGAGAAGAAAAATAACAGATTCAGAGAATGTTACTCAATCTGATCAGCCTCTATCTTGGACATCTTTATTAAGATAATACAAATGAATCTTTACTTATTACCAAGAATGTATTTTCATGCAGACTGAAAACCTGAACTGACCATACACATGAAAAGTCTGATTACAATTGAAATGTACAGAGTACCTGGCCGATAGAAACCCTGAAGCTACTTGAGGCAGTTATGCCTGAATCTCTTAAATATCCACGGAGATAATCCTGCCTACACTTTAACACAGATCCAGAATAGTATCACTGAGGATGGACATTGAAATGCTAAATAACCAAACAGCATTAGCTTGAGTAAGAAAATTAATCAAAACCAGCCCAAGTCAAGCAACACACTAGCAATGACCAAGGACCACAGTTGCATCACTCAGTTGCTGGAGAGATGCTCAGAAAGCAGGCTTCTTGAAATAAAACCTTTGCCTTTAATTTGTGGCACAGTTGAGTGCTAAGGAACCTGAATTATGTTTTTTATACCTGCTGACCCAATAAAGATGGTGTGGCTTTATCCATAAGGCTAGAAAACCCATACAAAAAATTATCCAGTAATAAAAAGTTAATTTGAGCATAAGACTTCCTGGGTCGATGAGTAGATCATTTTTAACAAATAATTATATTTTGTAGAGTTTTGCTTATTAATCTATATTAACAATGTACCCTTTGAATAACATGTCAGAATCATACAGGGTTAGTAGATGTTGAGAGTTAAGTTTTACTCTTTCTAAAATGACCCAGAAAAATCTCTAGACCCTGTAGTTTATTTATACAAGCAGATACAGGAACAACTTCTTTCCTTCCTCTAGAAATAATATTTACTACAAAGACAAAATTTTTAAGAACTTAAAAAATCTTTATTAAATATTAATAAATACAAGCAATAATCATCAACTCTACATTTCCCTTAAGGCTCTGGCTTTAGTTGGTAATCCCTAGGATATTGTCCATTTCTAACCTGTAGATGTCACCTCCTGGGATGCATGTCCCACCCTGCAAGCCAGGTATGCCTTGGCACCAGCTGGCTCTGGAATCCTCCTTGCTCACTGATGTCCACACTTTCTTACTGAATTCCACATTTGGCTTCTCGGATTTTGAACTCTGCTTGCCTACTGACTTTACTTATTGGCTTCAGTAATCTTGCAACCACAATAAAATTCTTGGTTCTTAAATGCCTAGTGATATTGACTTGACTTGTCATTAGGCTACTCTCTCTCAAACAACCCTGAGGGAGAATTAATAAAACAGACACCATATTGCTTCCCAGTTTGCCTTTTGGCTTCAGTGCCCTGAACTATGACACAGCTGGAGCAAAGAACCACTTTGTGCCCCAACTCTGGCGTCATTGCTTGCTGCTATTTATGCACTACTGAAATCAGATGGGTATGACTTAGTGTTATCGATCTTTTTGTTACCTTAGTGTTTGCAGTGACTAAAAATACACAAAATTATAGAAACCATAAGTAGAAATGCAGCTCTAGCATAACGCAAAAATATGAACATTTTCCATTGATGACATTCATAAAAGTAACTGTGAAATCACAATGTGCTCAAGTGAGAATCTTTTTTTTAAGTAAGCATGATGCCATTATTTCAAATACTGAATATTTTATTCTATTTCCTTTATGAAATAGTACTTAATATTTTACTATATCATATTTAAATTTTGATTTAAAAGTCAAATATATTGATCTTATTTTAAAAGTTCTTGAGATTCCTTAAAAATAGTTTAACTGACTTGAGGCTGTGGCTCAGTGGTAGAGCACTTGCCTCGAATATGAGGCACTGGGTTTGATTCTCAGCACTGCATATAAATAAATGAATAAAATAATGATCCATCAACAACTTAAAAAAATTTTTAAAAATAACTCAAACATATCTGTTTCTGTCTCTACTGGAAAAGTGGAAAAGGTGGTATCAGACAAATAGGTCATTAGGACAAAATATGATGACCATAAATATATATTTACATATATGATCACCTGATTTACAACAGAAGTGCAACTGCAATGCTTTGGTGGAAGGGATATTTTCAAAGAAGGTGCTGTATCAATTGTATGTCTATCTGGAAAATATAAATCTTGACTCTTGTTTCACAGTATGTACAGAATTGATTGTAGACAAAATGTAAACATTACAAAACGTAACTCTTAGACGACATCATGGTGGAATATCTTAATGACCTTAGGGTAGCAAAATTCACCTACACATGATACCATTCATCAGTAGAATACAGTATTCCTGTAAATCAGGCAAAAAAGGCTTTTTTATTCAAGAAAAGTCCTGAATTGATATTTCATATTAGATGATATATAAATGTGTTATTAGTGTATGCTTAATATCATTAATCACTACAAAAATAAAAATTACTTTGCCACCACCAGAATAGTTAAAATTAAGAGATATAAAATACAGAAATTACCATGGATTGGGATAATATGGAGCAACTTGAAATTTCATATACCACCACATGTAGAAATGTAAATTAGCTCCATGTTCTTATTAAACTCTTGGCCCACCACATGTAGAAATGTAAATTAGCTCCATGTTCTTATTAAACTCTTGGCCAGTAACTATTAAAGCAGAATACATTCTTGATGACCCAGCAACTGGACTTAAAGAATCTATGGACACATCATATCTGTAAAAATAAATATAGATATATAGATACACATATACAGATATATATAGATATATGTGTATCTAGATATAGATATGTATATCTATATGTATATATATGTATACCATTGATGTATATATCTATATCTAGATACACATATATCTAGATATAGATATATACACATATGTCTATATACATACATATGTATATATCTATAGATATATACATATATGTGAACAAGCATGTATAATATTTTGAAGAGCATTAACATTAGTAGCCCAAATTATAAAGAACCCAATTTTCATCACAATAAAATTAAGAAGTGAATTTCTATAGTTTCTATGCAAAATAACTATAGAGAAATAAAAAATAATCAACATGATGCCATATTGATCATTCTTATATATGAAATCTCTGGAGAAGCAATCTGTACCCGAAGGTGTCACATTATTCCATTTACATGAAGTTTTTAACTCATTTAAGCAAATTAATCTGTGGTAATCAGGACAATAGTTATATTTTTGGAGTTAACACCTAGTCAGAACAATACAGGACTTCTAGTGTTCCGCTCTTAGTTATATTTCTATCCACTGATGATTACACAGATGTCTTTGGAAAATTCTTTAAGCCACCCATCCCCTTAAGATCAGTAAACTTAGCAGTATATGTGCTATTCTTGAAATAAATTTTCAAAAGAATGTTAACAATTTTGTATGTGGCAATCTATAGTTGAAATGCTAAATGTTATCTTTATGATTCCAAAAATTAACTGAATTTTATAAACGAGTCATAGATATCACTCACACTGTGACCATTGTGGCTCACCTGTGGATTCTGCTCCTTGTCTCTTGGCATCAGGCTGACATAAGACCTATCTTGTCACCTGTCTAAATAATCATCAAGGCAGAGAGAAAGATAATGTGAAGAATCATAATCTAGTTCTCCAAACATTTGCAAAGAAGCATTCTTGCTTTCATAATTGTGGCCAAAGCAGATAACAGGGGCACACCTAAACTCATTAGTGGTGAAGAAATGCAATTGTATCAGGGGAAAGAGAACCAAAATGTTTGGTAAATAGCCCTAATGAGTACCACAACTATTAAGGGTATTATTTTCCTCAAATATGAAAATGAACATTATAGCTCTAATTAAAATGTAAAGAGATATGTAATTATAAAAGTCTCTAGTCTAACATTTTTCTCTCTAATGAGCATATATGTGAGATTTCACATTGGGCCAAATTTTAATTATATTAATTAATTTTTATTATTTATCTCAGTCTTCATTAATAATTTTGTTACTGAATAATCAATATATACTTCAAATGAAACAAATTGACTCCAAATTTTTATCTTGCATGACTGTGTGTTATAGATTAGACAGTCTTTATATTTGAATTGTTACTTGAACTTGGAAATTTTGCCACCCAATCACTATACCTATAGACTGAACAAGTGTATCAAGACTGTCTATAAATCAAGTAAGAATGTGCTGAAATCAGGACTCCAGTAGGTTTATGTTTAATCATTAAGTTGTTTTTGTTAAAAAGGATCCAATAATTCCAAAGTTTAATATCTAATTTGGACTTACACATCACTGAAACAGTGAATAATTTGTCAAAAGCCATAATAGATAGTCTTTATGTACACCAATGTCCATGGTTTGTGATATAAGTCTTTTGATATGGTGGACTTCTGTAATAAAATGAAAGCAATGTACAAGGTCAGTATAACACAACTAATTATTTATAGATTGTAAGTGGAGAATTTTAATAGAGTTCTCCTGGGAGTGTGCACTGTCACAGATTCACAGATTGTGCTTACTTATGCATCTAAAGGTAGATGGCATCAGATAATACAAACACAGAAACCCCTGGTTACCAGACAAAGCATGCTTGTTTTAGATACCTTTTTCATCTTTGAGTGCCAAGAGCTCTGCACAGGTCAAAAAACACAAGTTCTCAATAGCAATATTTATATAATACTTAAATACATTGAAAAGCTGAAAGGTATAGTGATACTTAGCTCTTTCAAGGAGAACATGAGTTTTTGGAGCAAGACATAAAAAAGTCAGCATAAAAAGCTTTAAGTTAGCAAAAGTTTACTTTAGCAAATGGTAAAGTTTTTTTCTTTAAATCCTTATAACAACTGCTAAATTTGCACCTACTAAAAGTATTAAAATTAATTCTGCATTACTAGAAGAATTGTATCTCCCCCCAATTGGCAAAAACATTAAAAAAAAAAAAAGCGTAGTAACATCAAGTATTGGTAAGGCTATGGATTAACCAGAATTCTGAAAACACGGCTAGTGGTACCATACATTGTTACTAGTGTCTCAGAGTGGACAGGATAGTAAATTTAATTCCAAGTACTTTACTTCTCAAAGGACAATAATCCTCTACCAGAGTGATTTTCTTTTTCTTTACTGTGTTAAAGACTGGGAAATTTCTTTTCAAAATTAAAATTGATGAGGAGGCTCATTTATGTAAAATGAATAAAAACCCAGCCTGAAAAGACCAAAGGGTGGATGGGTGGAGAAGGAGGAGATTGCTAACACCCCAAAACTCTTCCATGAGACCCATGAAATTTAGTTGTGAAGTCCACAAAAATAGAGACTATGATGAGGGCTGTAAAGAGGAAAATATATCAGTAAGGGACAATTAAAATAAATGAAGATACCCAGCCTAGGAAATCTTCTAACTGAGGGTGAATATTTATAGGATGGGCTTTTGGGTGGGAAGGGATAATGTACTCTGTGTTGCTGCTGAGGACACAGCTAGAACCAAGGAAAGAGAGTTACTAGGAAGAAGTGTTTCCTCTGATTTGAGGAAAGCTAACAACTAGCCTACCTAGTGATGCACATGTCCAGCTGACATGGTGCTCCCTGAAAGCAGAAGACTCACCATTATTGGAAGCATTCAGTGACTCCTTGATCCTTGTCCTTATCAAGGGTGGCATGGATGGGATTCCTGAATTAGAAGAGACACTAGGAGAGAGTATTCTTAGGCCCCATATGGGTCCATATGTTGTTAATGTTTAAAGGTCAAAGACTATGTGGTCACCATAGGCTGATGACAGGGGCCCTGTTGATATAAAACAGAAGCCAAAATCCACCTGTTTGCAATTTTTTTTAATCCTCTCCTTTTTTCAAAATGCAGCTGTATTTAAATGTTGTTTCTCACTGGGTCTACTGATCTTTATTTTCCAAGAATTTTTCACTTTAGAGTAAGCCAGAAGGACAAGGGTCAAACGATGTAAAAACCTCATCTCCTAATATTGGTCGTCAGTTGTAGTCATCCTCAGGATTGTTAATCCCTGGAACCTCTCTGTCAATCAACTCTACCTTCTCCCCATACCTTCTAGTTAAAGTGTGTAGTGGTGACATCATACTGTGCTTGAAGGAGTGCCTCACAAGCAATGGAAAAAGAGTATCTTTAGAACATTATTTGGCAGCTGGCTTAGTTAAAGATCCCTCCACCCATGCTCTACTAAAATGATTAATTTTTAAAGAAACAGCTAAATGAAGTTATTAATTATTTGTATGTAGTGCATTTGCTCTCATGCACACTGTTGTATTTAATTTACTTTTTAACGAGTAAGCCAATATGATTTTAAAATGATTCCCCATCTGGCATGCAGGCTAATAAAGAAAAGAAATCTACTAATTTATGCCATATCAAATTTAGCCTCTTTTTTTGTACTTTCTAATTACGTAGTTCTCAAGAAAATCAAACCAGAAAAAAATGTATTTAACCTCTCAGCTTTTTAGTACATGTACATAGCTGTTTAGAAATGGAACACTCATTTTTGGAAGCCTTAGAAATATGAAAACAGTATATGACAATTCTATCTCTATTATTTGTCTTTATTTTAATCATGCTATGTAAAATTGAATGACAACAAAGCAAATTGATCATCTTGCAAAATAACTGTCACCTGAATTCTCAGAGAATCATTTATGTTCATCATTTTGGTGGGGTATATTATGATCAATTTTTTAAAAAATGCTGTAAACCACATAAAGTATGTATGGTAATTCTTTATTACTTTATTTACTTATTACCCTTGATCCTAGTACCATGTCCCACATTGGATTGTTTATACATATGCAAACCTGGGGAGATATTAAGCTTTGCATCACTGTGATGAATATGCCCAAAAAAAACTTAGAGAAGGAAAATTTTATTTTGAATCATAGTTTCATTAGTTCAGTCCATGGTCAGCCAACCCCATTGCTCTGGGCCCAAGAGGAGGCAGAACATCACGGCAGAAGAGCATGGTAAAAGAAAACTGCTCAGTTCATGGCAGCCAGGAAGCAGAGTGAGAGCTCTGCTCACCAGGGACAAATTCTATACTCCAAAGGCACAATGTCAGAGACCTATTCTTCCAGCCACACCTTACCTACCTGTAATCACCAGTTAATCCATTTTAGTGGACTAATCTGCTGAGTAAGCTTTCATAATGTGATCATTTCACCTGTGAAAGTTCTTGCATTGTCTCACACGTGAGCTTTCGGGGGACACCTCATATTCAAACCATAACATAAGGTTTCGAGGTGGCAAATTCTTTTGAATTAATTTGCTATGAATTTGGAATATTTTTCCTGATTCAACATGTGTGAGTGTTTTGGACACACAGATCATTGTACACATTAATAATACACAGGAACAACAAGAAATGTTACATATAAAAAATCTGGATATTAATGAGTATGTGTCCATGTTTTTCCACATGAATATGAAATGGAAAAAATATTATTCTTATGCTTTCTAGATGTCTCAAAATGAAATTATGCTGGGGCCTTTCAGATGGGTTATGGATTGTCTGAAGGAGACCATGTTCTTACTGTAATAGTTGAATAGCATTGATTTAATTAGCCAGACATACAAAACTCTTATGGGAAGTGAGACAGTCAGATTGGAAAAGGGTAACTGCATCCAGTATTTGTGAAGCTCCACTTTGCTGCTGAGTCTCTCATGAGGGATGAGATCCAGAAAGCTCTTTTTTCTTCCTCAACAACAATCTTTTTTTTATTGAGTTTCCCTCACTCTGAAAGAACTTGTACTGGTCATCTCTGCCTTCTGCTCAAGAGGATATGCACAAATATGGAGTTCTTGTTCCTGAACACTGCCACATCCTCACCAGCAGGAAGCAAAGTCCTTTCTCAGTTGTCTCTGAACAAAGCCTTGTTCTTGTATTTCCAGATTCAAAGAAAGTTCCCTTCCCATGTTTAATTCTGAGAGTCTGTTTTAATATTATTTTACTTGGTTGGTGCTGATGCTGAATTTGATCTAAGGACCACAGTGCACTTCTCTGCACTGACCTGTCATTACTCCCTCTGAAATATATTTGGGAGTGTAATAATCTTTTACATAATGGAAGGAAAATGGAATCAAGTGTCAAACAATAGCCTAGCTCTCAGCTGATTACTGTCTGCATAATTAAGACAATTTATTTAAATCTTCTGAATCTTTGGTAAAATTAAGGTCCTAATAGTCCACCTGAGAGACACAGCATGGAAACCACACAAACTGATGAATGCAAAATAAAAAGAAAAGTCTTATAAATCCCATGTCTTTTCTCATGGTGTGATAAAAGTGTTTTGTTTTGTTTTGAAATCAGCTATTCAAAAATGACACTAACCATTGGATATACACCACTACACAACAATTTTACCATAGGCCTGGAAATCTTAGGATGTGATACATCTGGGATTTTCCCCCTGGTAATAAACATAAAGTATTCAAATAGCTCAACAACATATCTGCATACATAGACTTGAACAATCTTATTCTTTTACTATTATCACTATTTTTGTATAAAAGTCTTATAATTACTTCTTTTGCCTATAATTAGCATATCTTTTCATCTAATTAGCTCAATTAAATAACTAATTCTTTCCTAAAGTGCTTTCTAAATTGATAGTCGTAATGATTCATCTAATATCTATTCTACTCAGAAGTCAGAGATTCTATTTTGTTCTTAGTCAACCACATAATTTAACCACATAGTTTTAAAAAATGTTTACTGTATCTGTCAACCCAATATCACTCACATTCTTCATACTTCCATTCGTGGGAGTGCCCCATGAATGCAGATTGCAACAATGGATTTTCTGTGAAATTTGTGGCAAACCTGGTGGTAGTTAAAAAAGTTAATAAACATTCATGGAACTTGTTCCTTCAATTTCAGTTTCTTAAAATATATTTTATATTTTTAATTGACACACAACAATTGTACATATTCTGATATACATACATGTATATATATACATATACATATATATCTACATATATATGCCCCATGTATAGTGATTAGATCAGGATAATTGGCATATCCATTGCCTCAAATATTTATCATTTCTTTGCAATACTTTGCTCTCGTGCACACTGTTATATTTTAGTTTATTTGGGGTAAGTTAAATTTGGTAACAATTTAATTGTTGGTAAAATTCAAAATATACTCTGCTAGCTATTTTGAAATGTACAATTAATTGCTGTCAATCATAGTTATCCTGGCATCCTAGAGAACATTAGAGGTTGTTCTTCTACCCAACCACACTGCCCCTTTGGTTTTATAATGAATTTATGGACTTACTTCAGTGTATGTTGCAGAAACAAAACATTGCCAATCAACCTAATAAGCAACTCTGGATTATCTCACTCAGAAGACGAGAACCTAAATGCTTTACCTGAGCTTCTTAGAAACTTTAAAATTTAAATGTCAGTTTTACTTCAAGAAATGTGACCCGATCTGTTTAACTGCTTGGTTAATGAAGAATTACATGAAAACAGAAGGTGAAAGAGGATAGGGCTTCACGATGGTGGATTAGAGTCACCCAGCACTCACCTGTTTCTCTCCAAGGTAGAATCAAAATAACTGGAGAGCAACTGAATGTCAAGGTGGGTGACTGTGTAATAACACAGAAGTTCAGTAATGGGCAGAGACTTGGAGAAACCCAGAGACTTTAGGTAGTGAAATGGTGTAAAATGAAGCACACCAACACCAATCATGTGGCAGCATGGCAGAGGGTGGGCATAGAGGTGAGAGGAAGAATCCCACTAAGTGCAACTGGCACAGGAGTGGCAACTTGAAGAAATACAGTTTAAACAGAGGGTAGATGGGATCTGAATAGCAAACTGGCTCTGGAAAACTTCCCTGCACTTCCCAGAGTATTCTCACAGTGCCATAACATGGAGCCATTTTGAGAAGGTCTGGGCTTAAAGTTCTGGAAATCAAATGTCCCGGCATTTTCCCTTCTCCAGATACCCACAAAAATATTGCTGTATTGGCAATTTCCTTGCAAGGGGCCCACCTCCATCACTCATACACCCCCACCACAGATAGTTAGGACTCCATTACCTCTGTGTGCCTTCAGAATACTTCTTAACTATGAAATAAATCTTTGCCTGGGGAATTCTAAGTTTTGCCTCTCAATGCAGGGCATCTAAGAAGTATTCCAACTGGCTCCAGTCACAAACAACAACACAGGTCACCTGCCAAGCACATCAAAGGAAAGAAAAGATGAATAACCCCCAGTCTTTCCTCTCTCCAAGGGCCATACAGCCTAGGAAGACATAGAAAGAAAGCACTGATCAGCATAGGTTGCAATGATCCATTCTTGGCCTCATAATCAAGCATTTGGACAGAAAAGAAATTGTTATTTTTTATTAATAATTTTTGTTATTGTTTCCTTTGTTTTATTTCTAATTAATTTCATTTTTTAACTTCTTTGTTTATTCTACATTATTTTTGCACCTTTCACTTCTGTTGTATTTGTTTGGTTTTCCCTTTATTGTCTCATTTATTTTTATTGTTTGCTAAGAGGCCCTCATATAAAAGTGAAAGAGATGTGTATCCCAATAGATACACAAATATCAACATAGAAAAAGAAAGAAATTAAAAATCAAGGCAACCTGCACCTGGTAAAGTTCATAATTCTTTAGCAAATAATTCCAAATATATCAAAATGGTTCAAGTATCAATGAATTCAAAAGAATAAGTTATTAAAAATCTCAGTGAATTCCAAGAGGATAAAAACAAACACATAAATGAATTAAAAGAACACAATGCAATTGTTAATAAGCAAATTAATAAAGGAATAGGAGATTTTGAAAAGAATCAAACATAAATCTTGGAAATTCAAAGCCCAGGGCTGGGGATATAGGTCAGTTGGTATAGTACTTGCCTCACATGCACAAGGCCCTGGGTTCAATCCCCAGCACCACACATCACACAAACAAAAAGCCTAATAAATCTGAAATCTGATTAAAAACTCCACTGAAAGTCTCCCGTACTAGATCAAGTTGAAGAAAGTATGTTAGGACTGAAGACCAGATTAAGTAATTAACATTCAGATAGTAATAAAGGGAAAAATATAAATGAGCAGACCATTCAAGTTTATGTCTGGGTCACCATTCAAAGACCAGAATTATGCTTTATTGGAATAGATGAGGAAAAATAACTACATGCTGAAGACATAGATAATCTATTCAGTGAAGTAAAAGATTTTCTAAATCTTAAAAAAAAATGTGGACATTTATATAAAGAAAGTTTTCTAAAACCTAAATAGCATGAATAGAAGAGAACCTCTTCATGACACATTATAGCCAAACTGCCCAGACTACAGAACAAAAAAAGAAAAAAGCCACAAGAGAGAAGCACCATGCCATACTTAAAGGCAAATCCATCAGAATAAGATTTTTCAGCAGAAACTAAAGGCCAGGAGAGCATAGAAAGATGTATTTCACATTTCCTGAAAGAAAATAACTGCCAACTGAGATTACTATACTCAACAAAATTATCCATCAGAATTGAAAAAATAAAGATCTTTTGATAATGGAAGTATAAACTAAGAAAATGTATTATTTGACCATAATCAGAGAAGATATTTATGGAAATTCTACACCAGAAAAGGAAGAAAGATAATAATAAGCATGAGAATTCAGGAAAGAAAAGTTCTCACTAGAGAAGTAGACACACAAATGAGAATTAGGAAGGAATCAAACATTATTAATTAAAATATAATCAAGCATTTAAGATGATAAGAGAGAAAGCAACAAATAAGAATATGCAAAACAGTTGTAAGAAAAGCAACAAAATGACAAAAACAAGCATATACCTTTCAATAATAACTCAATGTAAATGGTTTTAATTTTCCATTTAAAAGATGCAGTATGGCTGATTGGATTGAAAAGCAAAACCCAACAATATGCTGTCTGCAACAAATTTACCTGACCAGCAAGACATACATGGACTGAAAGTGAAAGGATGGAAAATAATATTCTACGTAAACGGACTCTGAAAGCAAACTGGAGTAACTATGCTCATATCCAACACAACAGACCAAGTCAAAACCAGACTGAAACAACATAAACGATTACTACTTAGTGATAAAGGAAATAATCAATCAAGAAGATATGATTATAAATAAATATGTACTAAATGTCAGAGCACCAAATTTTATAAAGCAAACATTACTGGGCATAAAGGAAGAGATAGGCTGTACTGCAGTAATGGTGGGTGACATCAATACCCCACTCTTACTGATAGATTATCCAGGCCCCCCAAAAAAATTTACCAAGAAGCCTCAGAGTAAAATTAGACTAGAGATCAAGTGGAATTAACAGACACCTAAGAACATTCCATCAAACAACTGCAGAACATAACAGTCTTTTCATCAGCAAATGGAACTTTCTCTAAATTAGATCATATTTTATGTAATTGAGTAATTCTTGGAAAATTCAAATTTGAATTTGAAGAAATTTGACATTACTTCACTTATAACTTGCTTCCTGATCTGTGAAGTGACTGTATTTTGTTAAGCCACAAAACCCAAAGCACTGAATTGGAATCCGGAGGACTTAGAGATGAATCTTGCTCTTTCACTAACTAGCTGAAAAATCCAATGCTGTGTTTCTGTATCATCTTTGTGACACTAGGCAAATCACTCGACCTCTATTATGCCTCAATTTCCTCATCTATAAAAGAGAGTAGTAAAAGTGTTGACATCTTAGTATTATTGGAAGGAGTTAAAGAGATGATGATTATAAATGGCTTAGAACAGTACTGGGCTCACACTAAGAATGTGTGTTGTTTTTGTTTTGTTTTGTTTTGTTTTGTTTTTTGTTTTGTGGTACTGGGGATTGAGCCCAGGGCCTTGTGCATGCAAGGCAAGCACTCTATCAACTGAGCTACATCCCCAGCCCCCAAGAATGTGTGTCTTCTTTAACAACTGTATAATAATCTGTCTTGTTATAATTCCTATATTATCTCACTTTACAAAGCTATGCTGAGAACCAAATGACATAATAAAATTTTATTCATCTTTTAATAGTTATATAGCAAATTATACCAATTTAGCAGCTTAAAACAATGCCTATTTATTATCTTATGGTTTCTATAGATCAGGAAATCTAGGCATGGCTTAGTTGAATTCTCTGCTCAGGAATTCAGAGGGCTGATATCAAGTTATCAACTGAGCTGTTTTTTTTTCCTGGACCTCAGATTCTTTTTCCAGCTCTATGTGGCTATTGGAAGAATTCATGTCTTTGTGGTTGCAGGACTGAGTTTCTACAGCTCTGGAATTCCTCTCAACAATAAGAGACCACCTGCTGTTCCCTGCATGTGGTCCTGTCCATCATATGGCAGTCACTTTCTTCTTACTGACTTCCAATACCTTTTTACCAGATGAAGAAAACTTCCTTCTTTTCGAGGGTTTGCATGATCTGGTCACCCAGGATAATTTCCCATTTTGTCACAAATATAATCTGATCATAGATTGATACCTCATCGTGTTCATAAGGGAAGAGATCAAATGAGGACCAGATCATTAAGAGTTGCTCAGAATTCTCCCCTCTACAAATCTGAACAAGAAGTGAATATTAAAAGTAATATACAAATATAAAATAAGCATTTTCATGAGTAATTTCTACTATTGTCATCATTGTGATATGAAAGAATTCTTTATCTCATACAACACTATTCTTATTTTCAGTGGTTTAAATTAGATATAAAGATTATCCCAATCCATCTGATTATTATGCAGCTCAGAGCTTGGTATAGGTTTAATAACTCCTCGAATTCCTATGATCATTGGCTAAGATATTTATTTCCCACATATCCTGCTCTGGTTCTTGACTAACAAACCATGGCATTCTCCCAAAATAAAGTTCCATGGAGAAATTTCTTTCCGTTATTGTCACCAATCCAGAAAATACTCAACAATTACCACCCTTTCATATGTACCAATACAGAAATTCCCTGAGGTCTGTTTTTACTTGATCTTAAAACAAACTAAGGAAAATACCTTAATGATATTTAACCAGGAAGTAAGAGGACAGTCTCAGAGATACTTATAAGCAACAGAGAGGAACTCAAATGACCCACTTAATTATGGATTTGTCATTTGACCAGCACTTAAGAGGACCTCATCTATACAGAAAAGCTCAACAAAGTAATAGAAGAATATGTATAGTAAGGTTGAAATGCTTACATAAAGTGTTCATATTTTTTAAAAGAGTGGGAAAATTTAACCTCTAAATCCAAACAAGAAACATCTGGTATTTTGTAAATAGGAGGCCTTCAGGGCAAGAATGAATTCCATATTCCCACAGATATTAGTAAAACTTTAATACATGAAATTAGGTAGTATTGCACAAATTATACCTGTATTCAAATAATTTCTTCCACTGTTGGTGGGTATGATCTTGGATGAGTGACTCTTCCTCATGGGGGCTTAGTTTCTGCCGCTTTAATATGGGAGTATTACTGTCTACTTCAGGAGATGTTTGAGGATTAAGTGAATACCCCCATGCTAAGCTCTTAGAAAAATGTCTTTAAACACTGAATTTTTAACAAATTATGGCCTTTGTTCTTATTGCTTTGATCATTGATTTTAATTGTCTTAACTTTACATGGCTCCAAGTTTGGAATGTAGTAAATGCTCAGAAAATATTAACTTTCTTCACTCTCCTTAATTAAGATCAATTGAGGTGATCTGGATATACCAAGGAGGATATTTTGAATATTAATAATTAACAGGCTAAAGAAGTTACTGTTTAATTTTAATTTTATACATTTTTTTCCTCTCTGGTTGCCTGCCTGACTTTCTTCCCTCCTTCCTTGCTTCTTTCTTTGTCTTCCTCCTTCCTTCTCTTTTTTACTTCCCCCATCTTTTTTCCTTTCTCTATTTTTTTCCCAAGCAGATATTATTTTAAATTTCCGAACAACTTACGTCAGCAAATCTGGCCAAGTTATTTTCGAAGCAAGATCAATTTGCATCCACTACGTCACAACCTGGTTCATCATTGATTTAATTGCTGCCCTGCCCTTCGATCTCCTGTATGCTTTCAACGTCACAGTGGTGAGTCAAGAGCTTGATTCCACACAGCCTTTAAGCTCGCTTTTACTCCTGTACTTACTTTTTCACGTGTTCACATTTAAAATATTTATAGCAATTTGTGTTTCCCAGGATTCGTGCCAATAAAACTGCCAAGGTGCCCAATAACATGCAGGCTAGATTCTCCATTTAAGAAAGTTACTTCCTTTGTAAATCTGCATTACTTGTTTTTACCATACCAATACCCAGAACCAGGATATTTTTTTAAAAGCTTGAATTTATCATAAATTGGGACTCACTAAACAAATCCTTTGAGAAGGAAACCATCTGTAGGGATATAACCATTACTTTATATTACCTAGAGATATATTTTCTTCCAAGTATTTGGTGGTAAGTTTGAAGATTTCTTTTCCCTTTTATGACCTTTAAGTCCCCATCTCTTGACTATTTCATTATTCATTGGCGAAACCAATGCAAGACCAATTAAGATAGAGAGGGATGCTGGTGTTAAAAAAATTAAAGTAATTCAATCATTTCTTAAAAATTCTTGTAAAAGTGTTGGGTGGGACAGAAACCTGAATGATACAGTAATTGACCCAAAAACTTGAGAATTCTCTTGAATTGGTATAAATACTTATAACTTTTCCCCTTTCTTCCTATAAAGCCCTATCCTTATGTCTCCTCACAAGAAAGTATGCCCACTTACAGTGTAACTACTTTTACTTGTTGATGATTAATATTCTTAAAATTATCAAACACTTCCTTATAAATGGAGAGACTTTTAAGGAAGTCATTTTGAATCATAAATGCAGTTTTCTGCTAAACAACTTCAGCATGTAAAAATTTACTTAAATTTTGTTCAAAGTAAGCAACTTTCCTAGTCAGTTAACTATCTCCTATGGAAATCATATTCTTCATTAAGAATTTAAAGGGATAGCTTTCAAAATGAAACAAAGGGATGGATGCTTCAAATACAGTCACTATTGACTTCAAAATGAATATGAAACAGTAATCCTATTTAGTATACACTTTTGCATTTTTAAATTGCCTGTACAATATTGTTTTTTTTCTTTCTTTCTTTTTTCCTAAATTGGAAGGTTGAGAGTGTCGACATGGTTAAAAGGTTTATAACATAACTGAAAGGAAAGTTGGCAGGAGAAATCTTGTGTATTAATATCAATCAGTGCTACATCAAACTGTTACCTGGGCTTTGTAAAGTGCTTTTGAAGATTGAATTTGACTAGATAAGTGTGCTATAATGAAAGTGTAATGACTTAAAACAAGGCTTTTGGAAGACTGCAAAAGAATCTAGAAGAAGTATATAATTCACAAAATGTTTAAAAAAAAAAACTTTCTGAATTCTCCTGGCAAATTGTTAAGTAAATGTTATTTAATAGAATTCCTTTTTAAATTCTGTTGCTGCTTTGCTACTAGATACTAATGAATTTTTCATGTTCCATTTTTTTTTTGGGTAGTGAACAAATAGGAAACTCTTAAATGTATGTATATAGTATGCAATTATTTAAAATATATAGAATAGAACTATTTAGCACATTTATTCATCATTAACATATGCATTGCTTAAATTAACATGGATAAAGGAATTTATAAGTCAAATTCTCATATTTTGATGAATTTTAAATACTTCACTTTCACTGTTCTCAGCTCCCTTTTTCATTAGAGCATTATAATTATACAAAGTAATTGGGTTCATTTTGACAAATCATATATTCAAGGAATTTGATTTTGATTTTCTTCCCCCATTTTCCTCTTCTCCACCCTCCCCCTATTTTTCTTCCTCAACACTACTCAACTTCCTTTCTTCTACTTGTACATAAAGGTGAAATTCCCTTTGGTATCTTTATACATGAATATAATATGATTTCGTTAAATTCATTCCATATTTCTTCCTTTTTCCCTTCCTTCCTCCCTTTCATTCTCCTACATCTACTCCACTGATCTTTCCAATATCTTTGATATCTGATCCCACACATACAGACTGCTTTCTTTTCCATATTTTGCTCTGGCTTCCACACATGGCAGAAAACATTCAATCCTTGATTTTCTGAGTTTGACTTATTTCACTTAGCATGATTTACTCCATTTCCATTCATTTACCAGCAAATGCCATTATTTCATTCTTCTTTATTGGTGAGTAAAACTCCATTGTATGTGTATTTTCTTGATCCATTTATCTATTGGCAGGCACTTGAATTGATTCCATAATTTGGCTATTGTGAATTGTGCTGCAATCTATAAACATCGAAGTGGCTATATTGCTATAGTATACTGATTTTTGATCTTTTGAATATAGACCAAGGAGTGGGCTAGCTGGGTCATATGCTGGTTCCATTCCTGTTTGTGAGGAGTCTCCATACTGCTTTAGAGTGGTTGTACTAGCCTGCAGTCCCACCAACAATGTACCTTTTCCCCCACATCCTTGCCAGCATTTATTATTATTCTTGTTCTTGAAAATTGCCATTCCATATGGAGTGAGATGAAATTGTTGTGTCGTTTTGATTTGCATTTCCCTGATTGCTCAATATGTTGAACTTACATATATATGTGTGTGTGTGTGTGTGTGTGTGTGTGCGCACGCGCGTGCACATATTTTTGGCCATTTGTGTTTCTTCTTTTGAAAAATTTCTTAATGTTTTTGCCCATTTACTGCTTTTGCTATTTTTTTTTTGTTATGTTGAATTTTTTTATTTCCTTTTGTATTCTGGATATTAATCCCCTGTCAAGAGTAGCTGGCAAAGATTTTCTCCCTCTTCATAGGTTCTCTTTTCGCTCTCTTATTCATTTCCTTTGCTGTACAGAGGTCTTTCAATTTGATGGCATGTCACTTATTGATTCTTGGTTTTATTTCTTGAGCTTCAGGGGTCTTGTTGAGGAAGTCAGTGTCTGCACCTATGTGATGGAGTGTTGACTTTACATTTTCTTCAAACAGGTGCAAGGTTTTTGGTTTAATTCCTAAGTCTTTGATCCATTTTGATATGAGTTTTATGCAGGGTAAAAGACAGGGATCTAAATTCATTCTTCTACATCTGGATATCCAGCTTTCCCAGCACCATTTATTTAAAAGGCTGTCTTTTCTCCAACATTGATATTTGGCACCTTTGGAAATATGTGGGTTTGTCTCTGTGTCTTCTATTCTATTCCATTGGTCTTCATGTCTATTTTGATGCCAAAGCCATGCTTTTTTTGCTATTATAGTTTTTTTTGCTATTATAGTTCTGTTAATATAACCTGAAATTGGGTATTATGATGCCTTCTGCATTTATTTTATTATTCAGAATGGCTTTGACTATTCTGGGTCTCTTATTTTTTCCAAATAAACTTAAGGACTGCTTTTTCTAGTTCTGTGAAGAATGTCATTGGTATTTTGATAAGGATTGCATTAAATGTGTACATTGCTTTTGATAGTGTGGCCATTTTGACCTTATTAATTCTGCCTGTCCAAGAGCATGGGAGATCTTTCCATCTTCTGAAGCCTTCTTCAATTATTTTTTTCAGTCTTCTATAGTTTTTGTTGTACTCCCTTGGTTAGATTAATTCCAAGGCTAGATTAATTAATTAAGTAATTCCACTTTTTTGAGGTTATTGTGAAGGAGACGTTTCTCCTGATTTCTTTCTCACCTGAGTTGCTGTCAGATTATAGAAAGGTTATTGATTTATAGGTGTTGATCTTACATCCTGATACTTTGCTAACTTCATTTTATCAGCTCTAGAAGTCTTCCGGTGGAATTTTTTGAGTCTTCTAACTATAGGATCATGCCATCAACAAAGAGTGATAGCTTTACTTCTTCTTTTCCAGTTAGTATTTCTTTAATTTCTCAGCTTTTTTTCATCATTATGCCCCATGCATCCAGCATAACTACTTTATGAAGAATGTAAGATGGAGGTCAACATTTATGTCAGGAAGAAAGACAAAGAGGAAAGAATAAATCCTCCATCTCAGTGATTCTTTTTCTGCTTTCCACAAGACGGAACCTATGATCATTTTTAAAACTGGCACATAAATTTGTTAGCCTCTTCAAATAAATTAGGATGAAATATTTTATTTGAACAGAAAAGTTTGTTCAAGGTATTACACTGCCTTCCAAGAAAACACATTGTGAGAAAGATTATAAATTATGTTGTTATGCTGCAAATACTTAAAAAAAAAGAAAAACCAAGTAAATAAACATCCAAAACGTGTTTATCTTCCAGATTTTAAAAATATCCAGTTAGTGCATCTCCATAGATACCAATCAAAATGCATTACTACCATCAAAAAATATATTATATGCTTTGGCTTTGGCTCTGCCCATAATTGGTCATAGCAATGGTTTTAAATACAGCTCATACATTTAGTTATTGAAACTTACTGTGTTTATGTCACTATGAAAGGCAGTATAAGAGATAAATTATGAATTAGACATGGAAAGTGTGAAAGAGTAGGAAAGGAAAAGGTATGAATCCCAGCTTTATCACTTGCCATCTGAGTGCCTTAAGAAAGGGGAAGACTGCCCAAGAGGGGAAGTTAACATCAAATTAAGACTAAAATGAAGTGTTAACAATTTCTACATTTTTTGAGAAACCTAACAAGGTAAAATTTCTATCAAATGCTTTGCTCAATATTTGACATATAGAAAGACCTCACTGCATGTTAGGTGGCCTCCACCCCACCACCACTCTTTTTTTCTTCTCTCACCTTTCCCTTACCCCCAATTGACAGCAAAAAGGTATCATACACACTTAATAAAAGGGAAATAGCTATTTATAAGGTGTTTTGAGGAGTGAGCTGTCTACAATGGCTTACAATTCTCGACAAATTCAGAATAGCATCCCAAAAGTAATGAGTATTTTTTTGGATTATGTATTTACTTTTAAATGAATTATGTCTGTTTTTGTCTTTAATCAAAAACCAAAACTCACATTTATAGCAAATTGTTGACTCTGATAGGGGTAAGTGTAATTATTTTTTAAATGTACCAGCAAAATAAGCAGGCGGCCTCATCTGAACACCCAAGCTCATGTCCCTTGTCTTTGCAAGTAACTATTGTTCTTATGTAAGGGGAGCACCACATTATTCCTTTAAACATTCCCTTTCAGGTCAGAGAAAATGAGGAGACTATATCAATATCATGTGTTCAGATGCTTTTCTTCCTGAATTTCTGTTCCAGGTTTCATTTCACCTATGAAATTGTCCACATCTATATCTACTTATCAAATAAACTCCATTCCAGCAATGCCTAAGTGACAAAGTAGAGATTACAAAATCTTAGCATGTTAGCACCTAGCTTTCTACCAGTTTGAAAAATGACAGATGAGAACCTGGCTGTAAAGGAGAAAGTAAACCTTAACATAAAAGAATAACAATTCATAGAAATGACTATATAAAATGGACCCCACTATTACATATAACTGTGATCGATCTACTAATTAAAAAAAATTCTTAAATGATCATAGAATCAAATCACAATTATGCTTAACTTCAAGAAATTTCCAGAATGACTGTAAGTTAAAGTAAATGTGATGGCATGAATTGAACCCATGGGCCAAGTTGTGCTGCTCTGTCTTCCACCATAGGTGTCTCTCGTGCATCTCTTAAAGACTGTGCGGCTGCTGCGTCTTTTGCGTCTCCTGCAGAAGCTGGACCGTTACTCCCAACATAGCACAATCGTCCTGACTCTGCTCATGTCCATGTTTGCGCTCCTTGCACACTGGATGGCGTGTATCTGGTATGTCATTGGAAAAATGGAGAGGGAAGACAACAGCCTTCTGAAGTGGGAAGTTGGTAAGGGCTTACATTTGTCACATTTTCCAATTTTAAGTTGAAAATGAAGGTTGTCTAGAATTTGGAGGAGGTGAAAAATAAGTTTATAAATATATTCTTTTACACTGTCAATTTATTTCTCTTTATTGCTCTCTATTCAAAATACAAGGGACTTCTTTCAAAATTGTTTTCTGGAATAACCTTGTGTTTTTTGTTTGTTTGTTTGCTTGTTTGTTTTCTTCGGGAAATTAACAGGTTAAATTTTAAAGCTAAAGTGATTTTCAAAGACCAGAAAGGTTATAGAAGTGTTTAGATAAATAATGTGGTTTTATCTTGACATGTTAGTAACAGTAAATCACTGGGCAACCGGTCTATGACTGCTCTCGGTAATACTTTAAATCATAATAATCACTTATATATAAGGTTCTGTGTCAATAGAAAGATACCCCTTAAATTAATAGAAAAATAGTCCCTTTAAAAAGATAGAACTCTCATCATGGTACATTCTTTCACATTTAGCACTCTGAGAATTTTTTATTGTGGAGAGGACCAGATATTTACAAGTACCATTTATAAAAATTTTGTATTCCCCTAATACTTGAAATTTTGAGATTCTCCAAGTGTTACATAATTCTGCATAAATGAATCTGAAATACTAAGCACATGGGCACATTTTTAAATTCATGGTAACCACAGAAAATTTATAGAAAATAAAAATTCATAAGACCATAGCCTTCTATCCTAAAATATCTACATTCTTCTCACAGTCATACCCTTTAAAGAACTATCCCTATGTAGAAATTGTTTTTCTTAATCTGACATTTAATCAAAGGAATCTGTTTCTTAGTTGACTAGAAAATCCTGCCCTCATCATCTCCACCAAAAATCAATTCTGAACTTTTGAAAGAAACTCAGACCTTTGCACAGCGATGAAGCCCCAGGGAGTCCCAAGAAAGAAAACTGACCCAACTTTTCCTGCCAGCATTTAGTGGCCGGATGCATTTGGAACATCCCATGTTCGCTCCTAAACACCACTCTCACCATAGGACATATACAAAGCCTTCAAAAGGCTTCACTGGAGAATGAGTTAGAGCCTTTAAGAAAGCAGGTTCAAGAAGGTGAATCTCCTGCCCAGTTTCTTAAAAAAAAAAAAAAAAACTGCCTCTACATATCCCAACTTTATTTCTTAATTGCACAAAGCAACTTATTTCTGAATTGCACAAATGATGTGTTGTCATCATTTTTTTCCCAGAATGGTTTTCTTATTTTCCTCATCAAAGCATGTTTTCTGTGCCTTGCTGTGGATCTCAATTCTCAGAAACCGAAAGAGATTCATAAAGTTGTCGAGTAAAAGTAAAAGCAGCCTAGATAAAAATGAGACCCAATGAGAGGAGTTTGTTAAAAAGGGTATCGAGGTAATTTGATTAAAACATTTGCCTTCATCATATACTTTAGCCTTGTCCTAATGGTATTCCACGCATTACAGCATTAGCTCTCTGCCCTCTGTTTGGAATCCATATTAACATTCTGAATTGTGGTCAGCACCTGTTCCCTTTTAGACGTGACCTAATTTCCTTCAGACCCCAGACCTATACATTCATATTAATTTGTAAGGCTTGTCTAGTCTGAGAGTCTCCAGATGGGGAAATTCAGCT
The DNA here is from genome assembly GCA_020662805.1 of Glaucomys volans. Taxonomy (NCBI): domain Eukaryota; kingdom Metazoa; phylum Chordata; class Mammalia; order Rodentia; family Sciuridae; genus Glaucomys; species Glaucomys volans. Next base: position 204,413 of record JAJEJO010049716.1, read on the forward strand.
TATTCACGCTCTCAAATTTAGTTATATGAGGAAAGCTTTTTGTTTCATTTCCAACATGTCAGTCATGCCACAGATGTATGATCTAGCTGTTGTTTGTCTTCCCACAAACATGCAGAGGTATTTATTTTTCAAGAAAAAAAGGAACCAATAACCTAAACTGCCTCTGTATTACCCACTTCCTTGGGCCTGGTATTATGGTTTCTTGTGATGAATGAGAAGTTGTAAGCTGCAACACAAGACAGCATTGGCATGATGGGATAGTAGGAAGGGCATTGGGCTGGAGGCAATGGACCTCTCCTGTCATCATGGCTCTACCACTAACCAACTGTGAGATTTCAATAATTTTGCTCACCAGTCTGTGCCTCCACTTCCTCAGGTACAACTTGAGAAAGCTCACCATGCCACTGGAAAGTCTGTATTTGGTTCCATGATTTATGACTCTGTCATAGAAAAACAAATTCAATATTATTTGCTTCATATACATGTATGTGTACATGTATATATGAATGATAAGATCATATGCATAAACTTATTATAGCTCAGTGTCTACAGAAATCATCAATTATAGCCATCCAATATCAGTCTGAGGGTACATCAAGAAATGCATCCCAAAACTATGGCATGTCAGGAACTGATATATTCTACTCAGTTATGATAAGAACCACTGAACATTTATCTTTAGGGAGTTATATTTCCTGGTCCAAATACCTCTTAGGATATGATTAGGAAGGCAGTATGCTTAGTTGTCTGTAAATATTGTGTTTATAAACTTGAACAAGGACTGTATCTTCCTATAAAAATTATTCCCATCATTTGTTCACTGAAAATATTTTCCAGCTGAGATTTGTATACAAATTAAATAATTATGACCTTCTCCATCTGGTTTTATAATGAAGTAGTTGAAAGCCTAGGTCGATTTAGTTCTTACTATGTAATTTCTTCACTACTGGTAAGTGTTATCTTTTTTGGTTCAATTGCCATGAATCAAAAAATTTATCACACAAATAAAATCCACTTAGAGGATATATTGTTCTCTATTTTTGTGGCTAACATATAGAATCAATTCATCTTCCTGGAGGTAAAATTCCTTTCTAATCATTGTTAATTGCCCTGAAATGATTTTGTTCTATTCTTCTTGGCAGACCCTCTAATTACAGCTAGAGAGTGTTTCAGTATTTTACATTAGATGAAATCAGTGTTAATCTTTAAAAGGTGTTCCGTGTCACTTCTTAATAAAATATCTATTTTTGGAAGGAAAAATTTATATTTGTGAACTTGCTGTATCAGAAGCTGGTTATGAAGTGATTGGTCTGCTGTTCATATTTTTATGTATTTTGGCATTATAATTTAAGGAATTTTGAGGTTTGGATTATTGTTTCATGTAATTTTAGATCTAGGAGGACCTTAGGCGAGCTCTTTGAATTTATGAGGAGAAATTTGGCTGTAGGTTGTACAAGCTCCATGATGGGAAGGGTTGGTTCATTGTGTCCACTGCTGTCTCTCCACTGTGGGGCTCAGCTGCAGGCACATGGCAAGTGTACCCACCAAAATGTTGAACGAGTCAATGTTCAAGGGCATTCAGTTACTAATAAGAGTCATGGTACAAGGGCATACATTCCCCTTTTCTCTAGAAATCTAATCATCCTCAATATTATGAAATTGTAGAGAATGGCCTTAGCAAACTCTTTCAGGCTAGGAAAATTGAGCAAATTTAAGAAAAGAGGGATCACTTAAAATTTGGTCACTTAAAAACAAATATTTATACATGCCCATTGTATGTTTGGCCCTATGCTAGGCACCAGAAATACCAAATCATATATTTAACAAAATAGCATATTTAATATCATGGAACTTAAATCCTATTGGGGAAAACAAGCAAAAAATTCAAAGGGTGTATTACAGTGATACATTCCATAAGAGGAATATGCAGAGAGAGGTGACAACTGATTCTTACTATAATATGAGCTTAGACTTTCCAGGGATGGCCTGAGATTTAAAGGATGAATAGATCTTATTTGCACAGATGTAGAGAAAAGGGTATTTGTGATAGCAGGGACACATCTGTATTAAACAGTTCACTAGAACAGGCATAAAGGATGAGTGGGGGTAACAAGAAGAAAGGTAATAAGTCTAAAGAGATAGGTAAGCAGGCAGGGACCAGATCCTTTAAAGACTGCCATGCTTTAGAGCTGATACTTCATTCTAAGCTAGCTATAGTGAGACATAAAGTCCTCTTACAAGCAGAAATCCTTTAATTATAGAATACCAGGAAACAGGGAGATGGTTCACTGTGCTCCATCTTCAACATCTGTAAAATAGCAATAGTAATAGTGCCAACCTCTTTGGGGTTGCCAGTATTAAACTACACGACATGTATGAAGCATTCAGCCTTGTCCCTGGCACCTTATCACTGCTCAATAATTATCAGCTATCATAACTATCATAATTTTATTATGACAATTACTTCTCATGAAAGAAATTAGCATGAACTGTGATTAATGAATACATACATGGGAAGGTGACTTAGAACTTGCTTAAAACATGTCTTCTGGGTTTATTTATAGCGCCAGAGTGCATATTATGTACTTTTTCACATTTCCTAAAACTTTCTATTTGATAAGCAATCTGCAAAAATAAGTGATTTTTACATAGGCTCACAACTGCATACTTCTTGGAGATTTCCTTTTCAAGTCCAATGCCAGAGATAGGCCCCATATCCACCTTACAAGCTTGTTGGGATTCATCAAGTTTCTATGGAATATGGACATAGTGCTTCGAGGGTAAGATTTAACACTGTATTAGAGACATATCACCACTGAAGCTGAGAGCTCTTTTTAAATTTAATTTTCAGTTTGACTGCAGAGGAATGTTTCAAATGACCCCTTTTTCAGGGCAGGGCTTTGTTTGTGTGTTTGTTTTCAACAAGAAGACAAATGAAATTCTATATGTGTATAAAGGTGCAGTGGTGGTGCAGCACTTTCTTAGCTTACTCACGGCTCTGGGTTCTATCCCTGGCATTACCAAAAATTCTTTTTAAAAAAGTGTAAGAAGACCTCATGTATGTACATCTGCGAAATGGGTGTGGTAGCACAGACCCAGGCAGACACTGCCCTCACATAGTGTCTCGTGCACAGGATATTCTTGTTGCTGATAACTACTTCTCTAACCACCACCATCTAACCACCATCTCTGCTCCTACCAGTTATTGAGGACATCTTCAAACTCCAGCTACCTGCTCATACTTAAATATCATTGAGCAATGTAGATAGGAAATAGCAATGCTACTGAAGTCTTAGGAAGTGGTGGCATTTCTTTATTGGTCCCGTTTCTTGACTGCAATAAGAAACAAAAAGGGAATTTATTAACAGGACCTGCAGACTCAGAATTAGGTCATAGAACAAGTCTTAGGAAAGGAGCTATAGGCAGCTCTAGTGCAAAAAGGTCAGTTGCTGACATTTTTCAAGAATGGCCTGAACACCTTTGTGTCTTTGTAGATCCTGTGAAGGAATCTTAACCTCCACTTCTGATTCACAGTCCCTGAAGGGACAATGCAATTGACCAAGCTTAAGTCACATGCTCGTGTCTATGCACTGTAGAGAAGCTCCCCTCCAAATAGGAGATTAGCCAACCAACCAAATGCCAATATCTACAATAACTTCTTTACCCTGATGCTCAAAAAATGCTGACTGGGGATAGAGCTGGGGGCGGAGCACTTGCCTACCATGTGCAAAGTACTGGTTCAGAATCCCCAGCATCACAAAAAGGGGAAAAAATTAAAAATGCACTGAAGTTCATAAAACACTTATTAAAATAATTCTGTGAATCATCACATCCTTCAGAGACATCATCACGTCAAATGGAATTGGCTTAAATACGGAGAAGCAGTCCTGTAGTCCACATCTTGCTCACTCTAACACGGTGTAACCTTAGGTAAGCATACCTGAGTATTTCTTCAACTAAACTGTATCTTTGTCAATAGCTCTATTTTGCACTAAAATGTTACTTTATATTCTTTTTCAAAACTAACTCCATTTTTAAGGTGATGACAAGTTGAACTTTAAAATAAATGATCTACTTCAAAGGTTAGAGGCTGGTAATTGAAAGAAGCCCTTTCATCTCTTACTTCTTAGGTTGGAATAGACATACATTGTAGATCCCTAAAAGTGCATCTATATCAATGATCAAACAAACATACAAAAATAAAACAACAACAAACAAAGGCTAAGAATCTAGATATGTGAAAAAATGATTAAGTCAGACCACATTTAAATTTTTTAAAAAAATTGTTTAGATGTTAATAGACTTTTTTAAAATTCATTTATTTATATTGTGCTGAGAATCAAACCCAGTGTCTCACACATACTAGGCAAGTGCTCTGCCACTGAGCCACAACCCCAGTCCCAGCATTTTAAGTTTTTCATTGAAAATTTTATTCCTAAATCTCCTGATCCTCCTTGGCTCACCAAAGTTGATTGATATGAAGAACTCTGTAGTGTTTTTAAGCCTCACATAAGGAGGAAAAATTTATCAGGCTTGTGATATTGTGAGCTGATTACTTAATAACTGAATCAAATTTTCCTAAAATAATATAGAATATACTAACACTCTGCTTTGGGGGTTTTATATAAGGGATTATAAAAACTTTTTGAGATAACCCTTATCTGTAGATTCACATTCTTGAAAATACATGAAATAAAGAAAGGGAGCATACTAAAATATAAGGCTTCCAACCATTAAGATGATCACTATTGAAGGACTCCTAGATTTAACTTTTTTAAAGTAGGGCCTTAAAGTTTAATGTCACCCGAGGATCTCTGTAAAACACAAATTCTAATTCAGTAAGTCCCAGATGAAGCCCAAACCCTGTCTTTTCTATCATCTCCTGAGGGCTCTCTGTGTTCCTGGTTCCTCTCACCACACTGAGTGGCAAAGTTTTAGGAAGTCTCAGGTCTTTGGGGGAATGCTGTACTCCCAGTGATAAAAACCCCTAACCAGCAACAGTTTGTGCTTCCTGCCCTTTTCCACTGCCTTATCCTTTTTTTGATCCAGGGCATGTCTGCAAATTTATTTGGACATAGCTTATCCCTAATGGACCAGTGAGGTCCACTGAAGAGTAATTAACCTTAATGCTGAATCAGTACAGTACAGCCCTTTAAATGTCTTCCTCAGAAACCATCCGTGTTACTGTTGGTTCTAGCAAACCAAAATCAAATACTATCCATTTTAAAGGAGTTGCCAATACTCTATTCTACTTTGAGAAAAGGCTCCAAGAAAACAGAAAACATTTCCATGTTTTAGGAGCAAGATTTTACTCTTTTGCTATAAAGAGCAGATGTTTATTTTGAAAGCTCAGACTTGCTTTATATTTTGAAAATGGCAATCCACCTTGCTTATAGTAAAAGTTGGGGAAATATATATGAATTTCATTTATAAAATTGAATTTTCTGCAAGTCTGATCTTGTGTTTAAAAAAATTATTTGACCATTGAGAGAGTGAGGAATACAAAAGTAAGATTTTAATTGCATAATGTTCTCCATCCTTCAAAAGGGAACATCTAGGTTTCAGGTAGCAGACGGGGAATTCACAGGCTTTCCAGTTGCCAAGGTTGTTTGGAGAGGAGGCAGGAAACATAGAAGCTACAGTATGCTCAGTATGGTTGCTCCAGAGTTTCCAAATGTGCTCACACCTTAGACCAAACACTTCAAGCAACAAGGGATCTCCTGTCATTGAGAAATGCAGCTCACTCCACTCCTGTCCTTAAGGACTGACCAGGTATATTAGTGTAAGGCATATAGTGTGAGCCCCTAGAAATCCTGAAGAAACTGATTAAGCTTTCTTAACCCAAATGTTGCATAAGCATATTCTGTCTCATAATCCTTCCCTTGTACACATTATGAATGTTCTGTTAACATCCTATAAATCTGGAGTTTTAAAAAACACATGTTAGGGCGGGGCGTGTTGGTGCACCCCTGTAATCCAAGTGACTCGGGAGGCTGAGGCAGGAGGATCATGAGTTCAAAGCCAGCCTCAGCAACTTAGCGAGGCCCTAAGCAACTTAGCAAGACCCTGTCTCTAAATAAAAATAGAAAATAGAGCTGGGGATATGGCTCAGTGGCCAAGTGTCCCTGAGTTCAATCCCTGGTTCCAAAAAGAAAAAAAAAAAACACACACACACACACATTAGGGAAAGTTGCTATACCCAATACCATAATAGGGAAAATAATAATGATTTCAGTGTTTTTAAAATATAGAACACCACAAGTATCATCTCAAAGCAAATCTTTAAGAATAGGGAAGAGGTTATTCTCAACTATTAAATGGAGATAATGAAAAATAACCTAACTGGAGAGTCATTGATTAACTTACATAAGTAATGTATACGGAAGCAGTTTGCAAGCTGAAAAGTGCCATAGAATTATGATTTGTTGTGTTACAGTTAGTAATAGACACACAGTATATACACAGATGCATATACTTGTAAGTACATTTATCCCTCTCTCTTCCTCTGGAGACAGAAAGACAAAGACATCTATGTGTTTACTGTACTCTACCCCAAGCTCCTGTCTTTGTGTTCTCCCCATGATAGTGATCATAGTGTGCACAGAGTCCACACACAATTCATGTATTTAAGGGATAAAATACAGGAATGAATAGTGGGCTAGGCTTCTATACCCTCCCAACAGGTCATTCCATCCACATTGAAAAATGAAAACATTTGGGCTGGAAATATAGCTCAGTTGGTAGAGTGCTTGCCTCGCATGCACAAAACCCTGGGTTCAATCCCCAGCACCAAAAATAAAAAAAAGAAGTTGTTCTGAAATCAGTGGTTCTTCAGTGTTTGGAAGTAAGTTGCTCTGTTTTTATGTCTTCATAGTATCTTATCACTTATACTATTAAAGAATAACATACTCATGATTCATATGGTTAAAATGAGAACTGCCATGAAGTATAGATAATGATGTCATAGGAGACCAAAATCAGGATTGGGTTTCTATTGAATAGTCTATTTTGTGGGTAGATTTTTGCCATCTGAATACAGATTTCTCTCAGTATCCAGATCACACTTGAGGTGGAACTGCTTTCTTTCTCTCTTAAAAGACTGTGTAATACCTGACATACTAAGTCTGAAAGCACTACTAAGTGTTTATAAGCACCACAAACTAAGTCATGTTCATTTTGTGATTCATAAAACACTGTATAGCCAGGCATGGTGGTGCACACCTATAACCCCAGTGGCTCAGGAGACTAAGACAGGAGGATAGAGAGTTCAAAGCCAGCCTCAGCAAAAGTGAGGTGCTAAACAACTCAGTGAGACCCTGTCTCTAAATAAAATACAAAATAGGACTGGGGATGTGGCTCAGTGGTCGAGTGCCCCTGAATTCAATCCCTGTTACCAAAAATAAAAAATAACAATAATACATTATAAAAGTGTAGCATTACCTAAATGGTTCCTTGCAATCCATAGTCTATTTATTCCTCAGATCTTTTGAAAATCTCATGAAAACAACTGCTTGTTTTCTGTTTTTCCCCTCTTAAATTAAATTAGTTCTTTCTTGTTTTTCATTTGCTAGTGGTAAATTTATATACATATGTGTATGTATATGTGTATCATTTTTCTGCTCATGGTATTACTAAATAAAAAAACTTTAGCTATTATCCCAAAGAAGAATACACCACAAACTCATAAATCAGTAGTCTATAATTTTATTGTGAAAAATAACTATTACATTAATAAGGTTATGGGCATTGACTACAGGTGTAAATATTAAATATTGATTGAGTCTAAGCCCTTGATTTAAAGGTGAAGTGTGAAATTTCAAATTGCTTATAGTAGAGCACAGCTTTTGAACACTAAAATTTTTTTAGATGTTAATAGACCTTTATTTTATTCATTTATTTATATGTGGTGCTGAGAATCAGATCCAGGGCTTCACAAAGTCTAGGCGAGCACTCTGCCACTGAGCCACAACTCCAGCCGGCTAAAATTTTTTAACCAAAACACAAAGTTAGACAAACTTTGATGATGAAAATCAAAGCAAGAGCCACATGTCATTTTCCTGAGGATAAAAAATTTGGAGCAGCTAATACTTTACTATTCTCTAATGATGGCATGTTCATCTGAACCTTGCTATAGTACCTAGTGTATATTTCATTAAAATCCTTATGGTGTCTTTCATATTATGCCTCCTGCAACATTACACTGTGATTTTACAGGTCTTATTCCTAATTTAGTATCTTGGGATTTGTACAACATTGCAGTGAATCAGCAACTGTTAAAGCATTTACAGTTTCTTAATATATGGTAGCATTGATGAAAGATAATTATATATATTACTGTCAGCATGGTAGGATTTTAATTTCACCTGGAACACAAGAGAGAGCTAATAATTTCACTCCCCTCATCATCCCTGTCTCATTTTTTTCTCACCCCTTTTTTCTATGCTTCCCAACTGAATAATGGTTCAAACATGGTTCCATCTTCTAGCTGGAGATTATTTGGGTTGTTGCTGCTACTTATAGTTCTTACTGGATCCAGAATCCAAGAACTGTTGTTTTGTCGCATGTTGGTCTTTCCATCCTTGGGGAATATACTTGTGTCTTAAACATCTGGGACCCTGCTGTGGACCTAGACTTTGGAAGAGAGAGTCTCCTTTGAGTGTTTTCTCCAGAGTCTTGGGGATTTTTTAACGCTTTTATTACTGCATTATGGTTATACACAGTATTGGAGTTCATTTTGACATAATACTACGTGCATGGAGTCTAATTTGCCCTTCTTCATTCCCCCAGACTTCCTCATTCCCTTCCCCTGTTCCCTTTCCTCTACACTACTGGCCTTTCTTCTATTTATTTATAGTTTTTTAATTAGTGCTTTATAGATATACATAAAGGTGGAATTCACAGTGATATATTTATGTATGTACAAAGGATAATTTGGTCAATTTCATTTTACAGTTCTTCCATTTTCTCATTCCTTTTCCTTCCCCTTCATCGCCTTCCTCTGTTCCACTCATCTCCCTTTTATTTTCATGGGACCCTCCCCTCACCTTCTTTCCTTATTTTGCATAGCTTCCATGTATGAAAGAAAACATTGGACCTTTCACTTTCTAAGTCTGGGTTGTTTCAGGCAAGATCAACATACATAAATCAGTGGCTTTCCTATACGCCTGTAATCAATCTACTGAGAAAAAAATCAGGAAAACTGTCCCATTCACAATAATCTCAAACAAAAAAGAAACATACCCAACAGTCTTGGTTTCGAGGTGATTTTTGTTCCTCCTAAAGGATTCTATGACTTCAATCTGGAAATCTTACTCTCCTCTGACCTCTTTCTACCTATTGGTTTTTTCCTGAGTCATTCCTAAGGCTGCTAGGATCATGGATGGCAATATGCTTATGGCTTGGGGAATGCTGTGTACTTCTATTTCTAAATGAGTTCTAAGTTAAAGGTTTATCAAACAGGGCTGGGCGTGGTGGCGCACGCCGGTAATCCAGGCGACTTGGGAGGCTGAGTCAGGAGGATCACGAGTTCAAAGCCAGCCTCAGCAACTTAGCGAGGCCCTAAGCAACTCAATGAGACCCTGTCACTAAATAAAATGCAAAATAGGGCTGGGGATGTGGCTCAGTAGCCGAGTGTCCCTGAGTTCAATCCCCAGTTCCAAAAAAAAAAAAAAAGTTTATCAAACAGGAAACATTAATTTTAGGGTGATCCCAAAGACAATGTGACCATTCAAAGAAAAATAAAATGAAAGTTTATTTTTAGTAGTCAAGGGGAATATGATCTAGCTGAGTTGAGGCTTGCATCTAATCTAGTTAGTTATTTAATTAATTAATTTTCTAAATGCCCATGCAATTTCCCAGAATCATTTATTGACTAATCCATTTATTCCTTCTAATTAAATATGGCATTTTAATTATACTTAATTGTTACTTATGACTGTGTACCTATGACTGTTACTAGGTTTCATTTTTCTTCCATTGACAGTCTAATTTTACATCAATACCTCAAAGTTTTAATCATTGTGTTCTTTAAAACTTTGGTACGGCACGTGGAATAGGAACCATCCTAGCCTATTTACTTGCAAATCAATATTAGAAAAAAATTACCACCTTCCAAATCCAAGTGGCATTTTAGTGGGAGTTAATTTTAGAAATTAAATTGGTAAAATTAATTCTTTTATAGCATTGAGATATTTTGCCAGTCAAGGTCATGATATTTAGTCTCCATTTATTTAAATTATTCTTCTATATAATTAAGTGAAATTATGTAATTTCCTTAATACAAGTTGCATATATTTTTATTAAGTTTATTTCTAAGTATTATGCATTTTTGTGCTGCTGTGAAGGGAATCCATTTTAATTAATTTTGTTCCAATCACTTCTGTATAAGAAAATTAGTGACTTTGAAATGTTTTGCATAAATCTCGGTATATATCTAGTAATGTTTAATACATTTTAATTAATTCTTCATGGTTTAGAAAGATAGTCATATCATCTGCAAATACTAATAAATTTCTCATTGGTTTTAAACATTCATACTCTTCTTGACCTATTGGTTTGAGAAAATTATTTTGTTAAATATCTACTCTGACTTAATTAAGAGATTTTATTGAAAAGGTGTTCTATAAATCAGTAAAACATTATTACTATTGATAGTTGGTGATCCACAGAAATTTAACAAATGATTTTAAAAGATACATTTCATAAAAGGGCAAGCTATGGTGGGACAATTCTTTGTCAGGAGACTGGGGATTCTTTATTCTAGCCAAATCCTTCCACCGATGAGTTGTATGGACTAAGCAATTTTATCAATCTATATTTTTCCCAATTATCTGTTTTAAAATGAGATACTTAATGAGTCTGACTCCATCATGATTAACCCTTTTGAAAAATGAATGAAAGCTGTAGATTTTCTTTAATCATAAATATGACCATATATAAATAATATTTTGCATGAAATTATAGATAGTTTTTATATTCCGTTGTGTTCTTCCACACAATTCTAGTAATAAAAAACAAAACAAAAAAAACTTAGAGCTAGCTGATCTCCAAGGTTGTTTCCAATCTGATGATTTGTCTACATTACTTTTAAGAAAATTGTCTTGTTCCTGACTCTTAGGCGTGTTGAACATATATTACCCTGTAGACATGTCTCTTGTCACAGTGAAAACCGATCTGTCTAATTCATTTATTCTTAAGGTTCTGAACCTTTTGAGGGTTTTACACATAGCCACCTACTTTCAATTTTATGATGCAAACAAGCTCAATAAACAATTTCACTTTACAGGCAACTTTTCAAAAATGTAATTTCTTACTGAGAGCAAGCATTACCGCTCTCTAGATTGCATGTAGAGGTAACTTGTGATAGAAATGTTCAGAACTTTGTATTTTAATCTCTAAAACTGTCACAGCAAAGCAGAACACCTAACATTTTAAGACTTCTGGCATTTGGACAATGTTCCAGTCAGACCAGCTGTGATACAATTAAAGGCTGCACAGTGTAACCTTTGATTTTCTGGATTGTGTTTTGACCCCTGTACTCAATAACTGTATGAAACTGTGTTCACTTGATTTATTTTTATTTAAGCTAAGATTTACTCATAGATTCACAGGAGACCAGTGTAAGAAGGGACCCTAGATACCATATATTCTAAACCTTTCATTTCATTCAATTGCTTCTTTATGATAAGTCCTCATAATGTGCTGGGTATAATGTGAACCAGGAGTCATGAAATGAAAGGTCTAATCCTGGCCTGCTCGCTCTTCCCTGCAAAATAAGGTGGTTATTATATCAATAAAAATAAAATAAAATGAGAAAAATAAAAATAAGAAAATGAGGTGGTCAAAGCAAAAGGTCCCCAAGATCAATTTCTCTTATTCTCCTTTAGAATTATTCTACTCTCAGATACTTTTGATAGAAATACATATTTCTATTTCCCAAAATTTATGAAATGAACTTCATGACTTCTGGCCATTATTCTGAAGAAGTGGATTTGACCTGATAACTCTCTTTTAAATTTCTTTAATTTCTTTAGTCTATATGTTCTTTTCTTCAAGTCCAAATAAAACATATTTTAATTCCTAGCATTGAAAAGTAAAGATCATATTTTTAAGATATAATTGAAAATAATACATGAAAAATATTAGGACATCAGTGTTTTTCCTAAGTTAGTATTTTTCTTTCTTTACCTATTTTCTTCCTTCACTAAACTTAAAAACATTGGATACAACTTAAGAGTCCATCTGAATAGCAACTCTTTTCTTTTTTTTTTTTTTTTTTTTTTTTTTGGTACTGGAGATTGAACCCAGGGGCACTCCACCACTGAGTCACATCCCCAGCCCTATTTTGTATTTTATTTAGAGGCAGGGTCTCACTGAGTTGCTTAGGGTCTCACTAAGTTGCTGAGGCTGGCTTTGAACTCGCGGTCCTCCTGCCTCAGCCTCCCAAGTGCTGGGATTACAGGCATGCGCCCCCTCACCCGGCCATCTGAATAGCAACTCTTGATGTGGCCTCTCCCATCTACCCACTAAAATATTATGAAATCTAGGATAAAAACAAAATGTCATGTCTTAACCATAGCAAGAAATTAGGATCAACCATTAACCTACTATTCAAAATGAGAAGAATTGCTAATAAAAGCCAGGTAAATAGAATTGGGTTTTTTTTTTCTTTTTTTTTTGTACCAGGGATTGAACCTAGACTCAATTAACCACTGAGCCACATCCACAGCTCTTTTTAATATTTTGTTTAGAGACAGGGTCTTGCTAAGTTGCTTAGGTTCTCACTAAATTGCTGAGACTGGCTTTGAACTCAGGATCCTCCTGCCTCAGCCTCCTGAGCAGTTGGTATTACGGGAATGAGCACTCGGCAGGGTTGGATTTCTCAATGTAATCAACAGACAACTTCAGTTTTTTGAGACACCTCAATAGGAAACACTTCATCCTATACTCACACTCTGCCCTCTGATTCAGAGCCACAGTCTCAAAAAATGGGACAAAGTCCCTGTCTTGGATAGACCTTGCTTCGAATGTCTCCACCAGTTCCAGTAACCTTCCTAATTCTGTCCAGTAGTAAGAGGAACATTACCAGGCACAACATTTCCTATCTTTGAGTTGGGGGCAGGGAAAGGAAGCACTAAAATGAAAAGCCAACCATGTTGACTGATAAATAGAAACCCATAGAGTAAATGGAATTTTGAAAAATTACAAGGCTTTTCCAAATAGAATTTAAAATAAGACACATGATTTATAGAGCATCTTATAAACTGTTGTATAAACCACAGAATATATAGAAAAAGACAGAAAAAAAGGAAATATCAAAAACCACAAATGTATGAAATAATGAACCATTAAACCTCATCATTTTAAGGAATATTTAATGACAGGACTCAACAGAACTCAGGAAACATTTCAATTTAGTATATGATTCACTCTTGGGATAAAAAGGAAATACACATACATAACACACAAAGAACTAAAAACAAATTCATTGAAAGAACTAGAAATAAATTCAGCGAATAGCCAAATGACATATAAATTTCTTTACATTAAAAAGATAGTATTTTGGCAGGTGCCTTGGCGCACACCTGTAATCCCAGTGGCCTGGGAAGCTGAGGCAGGAGGATCTCAAGTTCAAAACCAGGCCTCAGCCAAAGCAAGGCCCTAAGCAACTCAGTGAGAGCCTATTTCTAAATACAGTACAAAATAGGGCTGGGGATGTGACTCAGTGGTCGAGCGCCCCTGAGTTCAATCCCCAGTCCAGCCACAACTAAAAAAGATAATATTTTGCTTGCATTTGTTGAAAATAAACTATGCATGGTTTCAGTGCTGTAATATATTCATTATTTAACCACATCTTTATTACAATCTCATGAGTCAGATCATTTCAACCATTTTATAAAAACCTAAAACTTGAAAAGTTTGAGATTTTTTTTCTAGAGGCATCTTTTATTTTTAAGTTAAGAAATTCAAAGTAAGTTTAGAACTAATAGAATGGACACCATACAAATGAAAAGTTGTACCCCATTTGTGCACAATGAATCAAAATGCATTCTGTAAAAATTTTTTTAAAAGAACTAATAGAATAGACACCTCCCAGAAACCATATCTTTTCAACATTTTTCCATATACTTAATCTCTATTTTCAGGTTCAGTAAAAACAAAGCCTGACACCCACTACCCTTTAATTCTCTTTGCTCCCTCTGTCTCTCCTTACCATTCTAAACCTGGTGCAAAAGATTTTCTTAGGTGCTACTTTTACCACACAAATGTATTAGAAGCCAATATATGGTATTATTTTTTTCTCATAATTTTTGCATAAATCATCACAAATGCAAGAAGTAGTGATAATGATCATAATAAGAGCAGCCACAAATGGACTTCCTCAGAGTCAGACACTACTCTAGCTACTGTAGTTGGATTACCTCATTTCATCCTTCATCAATACTTCTATGAACCAAATCTTATCATCTCTTTACAGATGAGAAAACTGAGGCAATAGATTTAATAACTTGTCCAAGGTCACACAAGGTCTGTCTTTTTACTTTCTCACTAAATTTCTTTAAAAGATTCATCCACAATAGTGATTGTAAATCTTACACATTTATGAGCTGTTTAAAATAATTCTTTTGCACAATAAGCCAATTTACTTAGCCTTTTGTTCTCTGAAGGGTAGTTCGTTGCTTCACACTTCTTGATATTACAAGATGTGAGTCATGAGCCATCAAATACAAATTTCCCTATGCACACACATGAGAATTTATTTGATTGAGATAGGTACAGGAGTACTTGCTTAGTCAAAGGATCTGTGCATCTGCAAAGTTCCCATCCATTACCAAATTTCTCTCTGAAGTAGTTGTATCAATTTACTAGTTGTTAGTGCTGTAGATATTCCTTTCCAGATCTTTTCCAACAACACAATTGTTAACAATCTTTTTCAAGATGTGAAATCCTGAAACAGTGCCTAATCCTCCCAATTTCCAATTCCCTGTATAGGTAGAACATCTTTTCATATGTTATTTTGGCCAGTCCTGCTTCTCTTTGATGAATTTAACACATATTAGTTTGCAAGTTCTTTTATAAATAATATACTTAATGCTATGTATTTTTGAATAAGGAGTCATTAAAATTTTTATTCAAATTATACTGGACTTTTGAAGCTAACTCATTGCTATTGATTTCTAATTATATTCATGCATTATTACAGAATTTGGTCTATAAGATACTGATTCTTCAATATTTGTTGGGTCTCAATGTGTACATATTTTTATGTACTTGTGCAAATATACACATAATTTCTTGTTCAAAGTTTATATATGTCTATTAGATCAAGCTTCTGAATTTAGTTATATATATATATATATATATATATATATATATATATATATATATAATTGATCCTTATTTCTATAACTATTTTTCCATCAAACTTAAGAGAAATTCTGTTTGGATGTTTTTCAGATCTCTTTATTTTCCATAATGTTTAGCGTGTTTTTTGTAATTCTAGTATATCCACTAGATTCAGCTTCTAGATTGAATTTAAATATTTAAAACACACTACCTTATTATATTTTCCCATTTTTATTTTATTAATCCAAATTCATTGTGTACTATTGTTCTGTTCTGCTAACTCTTGCAAAAAGGTGGATTATTTTCTCATATGTTTTGCAAATCTTTTCATTTTGATTGTGAGCTCTCTTCCATAGGGCTTCTTTCTGTAGAAATCCTGTGCAGAAATATAAAAGAAAACACATAGAATCATGGCTGTTGTTTGTGTTTCTGCCAAGGACAACAGGATTGTCATTTGGCTTAGGATCAAATTTTTAAATGTTTCTTAGCTTCAAGGTTCTTGTGCCTCACAAACAGTATGCATACAAAGCTCAAGGCTGAATTTTAAAAATTTATCAAAAGAGACAATTTTATTAAATTCTAGTTTCCTTGTCATTATCATAAACCAGTGCATAAATTATTTCTACCATTTTTACTGCATGGGTCACATTGAGTATCCCAGTTTTACACAAAGCATAAGATCCAGTGTTTTTAGGATTTAAGTTTTATCTTCTGTACCTTGCACAGCCATGAAATTCATGTAGACATTATTGTCATTGAATAGCTGTTTATTGCTTTCCCCCTAATGGCACCACCACCACAATGCCAACTGATGAATTTCCACCTCCTTCTCCTCCTTATATGAAGACAAAATTGTTCTCTATATATGTGTGTGTGCGTATCCTACAAAATTTTCAGTATTTAATATAAAATATGTATACATGTATATATGTGCATGTATATACACACATATTTTTAGTATTTATAAGTGTTTTTAGCAAATGGGCTTGCAAATGCATCGTCTCTAAGTTCATGATCTTGCCAGAACCACAGTATCCACTTATGCCCAAATATTATAATTTAAATTCCAGTGGATATTTTTTTGACTTGTTTTCTGTGAAATGCATGAATAGTTGTTATCTGGTTCATAAAAGTGTTAATTACTCTAGAACTTATTTCTATTTGGACCACCTTGATGGGGGGAAATCATTTTGACTTAAGACCTCAAATTTCCAGTCCTTCAAACAGAATTATTAGATACTACGAAAAGAAATTATGCTACTGTTTTGAGAGGAGATCATTAAACTGTTTAATGCATAATTACTTCTTTCTAGCTATCATGTCAATCACGGTGATTCTTTGGGAATGTGTGACCATTTCATATACTACAAATTATATTCATAAGCAACTTTGAATGTAGAGAAAAATAAAATAGAGAAAAATCCACCTATGAAATGATTGCATTTAAACCCTACAAAATTTTCAGTAGTTACTACAAAATAAATATCCATTGAGTCTCTCAAAGGATCGTAGTTCTGTGAATGGTGAACAATATCAGAGGTTCAGTGAAGGGATTAGACAAAGGGGAATGAAAGGAAGGGAAGGGGAGAGGAATAGGAAAGACATAGAATGAATCAGACATAACTTTCCTATGTTCATATATGAATACACCACAGTGAATCTCAACATCATGTACAACCACCATGAATGAGAATTCCTCATTAGAATAAGCTATGCTCCATGTATGTATATGTCAAAATACACCCTGCTGTCATGTATATCTAAAACGAAGGAAAGAAGAATAAGAAAGAGAAAAAGGAATTGAAATATAGAACCTGCCTTCTAGAAATGTACTCTCTTGTTAGAATGCCAAAAGTGGACACAAAGAAAGTGAAAAAACGTTTTTAATTAATTAATTTTTTTATTTTTACAGACTGCATTTTGATTCATTGTATTAAAATGGGGTACAACTTTTCATTTCTATGGTTGTGCATGATGTAGATTCGTACCATTCGTGTAATCATACATGTACATAGGGTGATGATGTCTGTCTCAATCCACCATCTTTCATACCCCTGCCCCCTAAAAAAATTTTTAAAAGACAAAAAAGTAAATCTGGCACAAGTTTGTACAAGTAAAAACTTCCTGAGAAGTTGAGGAGAGGTAGAAGTAATCCTGACTGGATCTCTCTGCAAGTGGCATTTGAGCAGGGCCTCAAAAACTTTCACTTTGAAGCAGGTTCACCTGAATATATTTTAGGTAAGAAATTCAGTGTGAATAAGTGCATGGAAGTAGGAAATCTCAGCATGTTTTTGAGAAATTGTGAATGGATCCATTTGTTCATGCTAGAAAATTAATGAATAGTTGTAGTTGGAAGATTTTTTAAAAACCTTATGGAGAAAAGGACATTGGCATACATGGATGAATCAGGCCAGGTACTAAATGAAAGGTTGATACAATTAAGTTCTGGAAGACATGAAGAGTGCAAGTCCATCTGAGGGACTGGCTCCACCATCTAACTCCAGCACCAACGGAGAAGATGTGTGGCCACGTATTCTTTTTCCAGAGTATATGGAATCAGAATATTTTGGCAAATGGCTAATATTTAAGTAGTAGCAAATAATTCAGTAACTGAAAAGCCTAGTATTAAGCACGAAACAAAATATTGGTGGACATGATTACACCCACAGGTCACTAATTTACATCCCAGAGAAAGAGAACATGAAAAAAACAGTTTGAGGTTCTAGCTGCAGTGTGTAGTATGACTCTTTAGACAAGAGAGACCAGAGAAGGTGTGACTTGATCAGCTGATTAATACAATATTTCAAATCTTAATCCAAACTCAAAAGAGAGAAACATAGAAAATACTTTTCTTCACATTATTTTGCCAACTACAGGTTGTCATTCCAGCTGTACATTCTCGGGGAAAGGAATAGGAAGCTGTTCTTAGGTAATTGGTCTCACATCCTATACACTTGCACTAATGAAAAGTTTTCCTCTGTTTGTTATCTTAATTGTGTTTTTATAAAGGAGTTTTGCATTTACAAAGAATTTCCACTAGAATACTCCCCCCTATGAGATTTTAACAAACATGAACATAACTCATAGATAAATGATAGGAAATAAAAGATAATTAAACATTTTATCTAAACTAATTAGACATCTGGTGTAAAAATTTCAATCCCTCTTTTCCCCTTTCTTGACGTGTGTATGTGTGGGTGTTTGCTTTGTATTCAGAATTTTTCCGACTAGCCACCAAGAGAAGAAATAATGAAAATGTGTTTTGTAGTCTTCAATCCTAAGGATGCCATTGCCAAAATCTTCTTGCTAACATGTCCTTTATCTCGATATAGTCTTTTGCTTTTTTGTTTTTATTTTTTTCATTGAGAATAGTCAGAAAAGACCATTTTAATTCCTCAGAAACTCAGAACCCAAAACCCCATTTAAGACTTTTTAAAAAAATGATTTATGAGCCCTCCCTTTTCAAAAATTAGTGAATTCACATTCTACTATATTTGTCCACACCCTTGTTCTCTCTATCCATGCTCAAATAGGCAAAGATTAGATAGCAGATGACCCATTCCATTGAAACATTAGGGACATAAATAAAAGTTACCATGCATCTAGTTTTATGTAACATTTGACATCTACATGCATTTTCTATTAAGATATTTAAAATTAACCTTTGGTTTGACAGCCATCTGTGAACCTATGTATGTTTTCTTACAATACAATATTTTACGACAGTGTTTAGGACCTTGTGTTCTGAAGCCTAGCACCCTTTCTTAACTATCTATGTAAATTTATGGGAGCTGCTTGATGAAGCTATAACTTCTACAGTAGACAAGATTAGCTGCTTTACCAGGTTGTCATGATTAAATAATGGGAAGTGATTACTAAATGTTCAGTCCATGGTCATTGCTACTGCTGCCACTGGCTACTGTTAATTGTCTTACTATGGTCACTATTATTGACATGCAATATTTTATTAACATGACCATGACAGCTGATTTTGTTCCTGAGAAACTGTAGGCAACTCTTTTGCTATGTAGAAGCCAGCACCCCAACTGCCTGCCGTCTCTGCTGAAAGCCTGCTGCTGATGGTCAGGGATTACAGGCTTATTTTTAGCAATCTCTGTAGCCTGAAATGGAATTCTGTCAAGGTTGGTTTTTTTTGAGTCTGACACACAGAAGGAGAGTGGTGTTTCTAATTTTATCATCTTCCCAGAAAATCGTGTATTAAGAGCTAGCTAATTTCATTAATTTTTAAAATATACTGGTTTAGGCTTACAGGTTGCAAAACTGCTCTGTGGCTGAAATGGTGTATTTGGGCATATGTGGTGACCCTGTGACCACTGGGGAGGAACTCAGGAAACAGTTCCAAAGAGTCATTTAGGGCATGGTTCATATCAAGAGCATGTCATCAGGGAGGGCTTCTGATTCCAGACTCCTATACAGTATTTTTTTTTTCTGTTTGATGCAAAATGTTTGTGCACACAAATACAAATTTATCTGCCAAAATCCAAAAATAATAAAATTCCATGATATATTAGGATTCAGTAGAGTTAGAGATACCTATATGTGCAATCCAGTATTATTTGGAGGAAAACTGAGAATATGTGACTCCATGGTATCTCTGTTAACAACATGCTTGGTGGATGGTATTAAATAAATCATGTTATGATGGTCATTCTTTACAGATATCATCATCATATCGACTGTGTGTATGTGAGAGGTGGTACAGGGAAAGATAGAAGATAAAGGGAGATAAACAAGTAACTCATTGACACAGCCAACTTATAGGATTGGTAGAATGTGAAATTCTTTTAAATTGGTGAAATAAACACTTTTCATTCTATAAGAAGGAAATATTATGTTTTAGGTGGAAAGCTTAATGAAACAATTTTAGCAATATTCTCTATTATTATGAGTCACTAATTACTTTAGGGAGTATCATTTGGACAATTAAAAAATCTTTATCTGACCAAATATTGATTCTGCTGAGTATCAAGTATTTTGATCCTGCCATTTTGAAGCTACTCCATTAATCCTGTGAATGTTTTGTCCCCACTCTCTTGATCCCTAAGGATATTTCCATTGTGTGTTTAGTAATATGGCCATTCTTATTAGAGTAATAGAATATTTCTACTTTCATCTGAAGGGTACTTTTTAAGAATTTTGCTAAATTAATCTAATTTTTGGATTAGATATTTATATAGACAATTTTTAAATATTCCTTAATTTTACTGAAATTACTGTTTATGAAATCTTTTCTATGTAAACTTCACACCAAAGATTTACTCAATCAATCAATTTTAAAAATTCCACACTGGATATGATGAGCTTTCTTTTGTAAATTTTCTCAATTTAATTTTTCAAAAGCTAATTTTTCCCAAGAAAAATTTTATTCTTCTATCAATTTTTGGTCAACAATAAATTTTCTCTGTATGTTTTTAGCTATTTTGCATTTTGTTCTTTATTGAATATTTGTTCATTTTACTGTGTCTTATTTTTCCTTAATCAAGGTTTGCTCTCTTCAGTGTTCCCAAGGAATGCTAAATTTCTTTTTTTTTTTAAGAAAATCACATTTTTATTAGTTTCACAGTGATTTGGCAACACTGATTCCTTCCGTCCCAGTCTCATGAACATGTGTGTATGTGTGTACACACACACATTTGGGAGATAAAAAATTCATCATTACTTAAATATTCCAAGAAGGGGAAAATGAACTGAATGTTTCCCTCTCACTGGGTACATAAGGTATGCTAAATTTCAATCAGGTCTTTTTGTTTTGTTTTGTTTGACATACCCTGTTTGAAGCATGTTCAATTGTATTTGTCTCATTTCTACCAATCATGCTTGGTGGCTGGATAGCATAATTTAAATATGTATTTATTTCTGAGAGCAAAGAAATGCTTTGGAACAAGGAACAAAGAACATAAACTAGTACCAACCGTATCTTAGGGGAGGCAGGGGTCAGTATGTCATTGCTATTGAAATAATGGGGTCACAAAAGATATTGTGATCTAAAGAGTGGGGTCACAATATCTTTTGTGACCCTACTATTTAGGAGGCAGATGACTTGGCTAAGTGACAATGACACCTCCCAGATGTCATAATTTCTCCTCTCTGTCTGCATTCACAAATCACCTTATTGCCTGAATTTCCTGACTGGCATCTGTCCATTTGTGCTTATAAACATATTATATGATTTAAAAACTTGTCAATTCGCCTTCCCATTCAGAAAGCTAACATTCTTTAAGGACAGTTATTTGTGACAAAGTGCAAAGATTGCAGAAAAGGTGAAAATCAACTGACAGTTGAAGCAGTAAATATACCAGCTACCATGCCAGAGGTTTCACGAAAGTATCTTTTTCTATCCTCTCAACAAAGAGGCATTTCAGTTCCATAGCTTAGAAGAAGCAGCTGAAACTTAGAGAGCTAGCTTACTAAAGTCAGATTGCCAAGTAGTGATGGGGCTGCAGTCCAAGCCATTCTGCACACCCAGATCCTATTGTACATATAAAGCCAGAGTATCTGTTCTGTGGACCTTATGATTTAGATGACATTCTTCACCATTTAACGAATACATATTGAATGCGTACTTGGAGCCTCAACCCAAGCTACATTCGGATATCAAATGGACAAAAGACACCATAATTCATCATCCCCATGCTCATGAAGCAGTCAGTCTAGTAAGGAATACAGGCAGACAACCCAAGGATTGAAGTGTAGTAAGACCTCCAGTGATGGGGAGCAGCAAGGATCCAAGGGGTTGATTACTTTAAGTAATGGAAATGAAAAATCAATTGCTTACTGAAAAGTAAGAGGGAATGAAAATACCTATAAATAAAAATCCTTAAGGTGAGAGAATTTGCAGTATCTTAAAAGTCTTAAATATATTTACAATTGTTCCATCATAGTGATGATTAATAATAATAGAAATTATTACCCAGATTTCAGTATAAAAGTTGAATGCTGGTAACCTGAAATCTTCAGTATGAACCTCTCTGAAGACTGAAAAGTGTCTCTCCTGCCTCTACATTTGCTAGGCTTTATAGTCAGACTAAAGGACCCTACGATAAGAGGTTTCTCTGGCCTCTGTAACTTTTGCTTTATTATTTCTTTTAAAATTCTTTTCAAATTTTTTTTTAAAACATGCATTACACTTTGCATCGTGAGTTGTTCTCAAGATAAAGTTGAACACACTCCCTGACACTAGGGAGAATTATTCTAAATCCCTCCCCATAATATTTGTGATTTCCTTGTTGTACACACACGTGCACAGCCACACACATGCACTCACACACAGAGGGTATGAGTTACCTATTTTTCCTGTTAACTTATTCAAAGGCTTAACATTTTGTCAGGAAGTTGACATCATTTTAAATATTAGTCCTTGATGTAGCAGTATAAAGCCTGGTTTTCTTCTGATTGCTGATCCTGATATCTTGGAAGAAAAGGAAAGCATTTATACTTTTGAAAACTTGTAAGCTAAACACACTTGACCTGGCTTCCTGCTCTATTCTGTGTTGTGAAAACACAGTCATGAGAACAAGCTGCCCAAGAGAGAAGGTGCTGAGAGTCCAAAGAAAGACTCAAACAAATTTAAGGTTGCTCAAAGTTCAGCTTATTGGGGGCTTGGTGACAGAAGGGCATCTTGGGCAGCAGCAAGACAGAAAGGTCCTCACACACTTTGAACCCATTATGGTTGCTCTAGCCAGTTGCCCTGGCTAATGTAAATCAACCTTATTTTATTTACATTTGCAGAGTTGCCCCAACAGACGGTAAAGTATTGCAAACTCATCCACTTGTCTTTATTCCTCACACAGCATCTTGACCATCTTTAGTGATCATATTGTTTAAGATGACTATATTTTGAGTCAGTTAGTTAATGAAGTAACTATGGAGTAGAAGCTGTTGGACTGTTGAAAGCAAGGAAGATCATATTTTAGTCCTCTGGTTCAATGAAGCCCTCTCTTCAGGATGGATGGAAGAAAAAGCAAAGGGAATTCACCCAAATGAACACTTGGCTGGGAACTGAATGTGAGAACACAGAATCAGAAATTAAGTCTTGTTGTGAAGGGAAAATTGCTAAGAAAAAAAATTTACTGTGCTCATTTTTGAGACAAAACATCAAAGATAGTCTTTGCCAACCTGTAGAATGCTCAGAAAAGGAAAGCCAAGCACAGGAGGTAGTGTCATTTGACCTTGGGGGAAAAAAAATGATCTTATAGAATCATTTTGAGATGCTGACAACTGTATTCTTAGTCATTGGAAATGCTAAATGAGATGTATGTTTCCCAGAAATTGAACTAACAGGTTTTGGAAGATACCACATGATATTCTTCCAAATTGGAAGACTTAGGCAAATGAGTAAATACAATTTCTGTTGGCTTGTGGGGTTTTCATGTCTCCAGTCCTCTAGGAAGTTTTGAAAATGGGACCCCATTTGTTGGAACCCAGACGTTCACTACATCAGAAGGAACATTCTGAAATCAAAATTGTCTCAAAATGGATGCAACACCTGTAAGATGTGAAGTATGTTTGGTCTTACCATAGGTGGTCAGAGACTAGATGTCATTTAATTCAGGATTGTAAGTTAAACACCTGAGTGGAAGGTCTCCAGGCTCCCCATGAGCCCCATGATTGAATAAAATGGTGGTAAACAAGGGGAGGTTGAACACAAGGCTGACTTTGCTTCCTTACAACTAGCCCCTCTGATGCCATCCTCCTTTCCAGTTTTGCCTGCTTTAAAATCAAATACATTTTTGTTTATGATCCCTCTGCTTCTCTCTCTTTTAATCTATGCATTTGTTCTTCAGTCAGTGAATATTTTCTTCATCTCCATCCACTTTCATAGACCTTCTTTCTCCATGTTCCTTGATAAAGTATCTCGGTAAACCATAGAAATATCTATGGTTTTGAAACAGTGGAAGGTTTGATTTTATATAGTATCATGTATAGTGTCGAAAGGCAAAGAACTCAAAGGTCCTATGGACATGGCTAGTAACAGCAATAAAAAAAAATTGCTGCAAAGAGAGAACAAAAGGATTCGGTATATAGCTCAGTTGGTAGAGTACTTGCCTTGCAAGCACAAGGCCCTGGGTTCAATCCCCAGCAACCCCCCTCCCAAAAAAAAAAAGAGAGAAAAGAGAGAGAACAAAGTCATTATCTTAAAAGCAAGATGGGCCCACAGAGGTTATTTAGGGGTTTAGAGCTAGATATGGACTAGTCATGTCCTTTATATCCCTAAAAGGCATTGGCTCATCATTCTGGAAGCATTTTAAAAAGCCACTGTGAACCATGATTAGGATGCATTTTAAACTATATATTGTACTGTGGTCACACTATGAGTTAAATCCAATTTTGTGTGCCAAGTTGGGAACTAAACCACATTTTGCCCTGTTGCTACTGTTTTAAATCCTTTAAAAAGACGTTATGGTTGCCAAATAATGGATTTGTAAACAGACAGTTGGTGTCTGTAAGTAAAATTAGAAGTCAGATGCCAATGGGGGGGATGGTTGAAAGGTGATTTGAAGTGCTTAAATTATCCAATAATTTTAAGGAGGTCAAAGAAATTATGTAAGAAAGTGGGTTCTCATAAAAAAACAAAAGTCATGAGGTCTTTAATTTCTCTGCATCTTGGGTCTGACCTATATAAAATCTCTTGCAAAGTCCACAAGAAAGTAACCGAAGATTTCTATTCCTGGAAGATGAAGCATTGGGAAATTGCTCGGAGTTCATTCTGTGGTTCTAGAAAGCTCTTCTTTCACTCAAATCTGCACACACACAGCCCTAACAGCAATTCCCACCAACCACCTTTGGAATGATTGAGTTTCTGGGTTAAGGATGGAAACCTCACAAAAGTTTCCACATTCAAAATAAAAGTAACACAAGTTCCACAGACCACATATCCCAGTAAACAGGAAGAAGACAATAAGAAAAACTTGTTGGATGGGAAGATCAAGTTCTGAGAAAAATCTACTGGGGTAGTCATTTTCTGTGAAAGAGATGAAGTAAATCAAAAGTTCACTCATAAAACCTCAACTGAGAAGAAGGATCAGGAGGAAGACTAAATAGTAGGATGATTTTCAATTCAGACAAACCCAGATTCAAAACCCAGTCCATCTCCCCAACAGGTACTAGTCTTGGTCATGTTTTATATTAACCTTCTTAAGTAACAACATTTAATATCAATATATCAGGTTGTAATACTTAGCTCTTAGAGTTGTAAGAAATCAAATTACATCTTTAGGATTATATTAAATAGTACAAAATCACCTTAGGTAATCAGGGTATGATCTCCAACAATGAATGCCCAAGTGAGAATATTACAACATACTACCTTTATCATGAAGAGTCAAGTAGAGGAACAGCAAAGCAAATTAATGCCAGAAAATATTCTATGTTGTTTCCATTTAATGTCTTCACTGCCTCATAATGGAAAGTGTCATTTGTAAATATGAATGGTACAAGATCCTTGATTTGAAGAATGACGCAGTTATGTGCATAATTTTCTACTTATGAAATTGGAGTGCTGGAATAATATTTTATGTAGGTTTTTAATAATGAAGGTAATGAGGCTATTTTTAAGCCAGTAAAATTTTCAGTTAAATAGAAAGCCTTTTTCCTTTAAAACAATAGCAGCAGCAACAGTAGCTTTATATTGAGTGCCACGTGTAATACTGCACTCTGCACTAAGCACCCTATGTGAATCCTGTCAGTGAACCACACAAGAGCCCATGAAATTTACTATAATGTTTTCCATTTTAGAGAGACTAAGACACACACACACACACACACACACACACACACACCACAATACAACAAATAAGTGGCAGAACTAAGGAATGAAAATGTTGGACAATACAATTCCAAGATAAGGTTTCCTATGTGCTTTTATAGACTGCATTGCTCACCTTCTGGGCTCTCAAGATTTACCACAATACCAGATTCTGACACCTGCCTCCAGACCTATATATCTCTTCTCCATTTTCCTGTTGTTTTTTGTCTCTATGTGTTGTCTCTTTGCACTCTATCTTGTTCTCATTTTTAAAAATTTCCATGCCTCTCTGTAAGTCTCTCTGACACAACTTCATTCCCAGGTTTATATCAAGGCCACTCAGCCTCCCACTGGCTAAAAACATTTTTTTAAAAATATTCATGAAAACTCCCACTACTTATTGTATTTAACACCCCATCAAGACATCAAACAAAGTTAGTTATATGTTTTTAAATGCATTACTAGACATATGAGTCAGAATCTGCTTCTCTAAAGAAGAACAAAGACCGACACCTCAAAATTGGTGTTTCATTTTGAGACTGGGGCATTGCTTAGAAATCTGAAGGACAGGCATTTAGGATAGTATCAATACCAAGATAAGATAAATAAAGTCCTCAAGTCTCTTTTCCACCATATTTGTGTACAACATTCAAGCATATGGTGTGGTCTAATTTACTTTAGGGTTACTTTTATAATCAAGATGTTATAAAATGTACCTTCCTCTGATGCACTTGGAAGAAATGTAATTAGAACTTTTTTTAAGCTTTAAAAACCCAGGGTTACTTGAGATTCCTTTTCAATGAATGACAAAGCCCTATCCTTTTAAGTTAAATGGCTGCCAGGCAACTGCTAAGAACAGTTGAGAAGTGGTTTGCAAATTTGAGGCATTATCACCACATTTTTCTCCTCTAGTTTTGTACCTAAATCTTTGAGAGAAAAAAAGAGGTCAAGGAGGAAATTTGGAGCAAGATAATGAACATAAACTTTAGCATGCTGATAATAAAAGAAAATGATATAGGTGGAGTCAATTATTTTTATCCCAAATTGTCATCCTAAAACAGGTTTCTGTCCTGATACATGCATAAGTAATGAGAACTTTGGATTAATGTTTCCTACCTGAGTGAAAGGTTATCTTTGTGGATGATCTTCTGAGCTCAGGCATAAATGTAAGTCCCAGAAACTCATTTAAGCCACAAGGAACACCAGAGCAATTATCCATGGAAGAAATGCCCATATTGGGCACAGATATAAAAGCATTGTGAATTGCACATAGTTTATGTAAGAAGGTTACATGCAAATAGTTTATAGTTTATGTTCTGCCAATTTAACCATAAGCCTAATCTTTGTTAACAATTTTCTCTATTTTTAGTTGAGATTTGAGAGGCATTTAGAAGTGTCCTAGTTAGCTGGAAACAGATGGCCTATTCTGCCACTTCCTAGGATCAATCAGAAAACTCTACAGTAGCTGCTGAACTGTGGTTTCAGATTGTTTCAAATTTTTCATTCTTTCTAGGGTTGTGTGTATGTGTGCATGGGCATCTGATGATGGTTTAGTTTGACAGTTTAATCATTGCTACAGTAAAATGCTATACCTCAGTAATCAATATCCAGGACTCTTCTATTGTCCACATTTTCAAATTTTAAGTAAATTGTAGAGAAATGACAAATTCTGGACTAATGCTAGCATAAGTGGTACTTTTTTTCTTGACAATGCTAACAGCACGTAATGTTTCTTGCCCTGAAGGATTGATCACCAGTGGAACTAGAGCAGACATGGTACATACATCAAAGTGGGCAAAGCTTCCATCTTATTCCATCAATATTTGCTGATGGTCTTCACTCAAATAATTAGAAACAAATGAAAAATGAATTCACCATCACTAGTTACTACACAGTATTTTGTATTAAAAAGAAAAAGTCAGCCATTTGTGAAGGGACATTACAGAATCTTATCTCATAAAATCTTGGTCCAGAAAGAGAACCTAGAGATTACTTGATTCTATCACCTCACATTCAAGTGTGTAAAAAAGATCAGAACAATTAATTGGATCATACAGATCATAAATGGATCATACAGATATTAATTAGTGATAAGACCCAGCATAGGAACTCAATATTTTGACTCAAATTGCAGTCCATACTATTTTATGATAGATCATTATTGTTTCAGTCTTTTACTTCAATAATGAAATGCATTCTTCTGTTATTTATAACTAATTAGAATAATTTTTTTTAAAAAAAGACTTTTATTTGAAAAAAAAAAAAAAGTAGATTGTACCGCTTTGAAAATGTGAAATACTCTTTGGTTTATGAGAATGGTAGTGTGAGATTAGCGAAGCCCCAAATAAGGACTACTTGCCTGTCACATTGGAATCTCAAATGTACAGATGCCTTCTTAGCAAAATCAACAAATCAATATCAAACACCACTACAGTTTTCTGCCTTTCCTTCCTGAAGTACCCTTGACCACATCTCATAAATTGGGGAGAGAGTAGATAGTGGGAATGAGTTTTAAAGCACAAGGCAGAATGTCTCCTTGATTCTGATTCTTAAATTGCAATGTGAAAAGCCCCGAGTTTAGTTAATATTATTGCACTGATATTGATTTCACAAGTTTGATAAATGTACAGTTGTAACATATGATATTAAAATTGGGGGAAATATACCCTATACAGGGACTCTCTACTCTGTGACTTTTGTGCACTTCTAGAAGAATTTCCAAACAAAACGTTTGTTAAAGAAAAAAGGAAAAAAAAAAGGAAAATATTATAATGACAGGCACTAGGTGAACCTTCAAGAATCTTGACAAGTATGTTTCTTACTGATGATGGTTCTTATCCATGCAGTGGCATATAAATATTTTATGAGACAATGAAAGTGAAATCTCAAACTTTTCTCTTGGATTTACTCCTATTAGGTATCAATACCAGTAAATGCAACACCTCACAAATGCTTTGGGTCTCGATTACCACCACCACAGTCCCCCATAGAGATACACGCACACACACCCAAACATACATGCACTCAGACTTCTGCCACTATCCTGACGTTTCTCAATCACCTCTGCAACTGAACAGCCCCTAGGTATAAAAGCTGAAGAGAAGGGAGCTCTCATGTTGACCCCCACTGTACTCATTTTCTGCCTGTACTCTGCCTCCCTCAGCCAGCCACCTACTGTCTTATGAATCACAAGAAGCACAGTGTTTTTCCACCTCTCATCCTAATGACGTCCGAGAGGATTAAGTGGGTCTTCAGAAGTAAGGAGGGAGGGTAAGCAAACATTAACTCTAGCACTCTATTTTCTGTGCTTAAAATTTGTACTTGAACTCTCTTGATCACTGTTAAAGTAACATTCAGATTCTAAATACCAAGTTAGGCTGCGTTTATACTGTGGATTTTATTTGGATAAATTCATCTATTTTCTATAACATTACATCGTGCTTTGGGGAGACATTCTCCCACTCAAAGTAAAAGCAAGCACTGAAAATGCAAACTTTCTTAATAAGCAACATAGCACAATCTCAAATAATAATTTAAAATAGCCTATGTAGGGCATGATTCCACAGTTACATAGTTGTACTATGTACAACACTACACAGTGATAATATAAACCATATACTTCATAAAAATGTAAATAGAAACAAACTAAAAAAAAATAGAAACAAACTGCAAATGTGAAAATGGCTAACACAGTAGATCTTAAATGTTTTAACCACCAAAAGAAAAAAGAGAGAGATGACTATAAGTTGACGGATATCTTAATTAGCTTGATTTTGGTGATCATTTCACAACATATACTTGAATCAAAGCATCATGTAGCCCATCATAAATATACACAAATTCATTTGTCAATTATAACCCAATAAAGCTGGAAATAAAAAATAAAAAGCAGAACCTGCTCCAAAGACCACTAGAGGAAAAGTGAAACAAAATTAGCACTTTATGTAATATAGCAGAAAGAACAAGGATATTTAAGTTAGAAAGTTATGAATCTACATCTCAGATCTGATACTAACTTTAAAAAGAAAGAAAATTGCTCAACTTGTCTGTCCGTTTCCCAAGGCAAAATTATTGTAGAAACTGGAAAAAAAAAAAAAAGTTTAGCTAAGGACTTGGTATCTAGCAATGTTGGCTGCTGTCATATATGTTGGTGCTCCACCCTGGCCCCTCAGCCTGTGTGATTTCCATCCATGGGTTCTAGTTGTCTGAGGCATTTTCCAAGCTCCTCTGCTAGGAGGCAAGGCACTGGTGAAGAATTAAAACTCCCCAAAGCAGACCTCAACTAGTGATGGATGATGGTTGGTGCATCTTTCCCTGAGTTAAGAGGTAATGGTTTCTACATTGGTCCAGACATTTCCCAATGGAATTAATGTCCAGTTACGTACAGTGCTAACTTTCCTGATGATGTATATTCTGTTGTCTGCCTTCCCTTCTCTGTGTCCCCTTCCTACTATTTCCTAAAGATGTTTGCTGGACCAAATAGTAGGCAGATTTGGGCTAGAATCCCAGCACTGCCATTTTGAACAAGTCATTTAATCTATCTGAGCTTTAGTTTTCTCATCTTTTGGATAGATTTAATTCCTAAGTTGTTGTGATCATTAATGAAATAATGAATCAGAATGCGGGTGGTAACTGTACTTGCTCCATATGGTTGGTGCATGTAAATGAGACAGAAAATGTGCCATCCCAACAGAGTCTGAAGCACAAGGAGCCCTCTGTGAAATAGTAATCAGATGCTAACCTACTAACAAGAAAACCCTCACCTGGGCACCATTCTTGCTAACTCCTGTTACATCATGGTTTATTCATAACTAGAACATCACTTTGAATTACAAGAATGATGACTCGCTAATTTTTTCTCCCCTCTCTTTATATATACACACATATTTAAACACACATCTAAATCTGATTTAACAAACTTGTGTTTTATCGAGTCGTTTTTCATTTTACTGAATTATCTTATATAACCAAAGAGATTCAGCATGGGTTTTCCTTAATTTACATATTTTTATTCCTAGTCTAAAATACCTGTTAACTTACCAAATGCTAATGTAAACCAAACTTTTCCAGGAACATATCTGTTGTACAAAACAGGTCACACCTACACAAATTGTGAATGCATACATATAATTAGTAGAACTAAGTATGCTTTTGTACAAAGTCCTAGAGAGTAAAATAATAAGAAATCTCTTTTTAATGTATGCTTAAATAAACATATGTATTTAAGCAAAACACTAGGCCCATGGTAAGTAGGCAATGATCAATACATGTATTGGATTTTCATGAGAATTATATGCTTTTCTAGGTATGCTCATTAAGAGTCATTCTGTCTTTCTTTGAGATTGATGACTTATTTCCCAAATCTCTATTCATGTAATCTACTTTAGTAATGACAGCATTATTTTGTGATCTCTTGTTTTTATCATACGGCCGTGTATATTTAGATTCTACTGCATGTTGCGTGTGCTTTTTCCTTCAAAATGTTCTTTAAAAATGTTCTTTAAAAAAAAAAAAAAATGAGCAGAAGCAGACAGACTGTTCCAGGACATCCCTTCCTTTGGAGACATGAGTTCCTCCAGCTTAAAAAAAAGACTGGATTCCAAATTGGTTAAATTGCTTCTTCTGTACAGTGAAGTGACATGTTGTCTGACTACAGTGGAACATGTGCTCTCATTTCTGACGAGCTGTTCTGGGAAGAAGTTTTATTTAGCCCACATAGCCAATCCCCGGATTTGTGGGTGTTACCTCCTTTCCAAGTTACCAGTTTTTTTCATTATCATTATTGCCTCTGCTCTGTCAGCTGTAACACAGTTTAGTAGCAACCCTTTTTAGAAAACAAGACATTTCTCAAAATAGATGGAACAGTTGGCTAGACAGAAAAGAGATACAGTATCAACAAAAAGTAGGTCTGTTGTTCATCTGTGTGTTGCTCCCTGGACCACTCTGAGAGGCCATCTCACACATATGTAAAGGAAAAGGCATTGAGTGAAGGTATCATCTGTTATCCTAACATAAACTTTTACCCTATTTTATTAAGGAAATCAAAGGATATGAAGACTGATTTGGTCCAGAGAACACTTAGATGTTTCATTTTTGCTCAAATTAAGATATTTATGCAAATTTACAGGCTAGCTTTTTTTACTTTTTCATGAGACAACTTGGAATTCCGTAAGCAAATAAGTGCTTAATTCAATGAAACATCAACAAATGGGTCCAGTTGTATATTCATGTTCTGACTGTGGGCAGAGCCAGACAAGAAGCAGGAACTTTAGTGTGGGTTTTTTGTTTGTTTGTTTGGGGTTTTTGTTTTTGTTTTTTGTTGTTTTGTTTTGTTTTGTTTTCAGTGTTTTCATTCCTCTATGCATCAATTAAAACACAAATTAGGTCACACAGGATTTACTCTCAGAGCAAAGTGACATTTTTCAGCTGCTCAGAGTTCCCTACCATTGGCAGGAATGATCAATATGGAACAAAGGGACAAGCCCCTTTACTCATTTCTTTGTCGTGCAGAGATGATAGGAGATTCCTTTCAGAGCACAACTGGGATGACTCCTGAGAAACTGCCAGTCCACCAGTTACCCAACATCCCATGGTTGTCCATATTTAACAAAGCGCAGTCAAAGGTCCATGAGAGCTGTCTTCTTCAAGTATCTTCATCCTGACCATGATGACAAATACAGATGCCATCCCTGCTTCCTGATTTTACCAATGTGTCTTGACTGTCTTCCCATAGAGCATATAAATCCAACATAGTATTCCAATGCACCCTTGCTCTGCTTTTGTGGTATCTCTTTATTTTTTGATAAATCATCTTTATTTCTAAATCATTTTTTTTTCTGTAAGAGATTAAGCTAAGTTTTGCCAGATCATACTTTATTACCTTGTCCTCCTTCCCCTCACTGAAAATTCTAGAGCAGAGCTTTTAATCTAGGTCCTTGGACCAGGCATGTTTGAAAGAACTGCAAGAAGCTGTGGACCACTTGAAAACTTGTACAGAATCATGTGTGTGTGTGTCTCCCCAGGCTCATTGTTCTGAGAAAAGGATTCAACCTCTTTCCTTAGAGTCACAACTCTCCAAATTGAAGAAATACTGTCTGCTGGATCTTCTTCCTGTATCTATAAGTTAGGAAATGCTCAATTATATCACATGCCACTGCAGTGTTCTACCCAATAAATTATGTCACCACCTTCCTTTTTTCGTTACTGTTTGCTTCTGGCTTCGTATTTTCTCTTACCTGTTTGAATTTAGTGATGGTATATTCCAATTTAAGTAACGAAAGATGGCGACAACAGTGATAGTGTGCCCCAAATCTCTGCCAGTAGCAATGGTTGGCATTTTTTTAACGTGGTTTCTAATTTAATGCTGCTGCAACCTTACAAGGTAGGCAGAATCCCTATTTTTAAAAATGAGGAAACAAACTCAAAGAGGTTAATGATTCCCACAATATATAAATAGCAGAGTACAGACTTAGATCTAGGTTTGCATCTAGAGCTTATTCCCTTCATGAAACTCTTCTAGACAGGGTGAACAGCTGCAACCTATTAATGGGATCACCTTTTATAACATAAAGTTCTTACATTTTATTATTTTCTCTTATCATAAATGTTCTTTATTATATGGTGTGCATGAATCCAATACAAATTTACCATGTTCGTGTGTTTTATAATCTGCATAAGTGTTATCATATTATTTCACAACACCATAAAGAACCATTTATACTTTTTTAATGCATTTACTTTTTAAACTAACATTTATTAAATTCTGTTATTATCAGGTGTTTGCTAACTTGTAGAATATAGTGGGTCTAAGTCCTACTTTCACATTGGCTTCTATCTGGGAGCTTTTAAACCATACCAATACCTGGACATGGCACCAGAAATTCTGATTTAATTAATGGAGGTGGAACCTGGGCATTGTGTTTTTAAGATTTCCCTCTGCAGCCAGCTTTGAGAACCACTGGTATTAGAGTGGTGCTTCTTCAAAGTGTGGTACAGCAGCAGCAATAGGATCACCTGGGAACTTGTTACAAAAGCAATTTCTCAACCCATTCCCCAGCCTCCCCACTTACTGTACCAGAAATGCCAGGGATGGGACCTGGCAATCTGTTTAACAAGCCCTCTGGATGTTTCTGATGCAAACAAAAGATTAGGAAATGCTTCTCCAGAGACAGGATGAACCCAGCACCATACTCACCACTGAGCATTTCTCCTGGGTCTCAGGGTACTCTCAGCTGCTTCAAATTTGCATTTTAATTACCTAGCAAAGTTCCACAGTCTATAACTTTAAAGTATTATTACTGCTTAAAAAATGTTATGTCTTTCCATCTCTTCCTTGGCCGTCATTTAGTGAAGCGTTTATTAAGAAAGTGGTGGTTTGTGAATAATAGCCATTAACCAAAGTCTTATGAACTGTACATGCATGTTACATAGAAAGAGAGACACAGGGGCTGGGGCTGTGACTCAGGGGTGGAGCACTTGCCTCGAATGTGTGAAGCCCTGGGTTCAATTCTCAGCATCACATAAAATTAAATAAATAAAGATATTGTGTCCACATACAACTAAAAAAAAATTTAAAAAAAGAAGAAAAAGAGAGAATTATAAAATGTTATAATTATAAAATATAAAATCTGAAAGCGCAAATATTTCCAATAAAAAATTTTAATCTTTGTGTTATCATTCTAGATAATGCTGTTGCTAACATTATATTGGCTATTCTCTCATTTTTATTATATCTTTTAATAAATTATCACAATATAATTGACATGTAACAGTTAAAGCATTTAATTTGATAAAATTTGACACAAGTACACAAGTATAAAATGACTGAAGTGGGCATTAAGTTCCATTACTTATGCAAGTTTCGTCCCAACTGGAAATGCAGGATGAGGTTGCAGAGACTCTTTTGGAGTGAGGGAACATAAGCTGGGGCTCATAAAGCCACTAAAATCAGCCCAAATGAATGGGAGGGAAAGGGAAAGAGTCTTACAGAGTAGAAATAAATCCCCCCTCACTCTGTGAACTCTAGACTCTCATGACTCCTGCTATTTATCACCCCTTTATTTCTTAAAATTTCCATTGAGATGAGCTTAATGGGGTTGGTGAAATTCACAACACTATTAGAGAGAGTAGCAG
Organism: Glaucomys volans; assembly: GCA_020662805.1. Lineage (NCBI taxonomy): Eukaryota > Metazoa > Chordata > Mammalia > Rodentia > Sciuridae > Glaucomys > Glaucomys volans. The sequence goes on from JAJEJO010049716.1 coordinate 239,655, forward strand.
TCCTGATTCAAGCTCTGCAGGTAGTTTCTTGCAGTACGGTAACCTGTTTAGCTTTGGCCACCAATTCATTCTCAAATGTATATTTCTCAGCATGTGTATTATACGGAACAGTGTGCATAAATACAATGTTTTTGTTTCTCATAGCAATGAAATCTGATACTTTGCCTTAATTTCCTTTAAACTTTCCTTCTTGTTTTCCTCGAACAAATTATTCTGTCCCTGTTTATCATTACCCACACACATGCTAATACTAAGATTCACTTTTCAATCTGAAATTTGCATTCCTTTCCCTGCTGCAGGTTGGCTCCATGAGTTGGGAAAGAGACTGGAATCTCCCTACTATGGCAACAATACCTTGGGGGGCCCGTCCATCCGAAGTGCCTACATCGCCGCTCTGTATTTCACCCTTAGCAGCCTCACCAGCGTGGGTTTTGGGAACGTCTCTGCTAACACAGATGCAGAGAAGATCTTCTCCATCTGCACCATGCTGATTGGTGGTAAGGGAACTAACTCCTTCTTTCAGACCAAGAAAAAGAATCTGTGTTTGCCAAACTGTCGCATTCTGTTTGCTCTGTCCTGAAACACAATAGAGAAAAATTGGTCAAATTTGAAAGATTCTAAAAGCACTAATTAGGAAATCCGTGACAAACATTATAATGCACATATGAATTAGCAAGGAAAGCCTAGGATGTTAAGGAATTTCATTTTCTGGACAGATGAATAAGCACCTGATGGTTGATTTTGAAAGGGCAAACACAGTGTTTTCTTAACATACTGTTTACCTCCTGTGTTTGGGAGTTACACGTGTCAGTATTTGCAGGTGTATATTTGAAACTTTATTCTATGGTCCCAAGCAGGTCAGAGTTTTCAAATTTTGCTAAGACTAATGTAGAAAGTTAAGAATGTTTGCTAGATCATTTGGTTAAAACTAAAAATAAAAACCAATTTTGCACCAACTGTAATAATATTATTGCACCAATGTGATAATAAGTAGTTACAATTTATTAATCACTACCATGTTCCATTCTCTGTGCTAAATGCTTTAGTTCAATACCATAAGCAATTCTTAAGGTAAATTTGGGGAATCGGCATTATTATCCTATTTAATGAATAACCAGGTTATGCTGTCTTCTCTGAGCTCCAGAACACTCTTTCATGCTTTTCTTTGCTAGCTGACTTTATTGACTTCTGCCAATACAGGGCACTACAAAGAGGCTGGAAGGCAGGAGGATGGGAGAAGGCAGGCTGCTTCTGCTGTCCAGGCTTTGCTACAGTGGAGGCAGCCCACCCAGTTGCTCTCAGCTCTCAGTCTCTTAGGCCCTCCTAGAACCAGCTTCCTTGGGCCTCCTCAGAAATCCCTGCAATCAACTGCAGTGCCAGCACCCCAAAGTCAGAGCCATGGCTTCCTGAGGCTCTTCATAACTCCTCCTCTGAGCATTTGTGTCCAGTAACCTCACTTCTTTCCTTTCTGGTCCAGCTCTTAGGTTAGCAGCACTTCTTCATTTATTACGTCTGTTATACCTTTCTGCTCCCTTTTGGCTCAACCAGGCAAACAAAACTCTTCATAAAAATTTCCTCTGCTGAAATACTTAGCATAATTTCTCTTTTCTGAACCTACTAACTGATGTAGGATAGATACTATTATTATCCACCTTTCTCAAATGACTAATCTAAAACTTCAGAAATTAAAGTAACTTTCCCAATACCACACAACCATTAAGAGGCAACATCTGAATCCAGTTGAATGCATCTCTCTTTAAATACAGAAAAGGAAATTTTGCTGAATAATAAGACTGCTGTCATGGAGCAGTAGTGAATGTGAACATTTACCTAGATGAAATATTGTTCTTAAACCAGAATTCTGTTAGCATTTACTGACCCAGCCTATTGCTCCAAAACCCTATGTCATGTTCTCTAAATGGCTTTCATCCCAGATATCACTTACAGTTTTGAACCTTATAGTAGGGATGATTTCTGCAGGCGCCTTCCAGAGATGATGTGATATTGAGCAGTATGTGGACTCAAGAGATTGGTCATTCAGCACACAGTGAAATCAAAGTGTAAAACCAAACCTTCCCCTCAAGGAGTTGATAATTCAGTTTGGAGGAGATAGACTGAAACATCCAAAAAGAGTTTGGATGATACTGGGCAGTTCATACTCAGTGCCAACTCAGTACGTTCAGAAGCAATGAATAGGAGAGCCAGGACAGGGAGAATTTCTTGGAAAGGCAGTGTTCGTGGCAGAGTTGCTGAAGTAGCATGCTGGGACTGCAGCAATTTAAGAGGCTTTTGGCTGTTGTCGAGCAGTAACAGCCTAGGGAGCAGAAAACAGGAATTCTCATTTTCTGAAGAGCTACACTGTGCCAGACCCTGTGGTGGCTGTTTCACATCCAGTATTATGACTTACATAATTTCAACTCTCCTTGATGGCCCATCTTTCTGCCTAGCAAAATGACAAGCATTTTGCAAAATAAACACAGTCTATACTTATTTAGTATTTGCCCATGTTTCTTCTATTCCTGATGGAAATGTTGGGAAAGGCTCAAATGCTCAAGCCTCCTAATTTAGCATTTGAAAAATCTGTTAAATAAATGAGCTTATTCTCTAGTGATCCACCTGCTACATTGTGAGTGGTCCTCAATCAGAAGTCCTTAAAGCATAAGCTATTTCCTGCTGGTCACTGAAGGTAGGAGCTCCACCGGTCACAAGGCTCAAAGGCACAGGAAAGAATCTGATAACGTCACTTTGTCAGTTCTTTGTTAAATGTTTATTGGGCGAATTTCTTGGTACAGAATACTGGTACAGTGCTCATGGATAAGTGGAGACTGTTATGCTAAGTGAGATTAGCCAATCCCAAAAATCCAAGGGCCGAATGGTCTCTCTGATAAGTGAATGATGATGCATAATGCGGGGTGGAAGGGTGGCAAGAATGGAGGAAGGATAGATAGCATGGAGGGAAGGG